>JANUWF010003369.1:827980-1427980 GCA_026120185.1 Voacanga thouarsii
TCCTTTGTTCGCCGATATTTTCTTGATTTCCACGCAATGTTGTCCAATGTACAGCCGGCGCCGTCTTGGCTACTAGAGCCGGCGTTAGTTCGGTTATGTTCCGATCTTGTTTCACCAATTTTTTGTCGCCTCGAAGTTTATGTCATCAATACATGGCCGGTGCTGATTCCACTATCTTGGCCGATTCCTTCTTGCACAACCCTCCTTGAATTGAAAAATTCCTCTTTTGATTTGAGTGATTTTCTATGATAATCAATGAATTCTCCCATTTTCCCTTGTGTTTTCCATCTATTTATAGGCTTAGGAAGTGCCTAAACTCGTTGGTGTAATGTTCTTGGCCGAGTAGAAGTAGGAAAGTACTAAAACTCTACAGATTACCAAAAACCGCGTCCAAAAATCAAGATCCCGTCTTTTCCCCAGGGCACAGCCGGCGCCGCCTTAGGCTGTTGGAGCCGGCACCGGTTGTGTTCTGTTTCTTCCTTTGTTCGCCGATTTTTTCTTGATTTCCACGCAATGTTGTCCAATGTACAGCCGGCGCCGTCTTGGCTACTAGAGCCGGCGCTAGTTCGGTTATGTTTCGATCTTGTTTCACCAATTTTTTGTCGCCTCGAAGTTTATGTCATCAATACATGGCCGGTGCCGATTCCACTATCTTGGCCGATTCCTTCTTGCACAACCCTCCTTGAATTGAAAAATTCCTCTTTTGATTTGAGTGATTTTCTATGATAATCAATGAATTCTCCCATTTTCCCTTGTGTTTTCCATCTATTTATAGGCTTAGGAAGTGCCTAAACTCGTTGGTGTAATGTTCTTGGCCGAGTAGAAGTAGGAAAGTACTAAAACTCCACAGATTACCAAAAACCGCGTCCAAAAATCAAGATCCCGTCTTTTCCCCAGGGCACAGCCGGCGCCGCCTTGGCTGTTGGAGCCGGCACCGGTTGTGTTCTGTTTCTTCCTTTGTTCGCCGATTTTTTCTTGATTTCCACGCAATGTTGTCCAATGTACAGCCGGCGCCGTCTTGGCTACTAGAGCCGGCGCTAGTTCGGTTATGTTCCGATCTTGTTTCACCAATTTTTTGTCGCCTCGAAGTTTATGTCATCAATACATGGCCGGTGCCGATTCCACTATCTTGGCCGATTCCTTCTTGCACAACCCTCCTTGAATTGAAAAATTCCTCTTTTGATTTGAGTGATTTTCTATGATAATCAATGAATTCTCCCATTTTCCCTTGTGTTTTCCATCTATTTATAGGCTTAGGAAGTGCCTAAACTCGTTGGTGTAATGTTCTTGGCCGAGTAGAAGTAGGAAAGTACTAAAACTCCACAGATTACCAAAAACCGCGTCCAAAAATCAAGATCCCGTCTTTTCCCCAGGGCACAGCCGGCGCCGCCTTGGCTGTTGGAGCCGGCACCGGTTGTGTTCTGTTTCTTCCTTTGTTCGCCGATTTTTTCTTGATTTCCACGCAATGTTGTCCAATGTACAGCCGGCGCCGTCTTGGCTACTAGAGCCGGCGCTAGTTCGGTTATGTTCCGATCTTGTTTCACCAATTTTTTGTCGCCTCGAAGTTTATGTCATCAATACATGGCCGGTGCCGATTCCACTATCTTGGCCGATTCCTTCTTGCACAACCCTCCTTGAATTGAAAAATTCCTCTTTTGATTTGAGTGATTTTCTATGATAATCAATGAATTCTCCCATTTTCCCTTGTGTTTTCCATCTATTTATAGGCTTAGGAAGTGCCTAAACTCGTTGGTGTAATGTTCTTGGCCGAGTAGAAGTAGGAAAGTACTAAAACTCCACAGATTACCAAAAACCGCGTCCAAAAATCAAGATCCCGTCTTTTCCCCGAGGCACGGCCGGCGCCGCCTTGGCTGTTGGAGCCGGCACCGGTTGTGTTCTGTTTCTTCCTTTGTTCGCCGATTTTTTCTTGATTTCCACGCAATGTTGTCCAATGTACAGCCGGCGCCGTCTTGGCTACTAGAGCCGGCGCTAGTTCGGTTATGTTCCGATCTTGTTTCACCAATTTTTTGTCGCCTCGAAGTTTATGTCATCAATACATGGCCGGTGCCGATTCCACTATCTTGGCCGATTCCTTCTTGCACAACCCTCCTTGAATTGAAAAATTCCTCTTTTGATTTGAGTGATTTTCTATGATAATCAATGAATTCTCCCATTTTCCCTTGTGTTTTCCATCTATTTATAGGCTTAGGAAGTGCCTAAACTCGTTGGTGTAATGTTCTTGGCCGAGTAGAAGTAGGAAAGTACTAAAACTCCATAGATTACCAAAAACCGCGTCCAAAAATCAAGATCCCGTCTTTTCCCCAGGGCACGGCCGGCGCCGCCTTGGCTGTTGGAGCCGGCACCGGTTGTGTTCTGTTTCTTCCTTTGTTCGCCGATTTTTTCTTGATTTCCACGCAATGTTGTCCAATGTACAGCCGGCGCCGTCTTGGCTACTAGAGCCGGCGCTAGTTCGGTTATGTTCCGATCTTGTTTCACCAATTTTTTGTCGCCTCGAAGTTTATGTCATCAATACATGGCCGGTGCCGATTCCACTATCTTGGCCGATTCCTTCTTGCACAACCCTCCTTGAATTGAAAAATTCCTCTTTTGATTTGAGTGATTTTCTATGATAATCAATGAATTCTCCCATTTTCCCTTGTGTTTTCCATCTATTTATAGGCTTAGGAAGTGCCTAAACTCGTTGGTGTAATGTTCTTGGCCGAGTAGAAGTAGGAAAGTACTAAAACTCCACAGATTACCAAAAACCGCGTCCAAAAATCAAGATCCCGTCTTTTCCCCAGGGCACTGCCGGCGCCGCCTTGGCTGTTGGAGCCGGCACCGGTTGTGTTCTGTTTCTTCCTTTGTTCGCCGATTTTTTCTTGATTTCCACGCAATGTTGTCCAATGTACAGCCGGCGCCGTCTTGGCTACTAGAGCCGGCGCTAGTTCGGTTATGTTCCGATCTTGTTTCACCAATTTTTTGTCGCCTCGAAGTTTATGTCATCAATACATGGCCGGTGCCGATTCCACTATCTTGGCCGATTCCTTCTTGCACAACCCTCCTTGAATTGAAAAATTCCTCTTTTGATTTGAGTGATTTTCTATGATAATCAATGAATTCTCCCATTTTCCCTTGTGTTTTCCATCTATTTATAGGCTTAGGAAGTGCCTAAACTCGTTGGTGTAATGTTCTTGGCCGAGTAGAAGTAGGAAAGTACTAAAACTCCACAGATTACCAAAAACCGCGTCCAAAAATCAAGATCCCGTCTTTTCCCCAGGGCACTGCCGGCGCCGCCTTGGCTGTTGGAGCCGGCACCGGTTGTGTTCTGTTTCTTCCTTTGTTCGCCGATTTTTTCTTGATTTCCACGCAATGTTGTCCAATGTACAGCCGGCGCCGTCTTGGCTACTAGAGCCGGCGCTAGTTCGGTTATGTTCCGATCTTGTTTCACCAATTTTTTGTCGCCTCGAAGTTTATGTCATCAATACATGGCCGGTGCCGATTCCACTATCTTGGCCGATTCCTTCTTGCACAACCCTCCTTGAATTGAAAAATTCCTCTTTTGATTTGAGTGATTTTCTATGATAATCAATGAATTCTCCCATTTTCCCTTGTGTTTTCCATCTATTTATAGGCTTAGGAAGTGCCTAAACTCGTTGGTGTAATGTTCTTGGCCGAGTAGAAGTAGGAAAGTACTAAAACTCCACAGATTACCAAAAACCGCGTCCAAAAATCAAGATCCCGTCTTTTCCCCAGGGCACTGCCGGCGCCGCCTTGGCTGTTGGAGCCGGCACCGGTTGTGTTCTGTTTCTTCCTTTGTTCGCCGATTTTTTCTTGATTTCCACGCAATGTTGTCCAATGTACAGCCGGCGCCGTCTTGGCTACTAGAGCCGGCGCTAGTTCGGTTATGTTCCGATCTTGTTTCACCAATTTTTTGTCGCCTCGAAGTTTATGTCATCAATACATGGCCGGTGCCGATTCCACTATCTTGGCCGATTCCTTCTTGCACAACCCTCCTTGAATTGAAAAATTCCTCTTTTGATTTGAGTGATTTTCTATGATAATCAATGAATTCTCCCATTTTCCCTTGTGTTTTCCATCTATTTATAGGCTTAGGAAGTGCCTAAACTCGTTGGTGTAATGTTCTTGGCCGAGTAGAAGTAGGAAAGTACTAAAACTCCACAGATTACCAAAAACCGCGTCCAAAAATCAAGATCCCGTCTTTTCCCCAGGGCACTGCCAGCGCCGCCTTGGCTGTTGGAGCCGGCACCGGTTGTGTTCTGTTTCTTCCTTTGTTCGCCGATTTTTTCTTGATTTCCACGCAATGTTGTCCAATGTACAGCCGGCGCCGTCTTGGCTACTAGAGCCGGCGCTAGTTCGGTTATGTTCCGATCTTGTTTCACCAATTTTTTGTCGCCTCGAAGTTTATGTCATCAATACATGGCCGGTGCCGATTCCACTATCTTGGCCGATTCCTTCTTGCACAACCCTCCTTGAATTGAAAAATTCCTCTTTTGATTTGAGTGATTTTCTATGATAATCAATGAATTCTCCCATTTTCCCTTGTGTTTTCCATCTATTTATAGGCTTAGGAAGTGCCTAAACTCGTTGGTGTAATGTTCTTGGCCGAGTAGAAGTAGGAAAGTACTAAAACTCCACAGATTACCAAAAACCGCGTCCAAAAATCAAGATCCCGTCTTTTCCCCAGGGCACAGCCGGCGCCGCCTTGGCTGTTGGAGCCGGCACCGGTTGTGTTCTGTTTCTTCCTTTGTTCGCCGATTTTTTCTTGATTTCCACGCAATGTTGTCCAATGTACAGCCGGCGCCGTCTTGGCTACTAGAGCCGGCGCTAGTTCGGTTATGTTTCGATCTTGTTTCACCAATTTTTTGTCGCCTCGAAGTTTATGTCATCAATACATGGCCGGTGCCGATTCCACTATCTTGGCCGATTCCTTCTTGCACAACCCTCCTTGAATTGAAAAATTCCTCTTTTGATTTGAGTGATTTTCTATGATAATCAATGAATTCTCCCATTTTCCCTTGTGTTTTCCATCTATTTATAGGCTTAGGAAGTGCCTAAACTCGTTGGTGTAATGTTCTTGGCCGAGTAGAAGTAGGAAAGTACTAAAACTCCACAGATTACCAAAAACCGCGTCCAAAAATCAAGATCCCGTCTTTTCCCCGGGCACAGCCGGCGCCGCCTTGGCTGTTGGAGCCGGCACCGGTTGTGTTCTGTTTCTTCCTTTGTTCGCCGATTTTTTCTTGATTTCCACGCAATGTTGTCCAATGTACAGCCGGCGCCGTCTTGGCTACTAGAGCCGGCGCTAGTTCGGTTATGTTCCGATCTTGTTTCACCAATTTTTTGTCGCCTCGAAGTTTATGTCATCAATACATGGCCGGTGCCGATTCCACTATCTTGGCCGATTCCTTCTTGCACAACCCTCCTTGAATTGAAAAATTCCTCTTTTGATTTGAGTGATTTTCTATGATAATCAATGAATTCTCCCATTTTCCCTTGTGTTTTCCATCTATTTATAGGCTTAGGAAGTGCCTAAACTCGTTGGTGTAATGTTCTTGGCCGAGTAGAAGTAGGAAAGTACTAAAACTCCACGATTACCAAAAACCGCGTCCAAAAATCAAGATCCCGTCTTTTCCCCAGGGCACAGCCGGCGCCGCCTTGGCTGTTGGAGCCGGCACCGGTTGTGTTCTGTTTCTTCCTTTGTTCGCCGATTTTTTCTTGATTTCCACGCAATGTTGTCCAATGTACAGCCGGCGCCGTCTTGGCTACTAGAGCCGGCGCTAGTTCGGTTATGTTTCGATCTTGTTTCACCAATTTTTTGTCGCCTCGAAGTTTATGTCATCAATACATGGCCGGTGCCGATTCCACTATCTTGGCCGATTCCTTCTTGCACAACCCTCCTTGAATTGAAAAATTCCTCTTTTGATTTGAGTGATTTTCTATGATAATCAATGAATTCTCCCATTTTCCCTTGTGTTTTCCATCTATTTATAGGCTTAGGAAGTGCCTAAACTCGTTGGTGTAATGTTCTTGGCCGAGTAGAAGTAGGAAAGTACTAAAACTCCACAGATTACCAAAAACCGCGTCCAAAAATCAAGATCCCGTCTTTTCCCCGGGGCACGGCCGGCGCCGCCTTGGCTGTTGGAGCCGGCACCGGTTGTGTTCTGTTTCTTCCTTTGTTCGCCGATTTTTTCTTGATTTCCACGCAATGTTGTCCAATGTACAGCCGGCGCCGTCTTGGCTACTAGAGCCGGCGCTAGTTCGGTTATGTTCCGATCTTGTTTCACCAATTTTTTGTCGCCTCGAAGTTTATGTCATCAATACATGGCCGGTGCCGATTCCACTATCTTGGCCGATTCCTTCTTGCACAACCCTCCTTGAATTGAAAAATTCCTCTTTTGATTTGAGTGATTTTCTATGATAATCAATGAATTCTCCCATTTTCCCTTGTGTTTTCCATCTATTTATAGGCTTAGGAAGTGCCTAAACTCGTTGGTGTAATGTTCTTGGCCGAGTAGAAGTAGGAAAGTACTAAAACTCCACAGATTACCAAAAACCGCGTCCAAAAATCAAGATCCCGTCTTTTCCCCAGGGCACAGCCGGCGCCGCCTTGGCTGTTGGAGCCGGCACCGGTTGTGTTCTGTTTCTTCCTTTGTTCGCCGATTTTTTCTTGATTTCCACGCAATGTTGTCCAATGTACAGCCGGCGCCGTCTTGGCTACTAGAGCCGGCGCTAGTTCGGTTATGTTCCGATCTTGTTTCACCAATTTTTTGTCGCCTCGAAGTTTATGTCATCAATACATGGCCGGTGCCGATTCCACTATCTTGGCCGATTCCTTCTTGCACAACCCTCCTTGAATTGAAAAATTCCTCTTTTGATTTGAGTGATTTTCTATGATAATCAATGAATTCTCCCATTTTCCCTTGTGTTTTCCATCTATTTATAGGCTTAGGAAGTGCCTAAACTCGTTGGTGTAATGTTCTTGGCCGAGTAGAAGTAGGAAAGTACTAAAACTCCACAGATTACCAAAAACCGCGTCCAAAAATCAAGATCCCGTCTTTTCCCCAGGGCACAGCCGGCGCCGCCTTGGCTGTTGGAGCCGGCACCGGTTGTGTTCTGTTTCTTCCTTTGTTCGCCGATTTTTTCTTGATTTCCACGCAATGTTGTCCAATGTACAGCCGGCGCCGTCTTGGCTACTAGAGCCGGCGCTAGTTCGGTTATGTTCCGATCTTGTTTCACCAATTTTTTGTCGCCTCGAAGTTTATGTCATCAATACATGGCCGGTGCCGATTCCACTATCTTGGCCGATTCCTTCTTGCACAACCCTCCTTGAATTGAAAAATTCCTCTTTTGATTTGAGTGATTTTCTATGATAATCAATGAATTCTCCCATTTTCCCTTGTGTTTTCCATCTATTTATAGGCTTAGGAAGTGCCTAAACTCGTTGGTGTAATGTTCTTGGCCGAGTAGAAGTAGGAAAGTACTAAAACTCCACAGATTACCAAAAACCGCGTCCAAAAATCAAGATCCCGTCTTTTCCCCGAGGGCACAGCCGGCGCCGCCTTGGCTGTTGGAGCCGGCACCGGTTGTGTTCTGTTTCTTCCTTTGTTCGCCGATTTTTTCTTGATTTCCACGCAATGTTGTCCAATGTACAGCCGGCGCCGTCTTGGCTACTAGAGCCGGCGCTAGTTCGGTTATGTTCCGATCTTGTTTCACCAATTTTTTGTCGCCTCGAAGTTTATGTCATCAATACATGGCCGGTGCCGATTCCACTATCTTGGCCGATTCCTTCTTGCACAACCCTCCTTGAATTGAAAAATTCCTCTTTTGATTTGAGTGATTTTCTATGATAATCAATGAATTCTCCCATTTTCCCTTGTGTTTTCCATCTATTTATAGGCTTAGGAAGTGCCTAAACTCGTTGGTGTAATGTTCTTGGCCGAGTAGAAGTAGGAAAGTACTAAAACTCCATAGATTACCAAAAACCGCGTCCAAAAATCAAGATCCCGTCTTTTCCCCAGGGCACAGCCGGCGCCGCCTTGGCTGTTGGAGCCGGCACCGGTTGTGTTCTGTTTCTTCCTTTGTTCGCCGATTTTTTCTTGATTTCCACGCAATGTTGTCCAATGTACAGCCGGCGCCGTCTTGGCTACTAGAGCCGGCGCTAGTTCGGTTATGTTCCGATCTTGTTTCACCAATTTTTTGTCGCCTCGAAGTTTATGTCATCAATACATGGCCGGTGCCGATTCCACTATCTTGGCCGATTCCTTCTTGCACAACCCTCCTTGAATTGAAAAATTCCTCTTTTGATTTGAGTGATTTTCTATGATAATCAATGAATTCTCCCATTTTCCCTTGTGTTTTCCATCTATTTATAGGCTTAGGAAGTGCCTAAACTCGTTGGTGTAATGTTCTTGGCCGAGTAGAAGTAGGAAAGTACTAAAACTCCACAGATTACCAAAAACCGCATCCAAAAATCAAGATCCCGTCTTTTCCCCAGGGCACAGCCGGCGCCGCCTTGGCTGTTGGAGCCGGCACCGGTTGTGTTCTGTTTCTTCCTTTGTTCGCCGATTTTTTCTTGATTTCCACGCAATGTTGTCCAATGTACAGCCGGCGCCGTCTTGGCTACTAGAGCCGGCGCTAGTTCGGTTATGTTTCGATCTTGTTTCACCAATTTTTTGTCGCCTCGAAGTTTATGTCATCAATACATGGCCGGTGCCGATTCCACTATCTTGGCCAATTCCTTCTTGCACAACCCTCCTTGAATTGAAAAATTCCTCTTTTGATTTGAGTGATTTTCTATGATAATCAATGAATTCTCCCATTTTCCCTTGTGTTTTCCATCTATTTATAGGCTTAGGAAGTGCCTAAACTCGTTGGTGTAATGTTCTTGGCCGAGTAGAAGTAGGAAAGTACTAAAACTCCACAGATTACCAAAAACCGCGTCCAAAAATCAAGATCCCGTCTTTTCCCCAGGGCACTGCCAGCGCCGCCTTGGTCGTTGGAGCCGGCACCGGTTGTGTTCTGTTTCTTCCTTTGTTCGCCGATTTTTTCTTGATTTCCACGCAATGTTGTCCAATGTACAGCCGGCGCCGTCTTGGCTACTAGAGCCGGCGCTAGTTCGGTTATGTTCCGATCTTGTTTCACCAATTTTTTGTCGCCTCGAAGTTTATGTCATCAATACATGGCCGGTGCCGATTCCACTATCTTGGCCGATTCCTTCTTGCACAACCCTCCTTGAATTGAAAAATTCCTCTTTTGATTTGAGTGATTTTCTATGATAATCAATGAATTCTCCCATTTTCCCTTGTGTTTTCCATCTATTTATAGGCTTAGGAAGTGCCTAAACTCGTTGGTGTAATGTTCTTGGCCGAGTAGAAGTAGGAAAGTACTAAAACTCCACAGATTACCAAAAACCGCGTCCAAAAATCAAGATCCCGTCTTTTCCCCAGGGCACGGCCGGCGCCGCCTTGGTCTGTTGGAGCCGGCACCGGTTGTGTTCTGTTTCTTCCTTTGTTCGCCGATTTTTTCTTGATTTCCACGCAATGTTGTCCAATGTACAGCCGGCGCCGTCTTGGCTACTAGAGCCGGCGCTAGTTCGGTTATGTTCCGATCTTGTTTCACCAATTTTTTGTCGCCTCGAAGTTTATGTCATCAATACATGGCCGGTGCCGATTCCACTATCTTGGCCGATTCCTTCTTGCACAACCCTCCTTGAATTGAAAAATTCCTCTTTTGATTTGAGTGATTTTCTATGATAATCAATGAATTCTCCCATTTTCCCTTGTGTTTTCCATCTATTTATAGGCTTAGGAAGTGCCTAAACTCGTTGGTGTAATGTTCTTGGCCGAGTAGAAGTAGGAAAGTACTAAAACTCCACAGATTACCAAAAACCGCGTCCAAAAATCAAGATCCCGTCTTTTCCCCGGAGCACGGCCGGCGCCGCCTTGGCTGTTGGAGCCGGCACCGGTTGTGTTCTGTTTCTTCCTTTGTTCGCCGATTTTTTCTTGATTTCCACGCAATGTTGTCCAATGTACAGCCGGCGCCGTCTTGGCTACTAGAGCCGGCGCTAGTTCGGTTATGTTTCGATCTTGTTTCACCAATTTTTTGTCGCCTCGAAGTTTATGTCATCAATACATGGCCGGTGCCGATTCCACTATCTTGGCCGATTCCTTCTTGCACAACCCTCCTTGAATTGAAAAATTCCTCTTTTGATTTGAGTGATTTTCTATGATAATCAATGAATTCTCCCATTTTCCCTTGTGTTTTCCATCTATTTATAGGCTTAGGAAGTGCCTAAACTCGTTGGTGTAATGTTCTTGGCCGAGTAGAAGTAGGAAAGTACTAAAACTCCACAGATTACCAAAAACCGCGTCCAAAAATCAAGATCCCGTCTTTTCCCCGGGGCACGGCCGGCGCCGCCTTGGCTGTTGGAGCCGGCACCGGTTGTGTTCTGTTTCTTCCTTTGTTCGCCGATTTTTTCTTGATTTCCACGCAATGTTGTCCAATGTACAGCCGGCGCCGTCTTGGCTACTAGAGCCGGCGCTAGTTCGGTTATGTTTCGATCTTGTTTCACCAATTTTTTGTCGCCTCGAAGTTTATGTCATCAATACATGGCCGGTGCCGATTCCACTATCTTGGCCGATTCCTTCTTGCACAACCCTCCTTGAATTGAAAAATTCCTCTTTTGATTTGAGTGATTTTCTATGATAATCAATGAATTCTCCCATTTTCCCTTGTGTTTTCCATCTATTTATAGGCTTAGGAAGTGCCTAAACTCGTTGGTGTAATGTTCTTGGCCGAGTAGAAGTAGGAAAGTACTAAAACTCCACAGATTACCAAAAACCGCGTCCAAAAATCAAGATCCCGTCTTTTCCCCAGGGCACAGCCGGCGCCGCCTTGGCTGTTGGAGCCGGCACCGGTTGTGTTCTGTTTCTTCCTTTGTTCGCCGATTTTTTCTTGATTTCCACGCAATGTTGTCCAATGTACAGCCGGCGCCGTCTTGGCTACTAGAGCCGGCGCTAGTTCGGTTATGTTTCGATCTTGTTTCACCAATTTTTTGTCGCCTCGAAGTTTATGTCATCAATACATGGCCGGTGCCGATTCCACTATCTTGGCCGATTCCTTCTTGCACAACCCTCCTTGAATTGAAAAATTCCTCTTTTGATTTGAGTGATTTTCTATGATAATCAATGAATTCTCCCATTTTCCCTTGTGTTTTCCATCTATTTATAGGCTTAGGAAGTGCCTAAACTCGTTGGTGTAATGTTCTTGGCCGAGTAGAAGTAGGAAAGTACTAAAACTCCACAGATTACCAAAAACCGCGTCCAAAAATCAAGATCCCGTCTTTTCCCCGGGGCACAGCCGGCGCCGCCTTGGCTGTTGGAGCCGGCACCGGTTGTGTTCTCGTTTCTTCCTTTGTTCGCCGATTTTTTCTTGATTTCCACGCAATGTTGTCCAATGTACAGCCGGCGCCGTCTTGGCTACTAGAGCCGGCGCTAGTTCGGTTATGTTTCGATCTTGTTTCACCAATTTTTTGTCGCCTCGAAGTTTATGTCATCAATACATGGCCGGTGCCGATTCCACTATCTTGGCCGATTCCTTCTTGCACAACCCTCCTTGAATTGAAAAATTCCTCTTTTGATTTGAGTGATTTTCTATGATAATCAATGAATTCTCCCATTTTCCCTTGTGTTTTCCATCTATTTATAGGCTTAGGAAGTGCCTAAACTCGTTGGTGTAATGTTCTTGGCCGAGTAGAAGTAGGAAAGTACTAAAACTCCACAGATTACCAAAAACCGCGTCCAAAAATCAAGATCCCGTCTTTTCCCCGAGGCACGGCCGGCGCCGCCTTGGCTGTTGGAGCCGGCACCGGTTGTGTTCTGTTTCTTCCTTTGTTCGCCGATTTTTTCTTGATTTCCACGCAATGTTGTCCAATGTACAGCCGGCGCCGTCTTGGCTACTAGAGCCGGCGCTAGTTCGGTTATGTTTCGATCTTGTTTCACCAATTTTTTGTCGCCTCGAAGTTTATGTCATCAATACATGGCCGGTGCCGATTCCACTATCTTGGCCGATTCCTTCTTGCACAACCCTCCTTGAATTGAAAAATTCCTCTTTTGATTTGAGTGATTTTCTATGATAATCAATGAATTCTCCCATTTTCCCTTGTGTTTTCCATCTATTTATAGGCTTAGGAAGTGCCTAAACTCGTTGGTGTAATGTTCTTGGCCGAGTAGAAGTAGGAAAGTACTAAAACTCCACAGATTACCAAAAACCGCGTCCAAAAATCAAGATCCCGTCTTTTCCCCGGGGCACGGCCGGCGCCGCCTTGGCTGTTGGAGCCGGCACCGGTTGTGTTCTGTTTCTTCCTTTGTTCGCCGATTTTTTCTTGATTTCCACGCAATGTTGTCCAATGTACAGCCGGCGCCGTCTTGGCTACTAGAGCCGGCGCTAGTTCGGTTATGTTTCGATCTTGTTTCACCAATTTTTTGTCGCCTCGAAGTTTATGTCATCAATACATGGCCGGTGCCGATTCCACTATCTTGGCCGATTCCTTCTTGCACAACCCTCCTTGAATTGAAAAATTCCTCTTTTGATTTGAGTGATTTTCTATGATAATCAATGAATTCTCCCATTTTCCCTTGTGTTTTCCATCTATTTATAGGCTTAGGAAGTGCCTAAACTCGTTGGTGTAATGTTCTTGGCCGAGTAGAAGTAGGAAAGTACTAAAACTCCACAGATTACCAAAAACCGCGTCCAAAAATCAAGATCCCGTCTTTTCCCCGGGGCACAGCCGGCGCCGCCTTGGTCGTTGGAGCCGGCACCGGTTGTGTTCTCGTTTCTTCCTTTGTTCGCCGATTTTTTCTTGATTTCCACGCAATGTTGTCCAATGTACAGCCGGCGCCGTCTTGGCTACTAGAGCCGGCGCTAGTTCGGTTATGTTTCGATCTTGTTTCACCAATTTTTTGTCGCCTCGAAGTTTATGTCATCAATACATGGCCGGTGCCGATTCCACTATCTTGGCCGATTCCTTCTTGCACAACCCTCCTTGAATTGAAAAATTCCTCTTTTGATTTGAGTGATTTTCTATGATAATCAATGAATTCTCCCATTTTCCCTTGTGTTTTCCATCTATTTATAGGCTTAGGAAGTGCCTAAACTCGTTGGTGTAATGTTCTTGGCCGAGTAGAAGTAGGAAAGTACTAAAACTCCACAGATTACCAAAAACCGCGTCCAAAAATCAAGATCCCGTCTTTTCCCCGGGGCACAGCCGGCGCCGCCTTGGTCGTTGGAGCCGGCACCGGTTGTGTTCTCGTTTCTTCCTTTGTTCGCCGATTTTTTCTTGATTTCCACGCAATGTTGTCCAATGTACAGCCGGCGCCGTCTTGGCTACTAGAGCCGGCGCTAGTTCGGTTATGTTCCGATCTTGTTTCACCAATTTTTTGTCGCCTCGAAGTTTATGTCATCAATACATGGCCGGTGCCGATTCCACTATCTTGGCCGATTCCTTCTTGCACAACCCTCCTTGAATTGAAAAATTCCTCTTTTGATTTGAGTGATTTTCTATGATAATCAATGAATTCTCCCATTTTCCCTTGTGTTTTCCATCTATTTATAGGCTTAGGAAGTGCCTAAACTCGTTGGTGTAATGTTCTTGGCCGAGTAGAAGTAGGAAAGTACTAAAACTCCACAGATTACCAAAAACCGCGTCCAAAAATCAAGATCCCGTCTTTTCCCCAGGGCACAGCCGGCGCCGCCTTGGCTGTTGGAGCCGGCACCGGTTGTGTTCTGTTTCTTCCTTTGTTCGCCGATTTTTTCTTGATTTCCACGCAATGTTGTCCAATGTACAGCCGGCGCCGTCTTGGCTACTAGAGCCGGCGCTAGTTCGGTTATGTTCCGATCTTGTTTCACCAATTTTTTGTCGCCTCGAAGTTTATGTCATCAATACATGGCCGGTGCCGATTCCACTATCTTGGCCGATTCCTTCTTGCACAACCCTCCTTGAATTGAAAAATTCCTCTTTTGATTTGAGTGATTTTCTATGATAATCAATGAATTCTCCCATTTTCCCTTGTGTTTTCCATCTATTTATAGGCTTAGGAAGTGCCTAAACTCGTTGGTGTAATGTTCTTGGCCGAGTAGAAGTAGGAAAGTACTAAAACTCCACAGATTACCAAAAACCGCGTCCAAAAATCAAGATCCCGTCTTTTCCCCGAGGCACAGCCGGCGCCGCCTTGGCTGTTGGAGCCGGCACCGGTTGTGTTCTGTTTCTTCCTTTGTTCGCCGATTTTTTCTTGATTTCCACGCAATGTTGTCCAATGTACAGCCGGCGCCGTCTTGGCTACTAGAGCCGGCGCTAGTTCGGTTATGTTTCGATCTTGTTTCACCAATTTTTTGTCGCCTCGAAGTTTATGTCATCAATACATGGCCGGTGCCGATTCCACTATCTTGGCCGATTCCTTCTTGCACAACCCTCCTTGAATTGAAAAATTCCTCTTTTGATTTGAGTGATTTTCTATGATAATCAATGAATTCTCCCATTTTCCCTTGTGTTTTCCATCTATTTATAGGCTTAGGAAGTGCCTAAACTCGTTGGTGTAATGTTCTTGGCCGAGTAGAAGTAGGAAAGTACTAAAACTCCACAGATTACCAAAAACCGCGTCCAAAAATCAAGATCCCGTCTTTTCCCCGGGGCACAGCCGGCGCCGCCTTGGCTGTTGGAGCCGGCACCGGTTGTGTTCTGTTTCTTCCTTTGTTCGCCGATTTTTTCTTGATTTCCACGCAATGTTGTCCAATGTACAGCCGGCGCCGTCTTGGCTACTAGAGCCGGCGCTAGTTCGGTTATGTTTCGATCTTGTTTCACCAATTTTTTGTCGCCTCGAAGTTTATGTCATCAATACATGGCCGGTGCCGATTCCACTATCTTGGCCGATTCCTTCTTGCACAACCCTCCTTGAATTGAAAAATTCCTCTTTTGATTTGAGTGATTTTCTATGATAATCAATGAATTCTCCCATTTTCCCTTGTGTTTTCCATCTATTTATAGGCTTAGGAAGTGCCTAAACTCGTTGGTGTAATGTTCTTGGCCGAGTAGAAGTAGGAAAGTACTAAAACTCCACAGATTACCAAAAACCGCGTCCAAAAATCAAGATCCCGTCTTTTCCCCGGGGCACAGCCGGCGCCGCCTTGGCTGTTGGAGCCGGCACCGGTTGTGTTCTGTTTCTTCCTTTGTTCGCCGATTTTTTCTTGATTTCCACGCAATGTTGTCCAATGTACAGCCGGCGCCGTCTTGGCTACTAGAGCCGGCGCTAGTTCGGTTATGTTTCGATCTTGTTTCACCAATTTTTTGTCGCCTCGAAGTTTATGTCATCAATACATGGCCGGTGCCGATTCCACTATCTTGGCCGATTCCTTCTTGCACAACCCTCCTTGAATTGAAAAATTCCTCTTTTGATTTGAGTGATTTTCTATGATAATCAATGAATTCTCCCATTTTCCCTTGTGTTTTCCATCTATTTATAGGCTTAGGAAGTGCCTAAACTCGTTGGTGTAATGTTCTTGGCCGAGTAGAAGTAGGAAAGTACTAAAACTCCACAGATTACCAAAAACCGCGTCCAAAAATCAAGATCCCGTCTTTTCCCCGAGGCACAGCCGGCGCCGCCTTGGCTGTTGGAGCCGGCACCGGTTGTGTTCTGTTTCTTCCTTTGTTCGCCGATTTTTTCTTGATTTCCACGCAATGTTGTCCAATGTACAGCCGGCGCCGTCTTGGCTACTAGAGCCGGCGCTAGTTCGGTTATGTTTCGATCTTGTTTCACCAATTTTTTGTCGCCTCGAAGTTTATGTCATCAATACATGGCCGGTGCCGATTCCACTATCTTGGCCGATTCCTTCTTGCACAACCCTCCTTGAATTGAAAAATTCCTCTTTTGATTTGAGTGATTTTCTATGATAATCAATGAATTCTCCCATTTTCCCTTGTGTTTTCCATCTATTTATAGGCTTAGGAAGTGCCTAAACTCGTTGGTGTAATGTTCTTGGCCGAGTAGAAGTAGGAAAGTACTAAAACTCCACAGATTACCAAAAACCGCGTCCAAAAATCAAGATCCCGTCTTTTCCCCGAGGCACAGCCGGCGCCGCCTTGGCTGTTGGAGCCGGCACCGGTTGTGTTCTGTTTCTTCCTTTGTTCGCCGATTTTTTCTTGATTTCCACGCAATGTTGTCCAATGTACAGCCGGCGCCGTCTTGGCTACTAGAGCCGGCGCTAGTTCGGTTATGTTTCGATCTTGTTTCACCAATTTTTTGTCGCCTCGAAGTTTATGTCATCAATACATGGCCGGTGCCGATTCCACTATCTTGGCCGATTCCTTCTTGCACAACCCTCCTTGAATTGAAAAATTCCTCTTTTGATTTGAGTGATTTTCTATGATAATCAATGAATTCTCCCATTTTCCCTTGTGTTTTCCATCTATTTATAGGCTTAGGAAGTGCCTAAACTCGTTGGTGTAATGTTCTTGGCCGAGTAGAAGTAGGAAAGTACTAAAACTCCACAGATTACCAAAAACCGCGTCCAAAAATCAAGATCCCGTCTTTTCCCCGAGGCACAGCCGGCGCCGCCTTGGCTGTTGGAGCCGGCACCGGTTGTGTTCTGTTTCTTCCTTTGTTCGCCGATTTTTTCTTGATTTCCACGCAATGTTGTCCAATGTACAGCCGGCGCCGTCTTGGCTACTAGAGCCGGCGCTAGTTCGGTTATGTTCCGATCTTGTTTCACCAATTTTTTGTCGCCTCGAAGTTTATGTCATCAATACATGGCCGGTGCCGATTCCACTATCTTGGCCGATTCCTTCTTGCACAACCCTCCTTGAATTGAAAAATTCCTCTTTTGATTTGAGTGATTTTCTATGATAATCAATGAATTCTCCCATTTTCCCTTGTGTTTTCCATCTATTTATAGGCTTAGGAAGTGCCTAAACTCGTTGGTGTAATGTTCTTGGCCGAGTAGAAGTAGGAAAGTACTAAAACTCCACAGATTACCAAAAACCGCGTCCAAAAATCAAGATCCCGTCTTTTCCCCAGGGCACAGCCGGCGCCGCCTTGGCTGTTGGAGCCGGCACCGGTTGTGTTCTGTTTCTTCCTTTGTTCGCCGATTTTTTCTTGATTTCCACGCAATGTTGTCCAATGTACAGCCGGCGCCGTCTTGGCTACTAGAGCCGGCGCTAGTTCGGTTATGTTCCGATCTTGTTTCACCAATTTTTTGTCGCCTCGAAGTTTATGTCATCAATACATGGCCGGTGCCGATTCCACTATCTTGGCCGATTCCTTCTTGCACAACCCTCCTTGAATTGAAAAATTCCTCTTTTGATTTGAGTGATTTTCTATGATAATCAATGAATTCTCCCATTTTCCCTTGTGTTTTCCATCTATTTATAGGCTTAGGAAGTGCCTAAACTCGTTGGTGTAATGTTCTTGGCCGAGTAGAAGTAGGAAAGTACTAAAACTCCACAGATTACCAAAAACCGCGTCCAAAAATCAAGATCCCGTCTTTTCCCCGGGGCACAGCCGGCGCCGCCTTGGCTGTTGGAGCCGGCACCGGTTGTGTTCTGTTTCTTCCTTTGTTCGCCGATTTTTTCTTGATTTCCACGCAATGTTGTCCAATGTACAGCCGGCGCCGTCTTGGCTACTAGAGCCGGCGCTAGTTCGGTTATGTTCCGATCTTGTTTCACCAATTTTTTGTCGCCTCGAAGTTTATGTCATCAATACATGGCCGGTGCCGATTCCACTATCTTGGCCGATTCCTTCTTGCACAACCCTCCTTGAATTGAAAAATTCCTCTTTTGATTTGAGTGATTTTCTATGATAATCAATGAATTCTCCCATTTTCCCTTGTGTTTTCCATCTATTTATAGGCTTAGGAAGTGCCTAAACTCGTTGGTGTAATGTTCTTGGCCGAGTAGAAGTAGGAAAGTACTAAAACTCCACAGATTACCAAAAACCGCGTCCAAAAATCAAGATCCCGTCTTTTCCCCGGGCACAGCCGGCGCCGCCTTGGCTGTTGGAGCCGGCACCGGTTGTGTTCTGTTTCTTCCTTTGTTCGCCGATTTTTTCTTGATTTCCACGCAATGTTGTCCAATGTACAGCCGGCGCCGTCTTGGCTACTAGAGCCGGCGCTAGTTCGGTTATGTTCCGATCTTGTTTCACCAATTTTTTGTCGCCTCGAAGTTTATGTCATCAATACATGGCCGGTGCCGATTCCACTATCTTGGCCGATTCCTTCTTGCACAACCCTCCTTGAATTGAAAAATTCCTCTTTTGATTTGAGTGATTTTCTATGATAATCAATGAATTCTCCCATTTTCCCTTGTGTTTTCCATCTATTTATAGGCTTAGGAAGTGCCTAAACTCGTTGGTGTAATGTTCTTGGCCGAGTAGAAGTAGGAAAGTACTAAAACTCCACAGATTACCAAAAACCGCGTCCAAAAATCAAGATCCCGTCTTTTCCCCAGGGCACAGCCGGCGCCGCCTTGGCTGTTGGAGCCGGCACCGGTTGTGTTCTGTTTCTTCCTTTGTTCGCCGATTTTTTCTTGATTTCCACGCAATGTTGTCCAATGTACAGCCGGCGCCGTCTTGGCTACTAGAGCCGGCGCTAGTTCGGTTATGTTCCGATCTTGTTTCACCAATTTTTTGTCGCCTCGAAGTTTATGTCATCAATACATGGCCGGTGCCGATTCCACTATCTTGGCCGATTCCTTCTTGCACAACCCTCCTTGAATTGAAAAATTCCTCTTTTGATTTGAGTGATTTTCTATGATAATCAATGAATTCTCCCATTTTCCCTTGTGTTTTCCATCTATTTATAGGCTTAGGAAGTGCCTAAACTCGTTGGTGTAATGTTCTTGGCCGAGTAGAAGTAGGAAAGTACTAAAACTCCACAGATTACCAAAAACCGCGTCCAAAAATCAAGATCCCGTCTTTTCCCCGGGGCACAGCCGGCGCCGCCTTGGCTGTTGGAGCCGGCACCGGTTGTGTTCTGTTTCTTCCTTTGTTCGCCGATTTTTTCTTGATTTCCACGCAATGTTGTCCAATGTACAGCCGGCGCCGTCTTGGCTACTAGAGCCGGCGCTAGTTCGGTTATGTTCCGATCTTGTTTCACCAATTTTTTGTCGCCTCGAAGTTTATGTCATCAATACATGGCCGGTGCCGATTCCACTATCTTGGCCGATTCCTTCTTGCACAACCCTCCTTGAATTGAAAAATTCCTCTTTTGATTTGAGTGATTTTCTATGATAATCAATGAATTCTCCCATTTTCCCTTGTGTTTTCCATCTATTTATAGGCTTAGGAAGTGCCTAAACTCGTTGGTGTAATGTTCTTGGCCGAGTAGAAGTAGGAAAGTACTAAAACTCCACAGATTACCAAAAACCGCATCCAAAAATCAAGATCCCGTCTTTTCCCCAGGGCACAGCCGGCGCCGCCTTGGCTGTTGGAGCCGGCACCGGTTGTGTTCTGTTTCTTCCTTTGTTCGCCGATTTTTTCTTGATTTCCACGCAATGTTGTCCAATGTACAGCCGGCGCCGTCTTGGCTACTAGAGCCGGCGCTAGTTCGGTTATGTTCCGATCTTGTTTCACCAATTTTTTGTCGCCTCGAAGTTTATGTCATCAATACATGGCCGGTGCCGATTCCACTATCTTGGCCGATTCCTTCTTGCACAACCCTCCTTGAATTGAAAAATTCCTCTTTTGATTTGAGTGATTTTCTATGATAATCAATGAATTCTCCCATTTTCCCTTGTGTTTTCCATCTATTTATAGGCTTAGGAAGTGCCTAAACTCGTTGGTGTAATGTTCTTGGCCGAGTAGAAGTAGGAAAGTACTAAAACTCCACAGATTACCAAAAACCGCGTCCAAAAATCAAGATCCCGTCTTTTCCCCGAGGCACAGCCGGCGCCGCCTTGGCTGTTGGAGCCGGCACCGGTTGTGTTCTGTTTCTTCCTTTGTTCGCCGATTTTTTCTTGATTTCCACGCAATGTTGTCCAATGTACAGCCGGCGCCGTCTTGGCTACTAGAGCCGGCGCTAGTTCGGTTATGTTTCGATCTTGTTTCACCAATTTTTTGTCGCCTCGAAGTTTATGTCATCAATACATGGCCGGTGCCGATTCCACTATCTTGGCCGATTCCTTCTTGCACAACCCTCCTTGAATTGAAAAATTCCTCTTTTGATTTGAGTGATTTTCTATGATAATCAATGAATTCTCCCATTTTCCCTTGTGTTTTCCATCTATTTATAGGCTTAGGAAGTGCCTAAACTCGTTGGTGTAATGTTCTTGGCCGAGTAGAAGTAGGAAAGTACTAAAACTCCACAGATTACCAAAAACCGCGTCCAAAAATCAAGATCCCGTCTTTTCCCCAGGGCACAGCCGGCGCCGCCTTGGCTGTTGGAGCCGGCACCGGTTGTGTTCTGTTTCTTCCTTTGTTCGCCGATTTTTTCTTGATTTCCACGCAATGTTGTCCAATGTACAGCCGGCGCCGTCTTGGCTACTAGAGCCGGCGCTAGTTCGGTTATGTTCCGATCTTGTTTCACCAATTTTTTGTCGCCTCGAAGTTTATGTCATCAATACATGGCCGGTGCCGATTCCACTATCTTGGCCGATTCCTTCTTGCACAACCCTCCTTGAATTGAAAAATTCCTCTTTTGATTTGAGTGATTTTCTATGATAATCAATGAATTCTCCCATTTTCCCTTGTGTTTTCCATCTATTTATAGGCTTAGGAAGTGCCTAAACTCGTTGGTGTAATGTTCTTGGCCGAGTAGAAGTAGGAAAGTACTAAAACTCCACAGATTACCAAAAACCGCGTCCAAAAATCAAGATCCCGTCTTTTCCCCGAGGCACGGCCAGCGCCGCCTTGGCTGTTGGAGCCGGCACCGGTTGTGTTCTGTTTCTTCCTTTGTTCGCCGATTTTTTCTTGATTTCCACGCAATGTTGTCCAATGTACAGCCGGCGCCGTCTTGGCTACTAGAGCCGGCGCTAGTTCGGTTATGTTCCGATCTTGTTTCACCAATTTTTTGTCGCCTCGAAGTTTATGTCATCAATACATGGCCGGTGCCGATTCCACTATCTTGGCCGATTCCTTCTTGCACAACCCTCCTTGAATTGAAAAATTCCTCTTTTGATTTGAGTGATTTTCTATGATAATCAATGAATTCTCCCATTTTCCCTTGTGTTTTCCATCTATTTATAGGCTTAGGAAGTGCCTAAACTCGTTGGTGTAATGTTCTTGGCCGAGTAGAAGTAGGAAAGTACTAAAACTCCACAGATTACCAAAAACCGCATCCAAAAATCAAGATCCCGTCTTTTCCCCGAGGCACGGCCGGCGCCGCCTTAGGCTGTTGGAGCCGGCACCGGTTGTGTTCTGTTTCTTCCTTTGTTCGCCGATTTTTTCTTGATTTCCACGCAATGTTGTCCAATGTACAGCCGGCGCCGTCTTGGCTACTAGAGCCGGCGCTAGTTCGGTTATGTTCCGATCTTGTTTCACCAATTTTTTGTCGCCTCGAAGTTTATGTCATCAATACATGGCCGGTGCCGATTCCACTATCTTGGCCGATTCCTTCTTGCACAACCCTCCTTGAATTGAAAAATTCCTCTTTTGATTTGAGTGATTTTCTATGATAATCAATGAATTCTCCCATTTTCCCTTGTGTTTTCCATCTATTTATAGGCTTAGGAAGTGCCTAAACTCGTTGGTGTAATGTTCTTGGCCGAGTAGAAGTAGGAAAGTACTAAAACTCCACAGATTACCAAAAACCGCGTCCAAAAATCAAGATCCCGTCTTTTCCCCGGAGCACGACCGGCGCCGCCTTAGGCTGTTGGAGCCGGCACCGGTTGTGTTCTGTTTCTTCCTTTGTTCGCCGATTTTTCTTGATTTCCACGCAATGTTGTCCAATGTACAGCCGGCGCCGTCTTGGCTACTAGAGCCGGCGCTAGTTCGGTTATGTTCCGATCTTGTTTCACCAATTTTTTGTCGCCTCGAAGTTTATGTCATCAATACATGGCCGGTGCCGATTCCACTATCTTGGCCGATTCCTTCTTGCACAACCCTCCTTGAATTGAAAAATTCCTCTTTTGATTTGAGTGATTTTCTATGATAATCAATGAATTCTCCCATTTTCCCTTGTGTTTTCCATCTATTTATAGGCTTAGGAAGTGCCTAAACTCGTTGGTGTAATGTTCTTGGCCGAGTAGAAGTAGGAAAGTACTAAAACTCCACAGATTACCAAAAACCGCGTCCAAAAATCAAGATCCCGTCTTTTCCCCGGGGCACTGCCAGCGCCGCCTTGGCTGTTGGAGCCGGCACCGGTTGTGTTCTGTTTCTTCCTTTGTTCGCCGATTTTTTCTTGATTTCCACGCAATGTTGTCCAATGTACAGCCGGCGCCGTCTTGGCTACTAGAGCCGGCGCTAGTTCGGTTATGTTTCGATCTTGTTTCACCAATTTTTTGTCGCCTCGAAGTTTATGTCATCAATACATGGCCGGTGCCGATTCCACTATCTTGGCCGATTCCTTCTTGCACAACCCTCCTTGAATTGAAAAATTCCTCTTTTGATTTGAGTGATTTTCTATGATAATCAATGAATTCTCCCATTTTCCCTTGTGTTTTCCATCTATTTATAGGCTTAGGAAGTGCCTAAACTCGTTGGTGTAATGTTCTTGGCCGAGTAGAAGTAGGAAAGTACTAAAACTCCACAGATTACCAAAAACCGCGTCCAAAAATCAAGATCCCGTCTTTTCCCCGAGGCACGGCCGGCGCCGCCTTGGCTCGTTGGAGCCGGCACCGGTTGTGTTCTGTTTCTTCCTTTGTTCGCCGATTTTTCTTGATTTCCACGCAATGTTGTCCAATGTACAGCCGGCGCCGTCTTGGCTACTAGAGCCGGCGCTAGTTCGGTTATGTTCCGATCTTGTTTCACCAATTTTTTGTCGCCTCGAAGTTTATGTCATCAATACATGGCCGGTGCCGATTCCACTATCTTGGCCGATTCCTTCTTGCACAACCCTCCTTGAATTGAAAAATTCCTCTTTTGATTTGAGTGATTTTCTATGATAATCAATGAATTCTCCCATTTTCCCTTGTGTTTTCCATCTATTTATAGGCTTAGGAAGTGCCTAAACTCGTTGGTGTAATGTTCTTGGCCGAGTAGAAGTAGGAAAGTACTAAAACTCCACAGATTACCAAAAACCGCGTCCAAAAATCAAGATCCCGTCTTTTCCCCGAGGCACGGCCGGCGCCGCCTTGGCTGTTGGAGCCGGCACCGGTTGTGTTCTGTTTCTTCCTTTGTTCGCCGATTTTTTCTTGATTTCCACGCAATGTTGTCCAATGTACAGCCGGCGCCGTCTTGGCTACTAGAGCCGGCGCTAGTTCGGTTATGTTCCGATCTTGTTTCACCAATTTTTTGTCGCCTCGAAGTTTATGTCATCAATACATGGCCGGTGTCGATTCCACTATCTTGGCCGATTCCTTCTTGCACAACCCTCCTTGAATTGAAAAATTCCTCTTTTGATTTGAGTGATTTTCTATAATAATCAATGAATTCTCCCATTTTCCCTTGTGTTTTCCATCTATTTATAGGCTTAAGAAGTGCCTAAACTCGTTGGTGTAATGTTCTTGGCCGAGTAGAAGTAGGAAAGTACTAAAACTCCACAGATTACCAAAACCCGCGTCCAAAAATCAAGATCCCGTCTTTTCCCCAGGGCACAGCCAGCGCCGCCTTGGCTGTTGGAGCCGGCACCGGTTGTGTTCTGTTTCTTCCTTTGTTCGCCGATTTTTTCTTGATTTCCACGCAATGTTGTCCAATGTACAGCCGGCGCCGTCTTGGCTACTAGAGCCGGCGCTAGTTCGGTTATGTTCCGATCTTGTTTCACCAATTTTTTGTCGCCTCGAAGTTTATGTCATCAATACATGGCCGGTGCCGATTCCACTATCTTGGTCGATTCCTTCTTGCACAACCCTCCTTGAATTGAAAAATTCCTCTTTTGATTTGAGTGATTTTCTATGATAATCAATGAATTCTCCCATTTTCCCTTGTGTTTTCCATCTATTTATAGGCTTAGGAAGTGCCTAAACTCGTTGGTGTAATGTTCTTGGCCGAGTAGAAGTAGGAAAGTACTAAAACTCCACAGATTACCAAAAACCGCATCCAAAAATCAAGATCCCGTCTTTTCCCCGAGGGCACGACCAGCGCCGCCTTAGGCTGTTGGAGCCGGCACCGGTTGTGTTCTGTTTCTTCCTTTGTTCGCCGATTTTTTCTTGATTTCCACGCAATGTTGTCCAATGTACAGCCGGCGCCGTCTTGGCTACTAGAGCCGGCGCTAGTTCGGTTATGTTCCGATCTTGTTTCACCAATTTTTTGTCGCCTCGAAGTTTATGTCATCAATACATGGCCGGTGCCGATTCCACTATCTTGGCCGATTCCTTCTTGCACAACCCTCCTTGAATTGAAAAATTCCTCTTTTGATTTGAGTGATTTTCTATGATAATCAATGAATTCTCCCATTTTCCCTTGGGTTTTCCATCTATTTATAGGCTTAGGAAGTGCCTAAACTCGTTGGTGTAATGTTCTTGGCCGAGTAGAAGTAGGAAAGTACTAAAACTCCACAGATTACCAAAAACCGCATCCAAAAATCAAGATCCCGTCTTTTCCCCGAGGCACGGCCGGCGCCGCCTTAGGCTGTTGGAGCCGGCACCGGTTGTGTTCTGTTTCTTCCTTTGTTCGCCGATTTTTCTTGATTTCCACGCAATGTTGTCCAATGTACAGCCGTCGCCGTCTTGGCTACTAGAGCCGGCGCTAGTTCGGTTATGTTCCGATCTTGTTTCACCAATTTTTTGTCGCCTCGAAGTTTATGTCATCAATACATGGCCGGTGCCGATTCCACTATCTTGGCCGATTCCTTCTTGCACAACCCTCCTTGAATTAAAAAATTCCTCTTTTGATTTGAGTGATTTTCTATGATAATCAATGAATTCTCCCATTTTCCCTTGGGTTTTCCATCTATTTATAGGCTTAGGAAGTGCCTAAACTCGTTGGTGTAATGTTCTTGGCCGAGTAGAAGTAGGAAAGTACTAAAACTCCACAGATTACCAAAAACCGCGTCCAAAAATCAAGATCCCGTCTTTTCCCCGAGGGCACGACCGGCGCCGCCTTGGCTGTTGGAGCCGGCACCGGTTGTGTTCTGTTTCTTCCTTTGTTCGCCGATTTTTTCTTGATTTCCACGCAATGTTGTCCAATGTACAGCCGGCGCCGTCTTGGCTACTAGAGCCGGCGCTAGTTCGGTTATGTTTCGATCTTGTTTCACCAATTTTTTGTCGCCTCGAAGTTTATGTCATCAATACATGGCCGGTGCCGATTCCACTATCTTGGCCGATTCCTTCTTGCACAACCCTCCTTGAATTGAAAAATTCCTCTTTTGATTTGAGTGATTTTCTATGATAATCAATGAATTCTCCCATTTTCCCTTGTGTTTTCCATCTATTTATAGGCTTAGGAAGTGCCTAAACTCGTTGGTGTAATGTTCTTGGCCGAGTAGAAGTAGGAAAGTACTAAAACTCCACAGATTACCAAAAACCGCGTCCAAAAATCAAGATCCCGTCTTTTCCCCGAGGGCACGGCCGGCGCCGCCTTGGCTGTTGGAGCCGGCACCGGTTGTGTTCTGTTTCTTCCTTTGTTCGCCGATTTTTTCTTGATTTCCACGCAATGTTGTCCAATGTACAGCCGGCGCCGTCTTGGCTACTAGAGCCGGCGCTAGTTCGGTTATGTTCCGATCTTGTTTCACCAATTTTTTGTCGCCTCGAAGTTTATGTCATCAATACATGGCCGGTGTCGATTCCACTATCTTGGCCGATTCCTTCTTGCACAACCCTCATTCAATTGAAAAATTCCTCTTTTGATTTGAGTGATTTTCTATAATAATCAATGAATTCTCCCATTTTCCCTTGTGTTTTCCATCTATTTATAGGCTTAAGAAGTGCCTAAACTCGTTGGTGTAATGTTCTTGGCCGAGTAGAAGTAGGAAAGTACTAAAACTCCACAGATTACCAAAACCCGCGTCCAAAAATCAAGATCCCGTCTTTTCCCCAGGGCACAGCCAGCGCCGCCTTGGCTGTTGGAGCCGGCACCGGTTGTGTTCTGTTTCTTCCTTTGTTCGCCGATTTTTTCTTGATTTCCACGCAATGTTGTCCAATGTACAGCCGGCGCCGTCTTGGCTACTAGAGCCGGCGCTAGTTCGGTTATGTTCCGATCTTGTTTCACCAATTTTTTGTCGCCTCGAAGTTTATGTCATCAATACATGGCCGGTGCCGATTCCACTATCTTGGTCGATTCCTTCTTGCACAACCCTCCTTGAATTGAAAAATTCCTCTTTTGATTTGAGTGATTTTCTATGATAATCAATGAATTCTCCCATTTTCCCTTGTGTTTTCCATCTATTTATAGGCTTAGGAAGTGCCTAAACTCGTTGGTGTAATGTTCTTGGCCGAGTAGAAGTAGGAAAGTACTAAAACTCCACAGATTACCAAAAACCGCATCCAAAAATCAAGATCCCGTCTTTTCCCCGAGAGCACGGCCGGCGCCGCCTTAGCTGTTGGAGCCGGCACCGGTTGTGTTCTGTTTCTTCCTTTGTTCGCCGATTTTTTCTTGATTTCCACGCAATGTTGTCCAATGTACAGCCGGCGCCGTCTTGGCTACTAGAGCCGGCGCTAGTTCGGTTATGTTCCGATCTTGTTTGACCAATTTTTTGTCGCCTCGAAGTTTATGTCATCAATACATGGCCTGTGCCGATTCCACTATCTTGACCGATTCCTTCTTGCACAACCCTCCTTGAATTAAAAAATTCCTCTTTTGATTTGAGTGATTTTCTATGATAATCAATGAATTCTCCCATTTTCCCTTGGGTTTTCCATCTATTTATAGGCTTAGGAAGTGCCTAAACTCGTTGGTGTAATGTTCTTGGCCGAGTAGAAGTAGGAAAGTACTAAAACTCCACAGATTACCAAAAACCGCGTCCAAAAATCAAGATCCCGTCTTTTCCCCAGGGCACGGCCGGCGCCGCCTTGGCTGTTGGAGCCGGCACCGGTTGTGTTCTATTTCTTCCTTTGTTCGCCGATTTTTTCTTGATTTCCACGCAATGTTGTCCAATGTACAGCCGGCGCCGTCTTGGCTACTAGAGCCGGCGCTAGTTCGGTTATGTTCCGATCTTGTTTCACCAATTTTTTGTCGCCTCGAAGTTTATGTCATCAATACATGGCCTGTGCCGATTCCACTATCTTGGCCGACGCTGCTTTTACTCTGTTTTGCGATGTTTTTTTTTCGTTTTACCCAAAAAATCTGTAATAATGAACAAAATACCTTTCCAAGGGTAAAATCTCAAATATGAAGGAATGTGACTAGTTATTGGACAAAATGTATCACAAAAGAACCTCAAATAACTAGGAAAAGTATGAATAATTTAGCCCCTATCAAGGAAGATACTAAAATTCCACAGATTATCAAGAACTATGTAGAAAAATCAAGATTCTGTCTTATCCTCAGGGCACAGTCGGCGCCGATTATGTTCTGTCTCTCCAGTTATTTGTCGATTTTTCTCGATTTTAGCACAATGTAGTCCAGAGTGTAGCCGGTGCCAATTCGGTTCTGTCCTGGTCAGTTTCAATAATTTTTTGTCGCCTTCAAGTTCGTGTCAACAGCTTATAGTCGGTGCTAGTTCCTCTGTCTTGGCCGGCGCCGCCTCTATTCTGTTTTGCTATGTTTTTTCTTTGTTTTTACCCCAAAAATCTGTAATAATGAACAATATACCTTTCCAAGGGTAAAATCTCAAATATGAAGGAATATGACTAGTTATTGGACAAAATGTATCACAAAATAACCTCAAATAACTAGAAAAAGTATGACTAATTTAGCCCCTATCAAGGAAGATGCTAAAATTTCACAGATTACCAAGAACTGCGTAGAAAAATCAAGATTCCGTCTTATCCTCAGGGCATAGCCGGCGCCGCCTGGGTTATTGGAGCTGGCGCTAGTTATGTTCTGTCTCTGCAGTTGTTCACCGATTTTTCTCGATTTCAGCACAATGTAGTCCAGAGTGTAGCCAGCGCTACCTTGGCTACTAGAACGGGCGCCGGTTTTGTTCTGTCCTAGTTAGTTTCAACAATTTTTCATCACCTCGAAGTTCGTATCAGTAGATCATGGCTGGCGCCAGTTCCTCTATCCTAGCTGGCGCCACCTCTATTTTGTTTTGTGACGTTTTTGCTTTGTTTTACCCCTAAAATCTGAAATAATGAATAAAATACCTTTCCAAGGGTAAAATCTCAAATATGAAGGAATATGACTAGTTATTCAATGAAATGTATTACAAAAGAGCCTTAAATTACTAGAAAAAAAGACCAATTTAGTCCCTATCAGATATCTGCTTTGCAGTATGCATGGTTAGTAGATATCAGTCAAACCCAGAGGAAGCTCACTAGCAAGCCATAAAGCATATGCTCAAATATCTCAAAGAAATGAGAAATTATATGCTTATATATCGTGCTAATGATTTGGTTCCTACAGGTTACACAGACTCAGACTTTCAGGCAGATAAAGAAGAAAGAAAATCCACTAGTGGATATGCCTTCACTTTGTTTGGAGGAGCAATTTCATGGAGAATTATCAAGCAATCATTCATTGTTATTCTACCATAAAAGCTGAGTACGTTGCTGCTTCAGAAGCTTTTAACGAATTTGTGCGGCATCGAAAGTTCCTCACAGAATTTGGAGTATTACCGCACATGGATAAGACTGTCATGATTTATTGTGACAATATTGGAGCGGTGTCACAATGTAAGGAACCTCGAAACCATAGGAAGGGTAAGCACATAGAGAGGAAGTATCACCTCATCTAGGAGTTCATACAGAAATGGGAGGTTGTGGTTAATTCGATTTCCTCTATCAACAATTTGGTGGATTCCTTTATTAAGCCTTTGACAAAAATGGTGTTTCGCAGACACTTAGATGTCATCAAAGTAGGCACTTGTGGATTTTCTTTATTTTTGTAGTGCAAGTGGGAGATTTTTTGAAAGTATGCCCTTAAAGACTATGTATTCTGTGTAAATATATTGCAATAAAAATGTTTATAAATTCAATTTACTTTGTTTATTATATTATTGCACATTCAAGGTCCAAGAATGAGAAGTAATGGTCTACGTATTGGGCCGTTCTTCACCGTAAAGTATAGACTATGGGTACTTATCATATAAGTAAAATTAAGTTGTTAGTCGTTTGATGGAATTGGGCATTTCATCAAGGTAAGACTATTATGCCATGAGTTTCAATGAGGAATGGTTTATCTTGAATTAGTGAGTAGTACACTCATATTACTGGCATAAGCGTATTTCGAATACGTAGAACTGGACCTGTAGTAGATGTCTCTTATAAAGTACTATGATTATTGAGACCATACTATTACTGCTATAACATGGACGGATACCTATATGCTTGAGTATGATTTAGTGGTCTGGCAAAGCTAGGGTTTTATACTTTGATATAAGTTGGATGAGATTTCTTTTGTGAAATCAATATCCTTGTATGTTGGGTTTATTACTCTAGTTTGTTAAGACAGACTCATGCAATAGAGTTTCTATGCTTCACTTAGTAAAGTTAAATCACCCCCTTGTGATTGTCAAGGATAATCTAATAATCTAGAGCCATGGGAACGTGACTCTAAAATGTGTGCTTTTGGGTAGCTTCCAATAATGAGCAAGTACATTTGAGTGAGTCATGGATTAGCGGACTAGAGATCTAAGGATGATAGATGTCTTTGATATGGGTGTTAGTACATTTATCCTGTCTCATTGATGGGTGTTACATAGAGGGGTATTTTTGTCATTTCACCTGTAAGTCGGAGACATTGCTTTAACAATATTATTCTTAGGGTCAACACTTCCATATGGAGATAAATTGAAATATTTAAAATGGTAAAATACTTCTATTTAATAGTAAGGGTATTTTAGTCATTTTAGTAGCCACAAATAATATGTCTTTTGGTCCCTAGAGTAGCTCAAGTTACATTGGTGTTGTTTAGACAAAATTTGGGCTTAATGGATAATTATTTAGAAGAGAATAAAATTTATTCTGAGTGTCCAATTAGAATTAATTTATTAGTCTTGGGTTTTGATAAGGCCCAAAAAAGATAATTAATTAATTAATTAAGAGAATTGGGCTGGAATAAATTAATTAATTAGGCTGATATATGTTAACATAAATTAAGAGTCTAATTAAAATTAATTAATTAGTCTTGGGTATTTAAAGATGCCCAAAAAAGATAATAAATTAATTAGGAGGATTGGGACAGTCTATTGGTTTTGGTGCATGATAGGGCCTAAATTAGTCAAATTTTTCCTAGTTATTTGAGGCTATTTAGTGATACATTTTGTTCAATAACTAGTCATATTCCTTCATATTTGAGATTTTACCTTTGGAAAGATATTTTGTGCAATATTTTAGATTTTAGGGGTAAAATAAGATAAAAACATCGCAAAACATAACAGAGGCAGCACCGAACAGGCCAGAGGAAACGGCACCAGCCACATGCTGCTGGTATGTACTTCAAGGTGACGAAAGATCAGTGAAATAGAGCTAAACAGAACAGAATCGGTGCCGACTCTAGTAGCCAAGACGGCGCCATCTGCACTCTAGAAAATATTGTGCGAAAATCAAGAAAAAATCGACGACCAATTGAGGAAACAGAATACAATCGGTGCCGGCTCTAGCAGCCAAGACAACACCAGCTGTGCCGTAATGATAAGGCGGTGCCTTGAATTTTGCATGCGATTTTTGGTAATCTGCAGAATTTTAGTATCTTCCTACTTCTAATCGGCCAAAAACCCTACACCAACGAGTTTAGGCACTTTCTAAGCCTATAAATAGATGGAAAACATAATAGAAATGGGAGAATTCAAAGATCATAACCGAAAATTTACTTAAATCAAGGAAGAATTCTGCCAAAACAATGAGGGTTGTACAAGAAGGTCTACAATGGAAGAAGAAGGAGGCTTGTCTATGAGTTCTTTCTTTTACTTTTGTTTTCTTTTCTTTAACAATGATGCATTAATTGTTTTATTGTAATTAGACATTATCTTAGGTATTCATGATTTTTAGAGTTATTTGATCTTTTGATTAATTGATTGTTATTCTTGTTATTTAATTACTTGTGTGTATTACGAGTTTGTTTGGTTGTTTCTTTCCATTAACTTACTTGGAAAAGGGGTTGATGGTAGTCTCAATTTATTAATTTCATATTTGTTGTCTATTAACTTTCTTGAAAAAAATGGTTAATAGCTAGGAACTGGTAATTAAAGGTGAATTGATGTCTGCCAAGAATGGATTCATTGGTTAATTTCATGTTTAAGTTTGCCATGAATGGAAATTTAATCAAGGATTGCGTTTAATGCATCTTTTGGGTGGATTAGTTGGGACAGGAATGTGATGCTAATTTATCTAGAAGGTAGTGATTTCATGGATTGGAAAAGAAGTGAATCTATCTTAATCCTTCATGATGCCAAGAGAATAACTAGTTATGATAATGGTTTAGTGCTTTAAGGTCATGCGTATCAAAATAATGGTTTGAGTTACATAATTCTCCATCATTGACATGTACATATTCTTTTATTTTATTTTGCTTTTCACTTTATGGAGTCAGTTAAACAATAAAAGAAAAGTGATTAATGCATACTTGTTCCTTGAGGATTGACACTCGTTTAAACCTTATACTATGCTTAATGATGAGTATGCTTGCTCATATGTGTAATTTGGGATTAAAGTTTTAATATAAACTTAATTGGGACTGTGCTTATTTTTATATGATTTTTATACCCAAATAAATACACATCAAGTTTTTGGCGCCATTGCCGGGGAACGATATCATGAAAGCTTGGATTTTGTTGATTTAACCATGTACATATGTAAATAGGTAAAGATGTGAATATGTAAATATGTAAAATTGTTCTTTTCGCAAAAAGGTGCCATCTTTTGTATCTTGTGTATCCTTTGTATACCTTTGTAATCTAACTTACTAACTTTGTATTCCTTTAATGTTTGTTTTAATCATGAATTCTATTATCTAACTTGCTTCTTGTCTTTTCTAGGTATTATTCTTGGTATATGACCCGAAAATCTGAAGACGAGATAATCAATTTTGATCCTGAGATCGAAAAGACACTATTAAAAATCCGCTAGACAATCCAAAGGAACTTGATCGCAGACATGGATGGTGCTCAAAATAACAATGCAAGAAATGACAGGGGGGTTATGGATGACTTTGTGAAACCTGCAATCTCAGGCACAGGCTCGAGTATCACTAGACCTAGGGCAGATGCAAACAATTTCAAGATAAAACCCCATACTATCCAGATGGTCCAAAATGTAACACCCCACTACCTAGGCCTGATAGGGCCTGGGATATCGCCCTGTCCAAAGGACAAGGGGTCTTTATAACTAGGTCACACAAACAAAATAATAGAATAAATATAATACTTAAAACTTAAAACTTATTACAATCCAAAAATTCAAAACAAATCCATAATAAAAATTATTCACTCTCAACTTCCCCAATGCATTACATAAAAACAGATAACAAAATCTCTTCCAAGGTAGACAACACTAGCTACCCATCCTCACAGCAGGATCGACTTGAAATCATGGTAAAATGGGTGATGAGATAAAATATCAGTACGTCCGTGTGTGGTTTGAGTGTCCAGTGAAAACAGTTCATGAATGCAAAGTGTAAAATCTTCATAAGAGAAATACTGGCAAGCAATAAACAATAGTTAAAATCAAGAGTGGCGTCTTGACTTTTCCAACCATACATGTTCAACAAAATGAACCACTCAAAAGGTGGTCATAGGTTACCACACGTTGGGCCCCACAACTATACAACGGTCAGAATGTTACACTTTGTGCAGATTGACAAAATGTAGGTGATCAGCCTACCGGGTAAGATTCTCCTCCTTTTCTACACCCAAACAAAAACCGGTTGTCTACTCTGGCAACACACAATCCACATGACTGAAAACTGCTAGCTCGGACCGACATGACTAAGTAATACTGACGTTTCTCTAAGTTGAGTTTATCTTTTGGAGGTGGCCTTCTGCCAGAAGACTCACTCTTGCTCTTCAAAACTTGTACTACTAGCCTACCCTTATTGAGTACTCAATGTAATATATATCCCACTTGGGAAAATGAATAAAACATAGTACCACTTGAAAATAGTAATTAAGGATTTCCAAAGTCTTTGTCAAAATCAGTTTAGAAACAGTTTAGTATTTGAATAAAATTGCTTGTTGATTTTCAAATAATTGGTTTGACAGAAACAAGAAAGGAAACAGTCTCTAATTGCCTTTACCAAATCAGTGTTCACAAACTTCAGGTTTAGCTTGCCATAATAACTTTTTGGAACAACAAGTTTTATGTAGGAGCTTACCTGATCCTTATCTCGAGATAAAACAAAGGTCTCCAACAGCTGACCTAACCCCGCCTGGGGTAAATATAAGCTATAATTAAACTCAAGCTGAAATTCACTTTCACAAATAAACCTAGCTTAACTTACTACAACCATGACCGTAGTGTGCCAAGCTTTAAGGCTAGATAAATAAATAAAAAGGTTTATAACATAAATCTGGATTGATATTAAAATAACTAGAGTTTGGGAAAATGGGTACAATAAGTGGAAAGTTTAAATCTTGCTAACAATAAATTAGGGTTTATTTGAATAAGGGTCCTAGGTCCGAGATGGTATTATTTAAAATAATAATCTAGTAATAATTAATGGTTAGAAAATAATTGGTAGCTAGAATTAGTTGTAAGTAAATTTTAATAGGTTTTGATTAAAAGCTAATAAATAAATTTTAATAGTATTTATGAATATATAAAACTTACCAAATTAATATTTTACCTATTATGATTATTTATGAAAAAGGCTTTATTTGACATTCTTATTTTGCATAATGTCTATATATTTTATTTCTTTAATAAAAGTTATCATTTATTTGACTAAGATATCATTATTTTATATAAGAGACCAAATCCACATTTTCCTAGGGTTTTCAAAATTCACTAGAAGAAGACATAGCAATAATCATTTTATTGATAAAATAAAATTAGCTTAGGGACAACAAGGTCATGATCATATTTCTATTGCTAACCATAATCATGAATATACACTCTACACCAATTCATCAAATCATCCAAATCATGAATAAAGGCATGGATTTAAATTTACCAAGGCATGATCCAAACTCTAGTAACATAAACATATTCATGGCTTTAACAAAAATACATGAACATAACCCTATTCACCAAAGGTGACATAATCTCTAACATGTTTGATCACATAAACCACTCACGACATGAAGAGCATAACCCTAAAATGCCATACAATTATCCAAGACAATCAACTCATGCATCAATTCCCATCTCCATCACATACACACATTTATTCATGCTTCAATCTCAACTCTTTCACAACAACACATGCTCAAAACCTAATCATAATCTATCTCCTTCCAATATCATCCTAGAGACATGAATCTAGAATTTAAAGAGGAGTTTGAAGATGCTTACTTGATTGATGACTACCTTGGAGTAGTTTCGAAGGGATCCTAACTCTTAGGAGACTTGATCCACCCAAGAGAGATGAAGAAAATATGGCCATGGTTGAAGTATCCATTCGGCCAAGAGAGAGAAAGCATTTGGCCAAGAGAGAGAGAGAGAGAGAGAGAAGAGAAGTGAAAAAGGAGTTCACTAGTATGTTTATATATCCATATATTCACTAGAAGTTGAAGATGAGTGAAGATGGAAGCAATTGATCATGCTTACCTTGAAGGTGTTCTTGGCCTTCTCGAAAATACTGGTTTTTTTTTTTTTTTATCCAAATGAGAGGGCTTGATTTCTGAGTTTGATGTTAAAAGTGGTAGGAATGGATTCACAGAAGTGAGTAGGTGCAATCTGGATTTTTTTTTTTTTTTTTTTAAGAAGAAGATTGAAGTGGTTATGGTGGCCTTAGGCGAGAGAAGGTTAGTAGGTGTTCTTGAAGGTTGAATTGAATGGAGAGGATTGAGGGAGAGCTGGCCGAAATTCTATGGGATTAGGGAGGCCGAATGGTTTGAGGGGTTTTGGCAACTAAATTTTCTAGTTTGAAAGGAAAAGGAAAGCTGGTTGTTTGAAATCTAAAAAGAATATTTTAGAGAATCAATTTTGGAAACAAAATATGGTAAGAAGATCTTGGTCAATGGAGAGCTTTTGGAATCTCCAATGGCGGGTTGTTTGTCTGTGATTTTTGCTGGAAAGTTGTTTGAAGGAGCTTAATGGTGGCCGAAAATATGGAGTACAAAGGTGAAGGGATTTCTGGTTGTTTGAGGAATGATTTAGGGTAGTTTGTTTGTTGGAATTTTTGTCTTCAATCAATGGCTTGATTGGAGTAATTGATAGAGATATTTTAGGAGCAGCCATGGACTGGTTTTCAAGCAGAATGCTGGGGAAGATGATGAAGCTCAGTTCATGGCTATTTAAGGGAAGTTTGTACAGAAAAATGGTGGAGATTTCTGATATGGCTGAAGAAGGAACAAAGTTGAAAAATTTATGTTCAGCTTTTTTGCAAGTTGCTGGAATTTTTCTGGGCAGATTTTGCTGCCATTTTCCAGTCAGCATGCAGAAGATTTGAAGGGGTATTCAGTGGTCTTTCAAGGCTAGTTTCCAGCCTTCTTTATGGAGGAAAAACGTGGCTATGATGGTGGGTGAAAAACTTGAAGAAACAACATGGTTTAGGATCACCAAAACTGCGAAAGTTGTCCAGAAAATGTTCTGGTTTGCATAGCATTTGTGCAGTCCGGTTTTGGCCTTATAATTTCAGATTTCAAGCTAGTCAAGAGGGCTATTTTTCTGGAAAAATTTGGGAGGGAATGATGGCTAAAAGTTTTGACACTTGGACTGAACAAGAATATAGAAAATTTCTAGATTACTACATAAACAAGATGAATATACTTAGGTTGGAGTTTGAAGGTTCAACCATGGAGATTAATTCTCTTTGGAATCTTCCACTACTTCTCCCCATATTTGGCCAACAAGATGACTTATTCACAGCCATTTTCGAAACCTAAATCTCACAGAACTTTGCTGGAATTTTTTGGAATGAAATTGGCTTGAACAAATCAATCAACCTAATTGATTAAGAATTAATGAAAGTTAGGGAATCAAGATGGGTATGAAACCCTTAGAATATTTTTGTAGGGCACAAGAATAGGATTAGGACATTCCTATCATGTCTCTCCTAGAACAACACTCCTACTCTTCACTAAATCATGCAAGGATAGAAATATAGCCTTCCTACACAAAATAAAATTTAATCATGCTAAAACTCCAATGATGGAATATGAACTCTAGACCTTAAGGATTAATTCCAAAGCTCTAACCACTAAATCACAACAACTCTTGTTCTTATTTTCTCTCCCATATATTTTTCCTATTTAATCCTCAAGCTATCTCCCTATTTTCAGCATAGGCAAAAATTACTATTTTGCCCTTCTTACTCCACAAGCACAAATAAGCCATCTAGGCTACCAATCACATATCCAAAGCACATAAAACCATATAAAAATATATTTATGTATGCAATAAAATATGATATGTATCCCAACCCCTTTACTCTAAGGTTGATTTCAATTGGGGTTTCACACAAAATATGGTTCAATTTGATGGGCTAGCTGAAGAAGATCCCAATGCCTATCTTGCTAGTTTTCTTGAGATTTGTGACACTTTTAAAATGAATGGTGTTTCTGAAGATGCGATAAAGTTAAGACTTTTTTTCTTTTTCATCGAGAAATAGAGCCAAATCTTGGTTAAAGTCTTTACCTACAGGTTCTATCTCTACTTGAATGCCCTAGTTGAAAAGTTTCTCGCTAACTATTTCCCTCCAGCTAGGACAGCCAAACTTAGAAACGAAATTTTTGCCTTCCAACAATTAGACTCAGAACCCTTGTATGAAAGTTATGAGAGATTTATGGATATGCTAAGAAAATGCCCACACCACGGATTTGAGTTAGGAATGCAGATGCTCATTTTTCTGAATGGCCTTACGTTCACAACACGTTAAGTGGTGGACTCTTCTGCAGGGGGTTCCATCAATCATAAAACCCCACAAAAGGTATTCGATCTTATTGAAAATTTGGCTTCTAATAACTATTCTTGGGAGAGTACAAGGTCTCAAACTCGTGTGCAAGGAGTGCACAAAGTGGATGCTGCGGTATCTTTGGAAGGTAAGGTGGACGCCTTGACTCAAAAGATGGAACAAATGGTGATGCCTCAAGGCCAGGTGTTAAACGTAAGTTGTGATTTCTGTGGAGAAGGGCACCCAAATCATAAGTGCCAAAATATGGGTTCACTTCAAGAAACTACAGAACAAGAGGTTTTTGCAAGTAATATCTAGTCAGGTAACAATCCTCATAGCTCTACTTACAATCTTGGTTGGAGAAATCACCCTAACTTCTCTTTGAGCAATAGAAACCAACCTAGGTAGGGTTCTTTCAATTTTGGGGGAAATCAAAGGAACCAACCTCCCGTGAACAACAATGCAGCACCTTCCAAGCCACTATTGGAGGAATTGATTGGCTAATTGGTAAGTACAACGGAGACTAAGTTCCAAGGGGTCGATGCTACAACATGGAACTTAGAGGCTTCCATGCGCAATTTGGAAAGCCAAATTGGCTAAGTAGCTAAACTACTGGGGGAACGTCAAGTAGAGACATTGCTAGGAAACACCGACGAAAATCTGCGGGATCAAAGCCGTGAAAAACATTGAAGTCATTTTTTCTTTCAGTTTTGTGAATGGGAACAATTTTTATTTTTGTCTTTTTATTTGAATCTTTCTCATGAATTAGATTGCATTATTCATCATCACTGTATGTTCATCATTTTTCTTTCCACAAAATAAAATAAAATAAAATAAGATGAAGGCCGGACAGAATGCAACCGGCGCCAGCTAGGACTAGGACCGGCGCCGCTCCTGTCAGGTGAAACACATGAAATAGGCCATTTTGGCCACTTTTTTCTTTCACACTCTCCAACTCCCTCTCAAATCCTTTCTAACCCTCACCGGCTTTACCTTTCAAACCTCTCAAGATTTGATTTTTCACCTCCTAAACACTTTTAAAACATCAATCTATCCTTCTTTTATTGATTTTATGGTTCAAAATTCTCTAAACCTTCCATTTTTCACCAAAACCCAATCTTCAATCCGTATGCAAAGAGCTTGGATTTCTGGAAAAAGATTGCATCTTTTGCTTGCCTATATATAAGAGAGCACAAAGGTATGATTTTTTTTCAATTCCCACGGTTAAAATGTCGTAGATGATTTTTCTAATTTTGAGTAGATTTTTGGCTTAAAATTGGGATATATAATGTTCTCTTGCATTGTGAATTAACTCTTGAGCTTCATGACTTCAGATATATTATGAGTTAATTATTCTTGAGTACTTAATTCATTCACATGATCATTAGGAAATTTATGAATATGCTTAAGGGTAGAATCTTGGTTATTATGATGATTGAGTAGTGATGCACATTGGCCTTGAATTATTTTCCACTTGATCATTCTAATGCCATGATAATGCCTTCATTCACATGATCTTGTATGCACATTTGAAATACATTGGGTTTGTTCAACACATTTATGCTTTATAGTGAGCTTTCTATATAATCTTGCAGGTTGTGTTGAATTGGTTGTTGTTGGGTGTGTGATATACTTTAAAAGAGTTTGGGAATTCTTGTTGTGAGCTGGTTGAGGGTTGAGTGAGTGTTGCGTATTATGTTTTAACAATGGAGATACAGCCCTTCTAAACTCTTTAAGCTCATTTGGTTTTTCCTCCTATTTTTACCACTACCTACTTGCCAATATGTCTAGAGCAAGGGGTCAAGCCTCAAAGAGGGCCTAAGCTTCTTTTTCCACAGCCCCTTCATCTATAGGACCCCTGTTCCATAGGCCAGTTGAGTTCATTGATCCATCTTGTGAAGAATGGTATAATAGGAGGGTGTTAAATAAGATCATTGTGGAGTGTACTTTTGCACCCACCTTAGACCGTACTCTCAAACTTGGAATGATGTTTAGGAGGCTAGGGTGTGTTGGGATATATGCCCTATTATACTAGGTTTCTAATGAAAAAAAAATTTGAATGTTTTAATAAAAGAATTTATTTTCAGAAATTGTTTGTGAATTTACAATTTTATTTGTGCACAATTACGTTTGGAAAAGTCCCATTGTGTTTAAGTAAGTGATCCATGTGAATGGAGGTCTTTCACAGTAATTTATGGATCACGGGTTACTTAACACATAAACTTTTGTTCTTAACCTATTGGTGAGAATGGGAATCTCATCATGTCTAGGTTATTATGTTGTGAATTCTAAATGGGGAATGGCTTTCCTTTAGCCAGTGAATAGTCCACTCACTTCATGACATAAGTGTATTTTGAATACGTAGAACAGGACCTGTAGTAGTGGTTTCTAAAAGTACTATATGGTAGAAACCTAGACTAGTACCGCTACAATGTGGACTAGTACTCTACAACTTGAGTATGAGTTGGTGGTCTGACGAAGCAAGAAGCATATGCTTTGATATGCTATAGTTGAGGTTCTATCGTAGGGCCAATATAGTTTCATGTTGGGTATGTGTAACTAGTCAGTTAAGACAAACTTGTACAAGATAGTTTCTATACTATATCACCCCCTGTGGTTGTCTGAATGATCAAAATATCCAGGGCCCTGGGAAACATGACTTGGATGTTTACTTTAGGGTAGCTCTCTTGGAAACCGAAAACAATCCAGGAAATCGTGGATCATTGGACTAAAGGCCTAAGGATGGTAGATGCCATTTAGAGAGGTGTTAGTACACTTTTTCCTGTCCTGGAATCCCCTGTTGTGTTTTTTCAATCATTTTTATGTTCGCTTCGGCTGCGTGCCCTGTGTTTTCCCGCTTTCCGTGCCTTCAGGGTGGGGATCGATAGTACAACAAAAAGAGAATTATTGTCTATTGCTAATCAAAGAATTCTATGCCAACATAGTTCAAAAGGGCAATAAACACCTTCCCCACATTGAGACAAGAGTGAAAGGAACCCCCATCATCATCACACAAGATAACTTAGCTAATCTTCTCTAGGTATATGATGATGACTCTTGGCAAGGGATAGATGTTAACAATGAAAAAAATTCTTTCTGACCCCAATTGGGATGCCAGTGGAACTAGAGCCACTCTAGGGTTTCACAAGTACAATGCTTTCCAAGCCAACGGCTTTTATTCGAACAATGATCTTGTTGTAAACTTTAGGACTCTAGTATACGTGTTTGGGTTCAATATTGTACCCCGTGCCAGTGGATTTAATAAGACATACCTTATTGATACATATATTTTTCATAGGATAATGAACACCCTACCTATCCCTCTTGCACCCTTGATTATACAAACCATTAGGGATGTGGTTCATCACCGTCTCTCTACCAAAGCCTTCATCTTCCCTCTAGTCATCATGAAAATTCTGAGAGATTTTGGTGTTACTAGTAAGGGAGAATTGATGGAGACTACCACTCAGCATGATATGGTTATAGAGCAAACACTGATGAGTTGTAGGTACAAGCACAACCAAAAGCTGAAGAAGTGGCTAACACCCCATGAGGTCAGATACCCCAGTTAGGTTAGACCTCCTGTGGAGGAGGAACACCCACCGCCACCATCACGAGCAAGAGCTAGTAGTTCCCAGTCCTAATCGAGGACTGACTTTGAGGTTACAGTGATGGGGCCGCTAGCTCAGCAGATAGAGATGTTGTTAAATATGCGTGCTTCCATCAATGACATTGGCCGACGGTGGATGACTATGGAGCAGCAATGGGCTGAGTGGATGTAGCAGTTTCCAGGGCCATACGGTGGTGCTAGTACTTCCACCTTTGTTGATGATGATGATGCAGATGATTGAGCTGATTGTTCTACACTTTTTCTTATTTTTCTTTTCTATTTTCATGTCTTTTCTAGTTAGTTTCTATCCTTTTCTTATTTTTTTTTGTTGTACTATTTTCTTTCTGTTGTTGTAATTTATTTTCCCTTTTTCTAGTTTTTATACTTTGGTGTGTTTCTTTTGTTTGTTTTTTTTAGGTACTTCGACAATGCCTCTTTCTCTAGGAATTTGACTCTCTTGTATACAAGAACTTCACTATAATGGAAGTACTGTCTTTCTTATCTCTTCTCCTTTATATTTTTGGTCCCATGGCATTGTTTCTTCCGTGTTCTATTTGTTTGGCCATTGAGGACAATGTCTAGTTTAAGTGTGGGAGAGAAGATAGATTGAGAATTCTTCTATGCATCATTCTTTTATTTTATACTTCATTGTGAGCAAATTTTTCGAAAATTTTTCTGATTTTCTTTGCATTTTCAAGAGGTATTTTAATGCATGTCTTTGTGATAGATCATAGAGCATATGCTTTATATCAATTATGGCTTATGTATAACTTTTGCACGTGCTTAGACTAACTAGTTCTTGATCAAATGCTTTATATTGTTCTTAAAATCTATTTTTCTACTAAAATTCATTGAGCAATCTAGAACTTACTTAAATACCTCTTCAGGCGAAATAAGAAAGACATTCATGATTTAACTTAAGGATGACGGCAATAGGCCTTCTTTAGATAGTTTGAGCTTTTCAAGCCTACCTATTGGACATTATCCCTAGTACCTATTTTGAGCCTAAATTTGGAATTTCTTTCTTAAAACCCATTATCATACTTTGTCCATTACTTCATTTTGAGAGTTTGAATAATTCTTCCAAATCTTTGATTGCTCTGGATAGATAAAAGTACATCTAGGAGAATTTTGAGGGAGAATACTTGTTGCTTTCAGTCATGCATCAATAGTTGTGTTAAGCTGGGAAGAGAAAGAGAAGAAAGAGAAGAGAAAAACTGAAAACAAGAAAAGAAAACAAAAGGCTGCTAAGAAAAGATGGAAAAAGAAAAAATTGTGAAACAAACAACAGCAGCATTTGGGAAAAAAAAGAAGAGAAAGAAAGAAAAAGTGAAAGAGAAGAAAAGAAAATCATAAGAAGAATGGTGGTTGAGCTATAGGTGTGAAACCCCAGCTAAAACCAACCATAGAGTAAGGGGGGTTGTGATGCATATCATATTTTCTTGCATGCATAAATATATTTTCATATGATTTTATGTACCTTGGATATGTAATTTGTAGCCTAGATGGCTTGATTGTGGTTGTTGAGTAAGCAGGGCAAAATGGGAATTTTGCTTGAGGAGGAATTAGGGAGATAGCTTGAGGATTAAATAGGAAAAATATTTGGGAGAGAAATAAGAACAAGAGTTGTGGTTTAGTGGTTAGAGCTTTGGAATAATTCCTTAAGGTCTTGAGTTCAAATTCTATCATTTGAGTTTTTGCATGATTGAATTTTAGTTTGTGTTAGGAAGGAAGGCTATATTTTTTGCCCTTGTATGCTTTAGGGAGGAGTGGGAGTGTTGTCCTAGGGGAGACATGATATGAATGTTCTAATTCCACTCTTGTGCCCTACAAAAATTTCTAAGGGATTCCTACCCTTCTTGATCTCTAGCTTTCCTTAATTTTTAATCAATCAGGATGTTCAATTTATCCAAGCCAATTTTGTTTCTAGAAAATTCCAGCAAGGATCTATGATATTTAGATTTCAAAAATGGCAATGAATGGATATGTTCTTGACCAAAATTGGGGAAGAATTATGGAAGGTTCCCAAGAGAATTAATCTCTATGGTTGAACCTTCAAAACTCTAACCTAGTTGTGTTCATCTTCTTCATATAGTAAACTGGAAATTTTTCCAGCTTCTTGACCAGTCCAATTGTTGAAATTGTCGGCCAATATTCCCTCTCAAATGCTGCCAGAAAAATGAACATTTCACTTAGCTTGAAGACTGAAAATTTCAGCTCAAAACTGGACTGCCAAAGGCTGTGCAAACCAGGAAAATTTCCTGGGCAGTTTCGCAGCTTGGAGAGCCCAAAAACCAAGCTGTTTCTTCCAGCTTTTCAAACAGAAATGCATCCTTATTTTTCCTCCATAAAGAAGGCTAGAAATCAGCCTTAAAGGACCCTCCAATGGCCCTTCAAACCTTCTGCAAGCTGACTGAAATATGGTAGAAAAATCTGCCCAGAAATTCTAGTCAGCTTGCGAAAATCTTGAACAGAAATTCCATCTTGTTCCCTCTTCACCCTTGTCCGAAACTTACTCTATTTTTCTGTGCAAACTCACCTTGAACAGCCATGAGCTGAGCTCCATCATCTCCTCCATTGTTCTGCATGAAAAACGGCTCCATGGCTACTCCTAAAATCTCTCCATCAATCACCCCAATCAAGCCATTCATTGAGGTCCAAAATTTCAGCAAAATTTTCCAGCAACCTTCTATAGATTAACCCTCAAACAACTAGAAATTCCTTCACCATTATGCACCATATTTTGGCCACCATTAAGCCCTTTCACACAGCTTTCATCCCAGTAAAAACACTGATCAACCAGCCGGCCATTGGAGCTTCCAAAAGCTCTCCATTGACCAAGATCTTCTTACCATATTTTGTTTCCAAAATTGGTCCCTTAAAATATTCTTTTGGGATTTCAAACAACCAGCTTTCCTTTTCCTTTCAAACCAGAAAATTTAGTTGCCAAAACCTCTCAAGCAATTCGGCCACTCTCTTCCACAGAATTTTGGCCAGCTCTCCCTCAATCATTTTCATTCTCTTCAACCTTCAAGAACACCAAGAACACCTACTAACCTTCTCTCGCCTAAGGCCACCAAAACCACTTTAATCTTCTTCAAAAAAGTTCCAGATTGTACCTACTCATTTCTGTGAATCCATTCCTACCACTTTTAACATCAAACTCAAAAATCAAGCCCTCTTATTCGGATAAAAAAAAAAAAAAAGCAGTATTTTCGAGAAGGCCAAGAACACCTTCAAGGTAAGCATGAACAATCGCTTCCATCTTCACTCATCTTCAACTTCTAATGAATATATGTATATATAAATATACTAACGAGCTCTCTTTTTCTCTTTCTCTCTCCCTCTCTCTTGGCCGAATACTCTCTTTCTTTTGGACGAATGGATACTTCAACCATGACCATATTTTCTTCATCTCTCTTGGGCGGATCAAGTCTCCTAAGGGTTAGGATACCTTCGAAACTACTCCAAGGTAGTCATCAATCAAGTAAGCATCTTCAAACTCCTCTTTAAATTTAGATTCATGTCTCTAGGATGATATTAGAAGGAGGTGGATTATGATTAGGGTTTGAGCATGTGTTGTTGTGAAGGAGTTGAGATTGAAGCATGAATAAATGTGTGTATGTGATGGAGATGGGAATTGATGCATGAGTTGATTGTCTTGGATGATTGTATGGCGTTTTAGAGTTTTGTTGCATGTCTTCATGTCGTGAGTGGTTTATGTGATCAAGCATGTTAGAGATTATGTCACCTTTAGTGAATATGGTTATGTTCATGTATTTTTGTTAAAGCCATGAATATAATTATGTTAGTAGAATTTAGATCAATGCCTTTATTCATGATTTGGATGATTTGATGAATTGGTGTGGAGTGTATGTTCATGATTATGGTTAGCAATAGAAATATGATCATGACCTTGTTGTCCTTAAGCTAATTTTATTTCATCAATAAAATGATTATTGCTATATCTTCTTCTAGTGAATTTCGAAAAATCCTAAGAATATGTGGATTTGGTCTCTTATATAAAATAATGATATTTTAGTCAAACATTTGATAACTTTTATTAAAGAAATAAAATATATAGACATTATGTAAAATAAGAATATCAAATAAAGCCTTTTTCATAAATAATCATAATAGGTAAAATAATAATTTGGTAAGTCTTTTATATATATATATATATATATATATATATATATTCATAAATACTATTAAAATTAATTTATTAGCTTTTAATCAAAACTTATTAAAATTTACTTACAACTAATTCTAGCTACCAATTATTTTCTAACCATTAATTATTACTAGATTATTATTTTATATAATACCATCTAGGACCTAGGACCCCTAATCAAATAAACCCTAATTTATTTTTAACAAGATATAAACTTTCCACTTATTGTACCCATTTTCCTAAACTCTAGTTATTTTAATATTAAGCTAGATTTATTTTATAAACCTTTTTATTTATTTATCTAGCCTTAAAGCTTGGGACACTAGGGTCGTGTTTGTAGTAAGTTGAGCTAGGTTTATTTCTGAAAGTGAATTTCAGCTTGAGTTTAATTATGGCTTATATTTACCCCAGGCGGGGTTAGGTCAGCTGTTGGAGACCTTTGTTTAATCTTAAGCTAAGGATCAGGTAAGCTCCTGCATAAAACTTGCTGTTGCAAAAAGTTATTATGGCAAGCTAAACCCGAAGGTTGTGAACTCTGATTTGGTAAAGGCAATTAGAGACTGTTTCCTTTCTTGTTTCTGCCAAACCAATTATTTGAAAATCAACAAGCAATTTTATTTAAACACTAAATTGTTTCTAAAATGATTTTGACAAAGACTTTGGAAATCCTTAATTGTCATCTACAAATGCTACTATGTTTTATTCATTTTCCCAAGTGGGATATATATATTACGTTGAATACTCAATAAGGGTAGGCTAGTAGTACTAGTTTTGAAGAGCAAGAGTGAGTCTTCTGGCAGGAGGCCACCTCCAGAAGATAAACTCAACTTAGAGAAACGTCAGTACTACTTAGTCATGCCGGTCCAAGCTAGCAGGTTTCAGTCATGTGGACTGTGTATTGCCGGAGTGGACAACTGATTTTGTTTGGGTGTAGAGAAGGAGGAGAATCTTACCCGGCAGGCTGATCATCTACCTTTTGTCAGTTTGCATAAAGTGTGGCATTCTAACCGTTGTATGGTTGTGGGCCCAATGTGTGGTAACTCATGACCACTTTTTGAGTGGTTGATTTTATTGAACATGTGTGGTTGGAAAAGCTAAAATGCCACTCTTGATTTTGACTATTATATATTGCTTACCAGCATTTCTCTTATGAAGATTTTACATTTTCTATTCACGAACTATTTTTACTGGACACTCAAAGCAAACACGGACTTACTGAGATTTTATCTCATTACCATTTTTACCATGATTTCAGGTCGATCCTATTGTGGGGATGATTAGCTAGTGTTGTCTGCCTTGGAAGAGATTTTGTTATCTATTTTATGTAATGCTTTGGGAGTTGAGAGTGAACAATTTTTATTTTGGATTTGTCTTGAATTTTTGGATTGTAATAAGTTTAAATTTTAAAGTATCATTTTATTTTTGTTTGTGTGACCCAGTTATAATGACCCTTTGTCCTTTGGACGGGGCGACATCCCCGACCCTGTTGGGCCTAGGTAGTAGGGTGTTATAGTAGGAATTTCTGAAAAACTTGAGTTCATATCAAGTTCTTGATACTATTGATGAAAATTTGAATAGTGTTGTGGAAAAAATTGTTGATGAGTGAGAATGACTGATGAAAATGCAAGATTTGTTTGAACTGAACTGTAATTGCTATAAAAGGTTATGGGTTTTGATTGATTTTGGAATAGGAGAGCAAGAGCAGTTTTGAATTCCTTGATATATTTTGTTTATCCATTTCTTGCGAACTCTCAACTTCTTTGATATTTGATTCTCCTATATCCTTCGTTTTACAAGCTACATTACAAGCCTTTTAGCCCTACATTACAAGTTTGAAAGTCCAAACTTGACCTATGTAGAATCATGATATGTCTCGGATTAGCGGAGAGAGTGTATGAAAAATAAGCTTATGGAATGCATATTTTTCTAGAACTAGATTCTTTCTAAGAGTTTGAGATAAATGTTAAACTGTTGAGATGGTTCTACTAGTAAATCTTCACTTAGACAAGTCTTGCATTTGTAATGAAAGATATAGTCGCTTATGTTTTGTTGTCTTGAATGAGGATAGTATTGGAATACTATTTTGAAATTGACTGAGTGATTTTGTAAAAACTTGTGTTTTTCCTACTTATCTTTGATACTTTGCTTGAGGACAAGCGAAGAGCTAAGTGTGGGGGAATATGATAGGGCCTAAATTAGCTATATTTTTCTTAGTTATTTGAGGCTATTTGGTGATACATTTTGTTCAATAACTAGTTATATTCATTTATATTTGAGATTTTACCCTTAGAAAGGTATTTTGTGCAATATTTCAGATTTTAGGGGTAAAATAATACAAAAACGTTGCAAAACAGAACAAATGTGACATAGGACAGGCCAGAGAAAGTGGCGCTGGCCACGTGCTGGTATGCACTTCGAGGCAATAAAAGATCAGTGAAACAGAACCAAACAGAACAGAACCGGTGCCGGCTCTAACAGCCAAGGTGGCACTGGCTGCACTCTAGAAAATATTGCATAGAAATCAAGAAAAAATTGACAAACAGCTGAGGAAATGGAACAAAACCATCGCCGACTCTAGCAGCCAAGGCGGCGCCGACTGTGCCCTGATGATAAGACGGTGCCTTGAATTTTGCACAAGATTTTTGGTAATTTGCAGAATTTTAGTATCTTCCTACTTCTAATCGGCCAAAAACCATACACCAACGAGTTTAGGCACTTCCTAAGCCTATAAATAGATGCAAAACATAAGAGAAAGGGAAGAATTCATTGATCATAATAGAAAATCACTCAAATCAAGGAGGAATTCTGCCAAAACAAGAAGGGTTGTACATGAAGGTCTACAAAGAAAGAAGAATTAGGCTTGTCTATGAGTGCTTTCTTTTGCTTTTATTTTCTTTTCTTGAACAATGATGCATTAATTGTTTTATTGTAATTCGACATTATTTTAGGTATTCATGATTTTTAGAGTTATATGATCTTTTGATTAATTGATTGTTATTCTTGTTATTTAATTACTTGTGCATATTACGAGTTTGTTTGGTTGTTTCTTTCCATTAACTTACTTGGAGAAGGGGTTGATGGTGGTCTCAAGTTATTAATTTCATATTTGTTGTCTATTAACTTACTTGGAAAATGGGTTAATTGCTAAGAACTGGTAATTAAAGGTTAATTGATGTCTGTCAGGAATGGATTCATTGGTTAATTTCATGTTTAGGTTTGCCAGGAATGGAAATTTAATCAAGGATTGCGTTTAATGCATCTTTTGGGTTGATTAGCTGAGACAGGAATGTGATGCTAATTTATCTAAAAGGTAGTGATTTCATGGATTGGAAAAGAAGTGAATCTATATTAATCCTTAATGGTGCCAAGAGAATAATTAGTTATGATAATGGTTAAGTGCTTTAAGGTCATGTGTGTCAAAATAATGGTTTGAGTTACATAATTCTCCATCCTTGACATGTACATATTCTTATATTTTATTTTGCTTTTCACTTTATGGATTCAGTTAAATAATGAAAGAAAAATGATTAATGCATACTTGTTCCTTGAGGATCGACACTCGTTTAAATCCTATACTATGGTTAATGATGAGTACGCTTGCTCATATGTGTAATTTGGGGTTAACGTTTTAATGTAAACTTGATTAGGAATATACTTAGTTTTATATGATTTTTATACCCAAAGAAATACTCTTCAGAGCACAGTACCAAGCCCATTAGGGCTTAATATATTTGGCCATTAAGGCTTAATCAAGCCCTAAGGCTGTCTGAAGTTAAGGGGACAAGAGAGGCAGAAAACTATCGTTATATTATTGTCTGTTCTCCATTCTCAATAGTGTCGTCTCTCCCTTTCTTTCTTATGGACATTTTTTTCTCTTCCTCCTCTCAAGAATGAGAGTTTCTTGATTATCTAAAGAAGAAACTTTCACCAAGCTAACCTAAGAGTAGGGTAGAGTCATACTCTGGAAGTCGAAGAAAGAAAGCTTGAAGATGCTTAATGCGTGGGAGTAGAAGATTGGCGAGAATGCCGGTTAAACCGCTGGCACCTCCTTCTCCCCTTGTTGATTAATCCGTGACCAATAAAGAAAAGTAAGTACTCTCTCCATAATGTGGCTTGAAAAATTGATAAAATTTTCTACTACATTTTCTTTTATGTTTTCCATTTTATTCCTTCAAGGACTTCCCAAATCAATCAAGACTTCTCTTAGGACATAGTGCTTTCCAAGATTCAAGTCTCTAAATTTCTTAGGATAATATAATTATCTATTTAAAATGAATCTTAGAGTTTCACCTATCTAAGGTTCTTATTAGGAGCTAAATTGAATGTCAAAATCTTCCTACCCATTTGTTCTTAATCCTTCTTGGGTTAGGAGTGTCTGTATATTGATTGAGTAGACTTAATTCAATAAATTTTGGGTTCTAGGTGACTTAGTTATCCTATGATTCTTGTCTTTTGTATTTAAGTGTTTGTTGTACTTTAAGTTCCATTATTTTGAGTGTTGATTGTGTTCTTAAATTTTATGCCAATTTAAGCCACAAATTTCATTGTTAATGGGGATTTTTATGCTTATATCAAAGTGGTATTAGAGCAAGTGAAATTTTAATTCTAATTAAGGCTACTTCTTGGGGAAAAAGTGCAAAAATCTCTTCAAGAAGCTTGCTTAAATTTTTTTCTTAGAGTTTCGTTATTTTTTTCTTGCTAAATTTTAAATGCTAAAAACTTAAACTCTTACCATGAACTTGTTGTGAGATTGAGTTTACATGTCGGGTTGATGTTTGGGTAGCTATTTGAGGGGTTAAATTGTAGAAATTTGAAGTTTATTTGCTGCAAAAACTTCTGTACATAACAAAACCCATAATTCAAGTTCTTGCAATTTTTATGAGCTATAAAACTCAAACTTTTGCCATGTACTTGCTACAGAATTGTTCTTTGATATTGTGTTGATCTTTAGGAATGAAAAAATCTTGTGAATATTGAGTATTGGGACTGTTACAAAGGTAAAAATTTAAAAAAAATGTAATGAGGTATGAAAATGCACATAAGATGTTTGATGTATTACCTTAGTGACTTTTGATAGCTCATATATGACTACCAATACTTCTGTATTCAAATACTATAGTTTTCATGCTTATTAATTTCGTTTTAGTGTGATTTTTCTATCTATTTGCTAATAGAAAATTTTTCTTGTGAGCCTGACAATTGCTTGGAAACAATTGGTGCATTCTTGAAATCATACTTCCTTATATCTTGGTAGTTTTGAATTTTTTGTGATAAATTACCTTATGTGAAGTATTAAATTGTCAAAATTTGTTCCTTTGGGGTTAAGGTAGCATCCCAATATTTGAAATCCTTCATTTGAAATAATTTCCTAGCAAGTGTATAAAATGCCTAAGTGCCTTTGATTTAACACTCTACTACCTACATATCCCAAATGGGGTAGGGATGTCACCCTTTCCTTAGGACATGGGGTGTTTATAACTACATAATAGAAAAATAAAAAAAAATAATCTAATGTTTAATACTTATTACAACCCAAAATAATACTTATACAAGTCTCTAATTGAGTAAATAAATAAGTAAAGTTGTCCAAGAAATAAATATAGCAAATCAAACTGAGATCTTCAAGTCTCAAGGCAACTCAACCTTCAAAGTATGATCATTTTGAAAATGTGACATAAAACTTGGCGAGAAAAATTTCCTAGCAAGCCCTGTGTGTGCTAGTGTTAATTTAAGAAGCATTTCGTGTATGCAATTTTGTACAAAGTACAATAAAAAGTCTACAAATCCAATTGATTAATTTTGAACAATGAGTGGTGTTTTATTAGCTTTTCAAACAAAAGAGTTCGTCATTGTAAAGAAATAAAACACACAAATATAAGTGACTATAAAACCCTACATTACAACCATGGCCATGAAATCCTGCATCATGACCATGTACTATAAAACCTTTATCACAACAAATGTAACACCCCTAACAGAAGATATAGTGGAAGCGTGTAAATACTTTGGAGGGTCCCCCATCAAGTTTCCCAGACAAGGGGTCTTTATAACAAATAAAGAAATGGGAATAATAAATACAACATAAGTTTTATAAAACTTACATTTTATTATACAGCTCAAACTAAAGTACACAGGTTCATTTATAGTGACTATGGAATGTACATATACAAACTGAGGAGTTTACAAACTCTAGCAAAAGATAGTCTTCACTCTGGTTGAGTCCCAGCTTCTGATCATAGGAAAAGTAGAGCGAAACAGTTGTGAGTAAAAATCACTGAGTGAGTCCCGTGTGTGCTAGTGATTTCTCAAAAAAATAGTGAAAAAAGGATTTCTCAGACATTTTCTTGATGAGGACAGATAACAAAATTTAACCATGTCTTTCCACTGAAAAAAAAAAAAAAACTCTACAACTGAATATAAATTATTTGTTCAAGAGTTATTTCGAATTTCAGGCACATGCAGAGAAATCGAGTTTTAATGAAACCACTTCCCTACTGTCTGTGCAAAATTAGAAAACCAAGTTTCAAGTACAATCTTACTCTATTTTCAAAAATACAAGAACTTTTCTCAATAGAAGGTTTGCCTGTGTGCAAAGCTCAAAATGTATCACCTTCGACATCATAGTCTTATTATGCTAAGGAACATACCTTTCCGCACTTAAATATATACATTGTCGGAGTGGCAAATGCATATTAGCACAATGCGTAAAAAATGAGAATCTTTTACTTGCCATCTTAAGCCCAAGGGTCCCGATATTGACGTCAATCACCATCGAGGTAGCAAGGGGTTGAGCACATCAGCTGTCCTTGCCCAACATTCGTGAACAAACCAAAATAATATGCACACAAGGAAAAGGCAATTGCCAGGCACTAAACAGCTAGTTGGAACAACTAATCTCAATGTCCTATCACCCCGTTTGGATTAAGACAATCCCCAGACCTAGCTACATTACCCATGGTCGTCTACCTCTCATGTAGGCTAGTACAACGATCAAAGCCGTTACTGAGTCCTCAACATCTTCACTGGTTCACAAGATCAGTCTAATAGTACTGGCTCACAAGTCCAATCAAACTATTCATTCTTGATAGAGTGCAAATAAAATATTTTTGGGGCCAAAATATCATTTTCTAAAAGTTAATTCCATATCAAGGGATTTTTTTCCCCTAAAAACCATAGCATAGAAGGATAAGAAGTACTTCTTGCATCATAAAATCATCCCTTAAAGGTATTTGTGTAAATTATGTAAATTTAATATACTCGAGTCCAAAAGGAATTACTTTTATCCAATTCGAATTTCTAAATCCAAGAATGGAAATAAATTTAAAGAATCTATAACTTATTGTACCTGAGTACTTTAGAACAATTTATAGTTCAATAAAGTAAGAGATCATAATTCTTTACTCTTTATCATAAAACATGGAGTAAAACATACATATGCGCATAAAATTCTCATATACTGCACATGTTCCACAAATGGAGTCATTTTCCATGTTTTTTTTTATCACGATAGCATATTTGTTGTACAAGGAATTTAATATCTTTTTTGAAAATATTTCATTTTTAGAAATTCAGTCACTTTATGACTTAGAAAAACCAAAAACTTTGGTTAAAAAAAAAATAAAAGATTAATCATTCACATTTTCATGCTTCAGGGAAAATACTCACTAGTAAATGGTATTTAAAACCATAAGATTCTATTTTGATAGGAATCAACCCAGTTATGGGGATCAAGCTCAAGAAGTGGGAGAGGACGAGACCGAAGCAAACTCGAGCCTACCCAGTCTGTTGACGAGAACCCGTACCAAACAATTCCAACGCAACATTATAGCATATTTGTAAGCACAATTCAAGTGGGATAGCATATGGGCAATGCCGGAAGAGGAGCGGGAGCAAACCTTGCTATTGGTATACGAAGAACAAGAATTCGAAAATGTTCGTGCAGAAACGACCGCAAGCAGACTACAACCGATGCCAATTCTAGTGACAGAAACTAATGCTGGCTTGGGTCTGTAAGACCAACCAAAGACAAAGTTCCCTTTTTTATCATGAGAACTGTTCTTTCAGCGAGGAACCGACGCCGGCTATGCCCTGAAACTCGAACCCCTGATGAGATATTTTAGCTTTTTTGGGATCATATTATAATATTTAAGAGTTGTTTAGTTCAGGGATAGGACACCCTTATATACTGCTTTTGTATTGTAATAAAAAAAAACACATATCATATTTTAAACAAAAATAATGATTTCATCTTGAAGGCTTGAAGCTTGGAAAAGATTCTTTGTTCAACTTCAATCCAAGACCAATCTACATGCCTAGTCTACCCTTAAGTAACTGTCTATAAGCTCTAAGGATAATTTATCTAGAAATCAACAAGGGTTCTTCTTGTTTGTCATCTTGGGTTCTTGTTGTTTCTTATTTGATTGCCCACGATTCCCTATCCTTTTAGTTCTTGATTTCTTGCTAAGTCAAGGGCTCTAAAGTGTTTTGTGGTAGACCTTTATCTACTAAATTTGGGTTCTAAAAGCTAGCTCTTTTAGGTTTCTTTATCTGTAGGAAAAGTCATTTCTTTGTTACATTTCCTTGATCTCTTTTATGTCCTTTCTTGTTTATCTTGAAGTTCTTTTACTTTGCTAAGTTCTAACAAAAACCACTTTAAGAACTTGAAAGGCTTCTCTCAAGCTCATATCAAATTTGGTATCAAAGAAGGTTAAGCTTCGATTTCTATCTTAGCTTGGATCTATCAAACCTAGAATGAGTAACATTCCAAAAAGTTACAGCCACAAATTGTGTCAAAAGGGTCTCATTAATTCTTGTTTGATTTTCAGTTTTCTTGGGAAAAAAGAATGACTTGTTGAAGAAAGATCCTTAGGAATATATTGATTCTTGTTGTTGTGACTATATTGGGCTTGTTTGGTAAGAAACATGCTTGCAAAGTTCAATAGGAATATCTTGCATATAAGGTGTTAGTTAAAAATTCTCAATGACCATATAACCTATGAATACCATGTGTTTTTTGAAATGTCTCAAAGATAGAATTGGCTTGAACATTAGCATTATTCCTATAAAATAATCCTATATCCTTTCTTATCATATTATCCTACTTAATTGATATATCCTTGTACTCATTCCTTGAAATTGGTGTAAACATTATTGTCGTGTTTTATTATGTTCTTTAAACTATCTTCTTATTGTATGTTGTGAACACCTTGTACTCTACTTGTTCTTGACGTCTAACTATTCATAAAACTATGTTATCCTAAGACCTTTGTATTGAAGAACCCTAAGAGTTAATGGACTAAAGTGAACTAAACTTTTTTATGTTGGGGACGAATTTGGTTGAATAAGTGAGACACTAAGTAAACGAAAAAGGCCAGAGAGAAAGATTTTTATTTGAAAAGCTAAGAAGTGCAAACACGAGAGTGGAATGTAAACACTTAGGAAGTGAGTGAGGAGACCAATTTCTATTTGTTCTCTTAACATTTTTTGTAGGAATATCAACCTAAACTCCAACTATGACTTAAGAAGAGGAACCAACTAGGCTAAATTTTGGTGGAACAAGTAGACCATAAGAGGACCCAGGAGATCTTCGTGAAATACTTATTTCATTGCAAAGGACTATTGAGGGCATTTGGAGAGAGATGACTGGACTCTGAGCTCAACAAGACCAAACATCTACTAGCGGTCAAATGAGAGGACAAGAGCAACCAGAAGCTTATAACATACCTCCTGTGAATATATAACTAGAGGAACAATGGGATGAATATTCTGTTAGTGGATATCAACAAGCTCCTATGAGAGCAGGGAAAAAAGGGTTTAGAAGAGGTAAAGGAAGAGGCCGAGAGAGATTTGGTGAGAATCCAATTAGGGGAGTCGAAGAAAATATTAGGAGGGAATTTGAGTGGGAAGAGGGATACCCAAAGGAAGACTATGGAGAACAATATTGGGGTAAAGTGATGAGAGGCACGAGGAGAGATAAAAATGAGGGAGAATGGGAATTGAAAAACATCAAAATGAAGGTCCCACAATTCCAGGGGAAAAGTGATCCCAAGGCATATTTTGAATAAGAAAGGAAAATGGAAATTCTATTTGATTGCTAGGATTATAGTGAGAGAAATAAAGTGAAGTTGGTACTATTATGATTTTTAGACTATGCATTGGTATAGTGGGAGCAGGTTTTGGCTAATAGAAGGAAAATAGGAGAAAAAGTTGTTGGGATACTGGAATTGATGAAAAATCTCATGATGGTAAGGTTTGTACCACATCACTACTACAACGAGCTATATCAGAGGCTTTAAGTGCTAAGACAGGGGAATATAAGTTTTGAAGATTATCAAAAAGAACTTGAGGTGCTAATGATGAGGGTGATTATTAATGAGGATCCATGTGCCACTAAAATGAGATTTCTATGTGGATTGAACTAGGAGATAGCCAATGTAGTCGAGTTGCATTCATATGAAACCTTGGAAGAAATGGTACATATGGCTATGAATGTAGAAAAATAATTGAAGTGAAGGCTATTTGAGAGGAGAGAAAACCACCCAACTCCATCCCCTAAGGAATTCCCTAAGCCGATATCTAAGAGGGAAGGGGTCCTAAGGTTGCCACCTTGGGAATTCAATAAACTGAGGGAAGAAGGGAATAGAGATAAAGCAAAGGCTATTGAGAAGCCGAGGAGCCGGAATATCAATTGCTTTCGTTGTTTGGGATATGGACATACGGCACACAAATGCCCAAGTAAGAGAGTGATGTACACAAATGCCTATGATGAGATTTTAGCTGAGGAAGAGGAATATGAGAAATTGGGAGAAATTCAAAAGGAAGAAGAAATCTCGAGTGAAGAAGGTGAAGAAATTGGGTAGGTGTGTGTATTACTTGGTGTAGCTAGGAGATCTTTGAGTATGCAAGTGAAGGAGGGTGAGCATAATCAATAGAAGGAGAATATCTTTTATACAAGATGCTTCATCAATCAAGTACCTTGCAGCGTAATCATTAATAGTGGGAGTTTCACTAACGTTATAAGTGCTAATGTGGTGGAAGAAATAGGCTTGGAAACAAGGAAGCATCGACAATCATGTAAGTTGCAATAGCTAAATGAAAGTGGGGAATGGAAGGTTAATAAGCAAGCTTTGATTGCATTTGATATGGGGAAATATAAGGTTAAGATCTTGTGCAATGTTGTTCACATGCAGGCAGGCCACCTACTTTTAGGTAGACCATGGCAATATGATAGGGGGGTAGTGCATGATAGGAAGAAAAACACTTACATTGTGTATAATGAGGGGGGGGGGGAATTTTATTCTTCTACCTATGTCTAAAAGTAAAGTAAGTAGGGATCAAAAGATCATGAGATAAAATGAGAAGAAAAAGAGTGTTCAAGAAAATAAGAAAAAAATCGAGAGTGAGAACACTGAGAAAGAAGAAAAGGCAAAGTAAAGAAGGAAAATAAGAGACAAGAGATAAGAAACGAGTAAATTTCTTTGCAAAAGAGAAAGAGGTAGTAGAAGGTATTAAAGCTAAGGAACCAGTGTATCTCTTAATTTGTAAAGGGATTTTTATAACTACTCTTTACCTTGTGAAATTGCAGGACTTGTTGAAGAATTTCAAGATGTATTCCCAAAAGAAGTACCCGAAGGATTGCCACCCGTCCAAGGAATAAAGTATCAAATTGATTTCATCCTCGGGGCTGTCATTCCAAACAGACTAGCTTATAGATACAACCCTGAAGAAGCTATGAAGTGTTAGTGTTGTGCCCTAGAGGCAATCACTTGTACATTGTATATGACACATTTTATTTTAATAAAAGGCATTATTTATCTTACAATTTCTTTTGTTTACTTTAAGTAATATAACTGTTTAATAAAGTTCCTAGTACAACACTGTGTTAAGGAAATCATGATAGAGATCATAATATGATATTCCTACTGCACTGGATGGTATTAGTACTTAAATAGTCCCTAGTCATAGTATTAATGAGATAGGACATCATTAATGCGTTAAGACAAGCATGTGTTAGACTTCCTGATTTGATCAGGCGGTGGTTCTCATAACCATGAGTATTAAGATACTCAAAGTTAACACATGAATGCTTGTTAATGGAACAAGCTCATTGGATGACCTAGCTTTGAGATAATCACATGGATAACTATTTAGTGCCAGTGATATAATCTCAATATAGCAAACGTACAAGTATCCTTAGACTTGAGATCTCTAAGGTGCTTTGTTTGCTGAGCCTTGTACTTTGATTCTAATCTCCAGAGCTAGATCGAGGGCCGCCTATGGGATGGACATTTGGTACATAGTGAAGTAAACGAAAGTAGTTGAAAGGGTTAATAAAGGATTCACCACTCATAATAGTAGAGACGAATATCTCACGGCCACTTGTAGGAATTACTACTCGAAAGTCCTTGGCCAAGGTAATTGTGTATTGGAAATAGTTCCAATTGATACACATCTAGAGTAGTGGGTTCCTAGTGCAAGTACTATTGTATTCGGGTTAGAATTAATTCTGGAGGGAGTTGGCACTAATTCCGTACTCCAAACCGAATGAGATATTATATGGTGAAATGAGTTGATTGCACTGAAGTTTATTATTGAAGGGTTCATGTCAAGCCACTTGACTTCTTGGACTCTTGGGTGGTCATGATGTGTTGCTAGATACCGCTCATGATCTGGGAATATGGGTTTATTAATTGATGAATTAATAAACCAATCCTGATTAGAATTAATAGGATTAATTCTAATTAATTATGGATTATTAATCTCAAAGACGTTTAGATTAATTCATGTTCTCTACTAATTGACTGGGAAGCCTAATAGGTCACACACAATAGAGGATTATATACTCAAGATGTTATTTGATAACATTGTGGGGTTAATTGAGAGAAAGAAAAATTGTTGTGGACAAATTCTAATTAGTTATAATTTGTGGTACAAGTTATAATTGTGAGAACTTCATGTTTCCAATTACAATTAGGGAATTCTAATAGGATTAGAATTCTCAGTTTTGGGAAAGGAATTTCGTGTGATATATAGTAGCTAATAACACACAAAAAACCCTAGCCAATAGCTTAACAACACAAAAAAACAACAGCCACAAAAATCTTCTTCTTCTCTCTCTCGATTTTGATCTTGAACCCTAGCCGCCATCCTTTTTCTGCTAGCACAGAAATTTGGTGCTTGAGTATTCCTCTATATGGATTACTGTTAGAGATAATCGCATACTGTGATTATAGTGGTTAGACGTTCAACTCACGTGGAGGTTGATCACGAGGATTGCTGGATCGTGCCTCAACTTAAAGAAGAAATTTTTGTTCTTCGGACGATCATGCAAAGGTAAAAGCTGTTACCTTTACCCTCATTATGTCTTGTTTTCCACACATAGATGGGTCCTGGGAGGGTATCTCATTTTATTTTCCGCTGTACCGTATAGGATACGAGCCTGAGTTACCCAACATGAAGCTGTAAAAGCAAGTTGAGAAGTTGCTCAAGAAAGGCCATGTTTGAGAGAGTTTAAGTCTGAGTGCGGTTTAAGTGTTGTTAGTGCCTAAGAAAGACAGATCATGGAGAATGTGTGTTGACTATAGGGCCATTAACAGCATAACAGTAAAATGTTGTTACCCTATCCCTAGGCTTGTTGATTTATTGGATGAATTGCATGGATCATGTGTATTTTCAAAATTTAATTTGAAATTCGGATATCATTAGATCAGGATTAGGGAAGGTGATGAGTGGAAAATTACATTTAAGACCAAACAGGGTTTATATGAGTGGCTTGTGATGCCATTTGGGTTATCAAATGCACCTAGTATTTTCATGAGATTGATCATTATGTGTTGCGAGAGTATGTTGTAAAATTTGTTGTGGTGTATTTTGATGACATTTTGATTTATAGCAAAACTTATGAAGATCATTTGCATCATCTTAAATGTGTGCTTATTACCCTTAGAAGAGAAATGTTATATGCGAACATTGAAAAATGTTCATTTTGTTTGGAAAAGTTAACATTTCTTGGTTATGTTGTAAGTTCGAATGGTATTGAATTTGATGAAGAGAAGATCAAAAAAATTCAAGATTGGCCAATACTTACATCTGTGATTGAGGTAAGAAGTTTTCATGGGTTAGCCAGTTTTTACAGGCATTTTATTAGAAACTTTAGCACACTAGCTGCCCCATTGACTGGAGTTGTAAACAAGAATGTAGGGTTTTGAAGGCTTTTGAGAAGGCTTTTGAAGTGGAATGTGATGCTAGTGGAATAGGAATAGGTGCTACTTTGACTCAGGATAAAAAACCTATTGCATTTTTTAGTGAGAGGTTATTGGGAGCACCCTTAAATTATTCCACTTATGACAGGGAATTATATGCATTAGTGAGGACATTAAACCATTGGCAACAATTTTTGTTACCTAGGGAATTTATCATCTATACTGATCATGAAATGTTAAAGCACCTTAAAGGCCAACAAAAGTTGAACAAAAGGTATGCCAAATGAATAGAGTTCATTGGTACATTTATATACGTGATCAAATACAACAAAGGTAAGGATAATGTAATAGCTAATGCATTATCTCACAGGTATGTGCTTTTAAATTTCTTGGTTTTGAGCTTAATAAGGACTTATATGCAAAGGATGATGATTTGGAAAAGATATATCATGCGTTTGAAAAATGTGCCTTCCAAAAATTTTATAGGCATGATGGATTTTTATTTAAAGAGGGTAGACTTTGCATACCAAATGGATCATTGAGAGAATTGTTAGTGACAGAAGCTCATGGAGGAGGATTAATATGATATTATGGGATTTCAAAACATTAGCCATTTTGCAAGAGCATTTTTATTGCCAAAAAATGAGAGGAGATGTAGAGAGGCATTGTAATTCTTGCATTACATGAAGAAGGGCCAAGTGCAAAATACTACCCCACGGTTTATATACTCATTTACCTGTCCCTAATGCACCTTGTTTAGATATTTTAATGGATTTCATATTACGATTCCCACGGACCAAGGTAGGAAGGGATTCCGTCTTTGTAGTTGTTGATCGATTTTCTAAGATGGCTCATTTTATTCCTTATGGAAAAAACTAATAATGCTACTCACATTGCAGGTTTATTCTTCAAGGCAGTGGTGCAATTGCACAAGTTACCACAAAGCATACTATTAGATAGGGATTTCAAATTTTAATTCATTTTTGGAGAATATTGTAGGAAAAACTTGGAACTAATTTGATGTTTTCTACAGCTTGTTATCCACAAATGAATGGACAAACGGAGGTTGTCAACCAGACCCTCATGCAACTACTACGAGCAATCATCAAGAGGAACCTGAAAACTTGGGAAGAATGTCTTCCATTTATAGAATTTGCCTATAATAGAACTATCCATTATACTACTTCATATTCTCCATGTCAAGTTGTTTATAGGTTTAATCTATTAACCCCCTTAGATTTATCTCATTTTCTTGTAGATGAACTATTGAATATTGATGGTAAAAAGAAGGCCAAAATGGTTAAGTCCATGCATGAGAAGGTTAAGTCTCTAATAAAAAAAACAGAATGAGGCCATTACACACAAGCACAACCAAGGAAGAAAGCAAGTGGCATTCGAGCCAGGAGACTTTGTTTGGGTGCATTTGCGGAAAGAGAGATTTCTCACCCAACGCAAATCAATGCTCGAACAGTGAGAAGATGGCCCATTTCAACTTCTTGAGTGATATGGAGATAATGCGTACAAGATTGATCTATCGGGTGAGTACAATGTAATTTCCACTTTTAATGTAGCTGATTTTTCTCCTTATGATATAGGTTATGATTCGAGGATGAATCTATTCCAAGAAGAGGGAAATGATAGGAATCAACCCGCCTCGGGGATCGAGCTCAAGAAGGGGGAGAGGATGAGACCAAATCAAAATCGAGCTTACCAAGTCCTTTGACGAGAGCCCTACCAAACAATTTCAACACAACCTTAAAGCATATTTGCAAACATAGTTCAAGTGGGATAACACATGGGCAATGCCGGAAGAGGAGCGGGAGTAGACATTGCTGTTAGTATACGAAGAATAACAATTGGAAGAAATTCGCACAGAAACGATGAGAAGCAGACTACAACTGGTGCCAATTCTAGTGCTTGAAACAGGCATTGGCTTAGGTCTGTAAGACCAACTGAAGACGAAGTTCCTTTTTTTGTCAAGAGCATTGTTCCTCCAGCGAGGAATCGACGCCGGTCCAAGGAGCCTGAACCGGCGCCGACTATGCCCTGAAACTTGAACCCCTGACAATTTTTAAGCTATTTTGCTATCATTTTGTAATATTTAAGAGTTGTTTAGTTTAGGGACAGAACACCCTTATATACTGCTTTTGTATTATAAGACAAATACAACACATATCACATTTTAAACAAGAAAGAAGATTTCATCTTGAAGGCTTGGATCTTGGAAAAGATTCCTTGTTCAACTTTAATCTAAGACCAACCTAAGGGCATAATCCACCCTTGAGTAAGTGTCTATAAACTGTAAGGATAATTCAACTTGAAATGAACAAGGGTTCTTCTTCTTTGTCGTCTTGGGTTCTTGTTATTTCTGGTTTGAATGCCCACAATTCCTTATCCTTTTAGTTATTGATTTCTTGCTAAGTCAAGGGTTCTAAAGTGTTATTATGGTAGACCCTTATCTACTAAATTTGGGGTTCTAAAAGCAAGCTTTTTTAGGGTTCTTTATTTGTAGGAAATGTGAAACCCCAGTCAAAACCAACCTTAGAGTAAGGGGGTTGGGATGCATATCATATTTTATTGCGTGTTTAAATATATTTTTATATGATTTTATGTGCTTTGGATTTATGTTTTATCGTCTCGAAGGCTTGATTGTGAGTATTGAGTGAGAAGGGCAAAATGGTAATTTTTGCTTGAGGTGAAAATGGGGAGATAGCTTGAGGATTAAATAGGAAAAATATTTTAGGAAGAAAATAAAAACAAGAGTTGTTGTGGTTTAGTGGTTAGAACTTTGGAATTAATTCTTGAGGTCTTGAGTTCAAATTCCATCATTAGAGCTATAGCATGATTGAATTTTATTTTTGCTTGAGAAGTGATATTTTCAGCCTTAGGTGCTTTAGAATAGGGTAGAGGTGTTATCCTAGGGGAGGCATGATAGGAGTATTCTAATCCTACTCTTTTACCCTACACAAAATTCCTAAGGGGAATTCTTTTCCTCTTGATCCTTAATTTTTCCAATTTCTCAATTCACTAGTTTGTTCAATTTGTTCAATCCAGTTTTATTCTAGAAAAATTCCAGCAATGTGCCATGGCTTTGGAGGTTCAAAATGTCTTAGTGAAAGACATCTTATGGACCGAAACGATGGAAGAGGGGGAAGGATTCCAAGTGAATTAATTTCCCTAGTGAACTTTCTAAAACTTCACCTAGCTAGGTTCATTTTCTTTCATGTATTGAATTGAAAATTTTCCAGCTGCTTGTGCCTTCAAAGTGTCAAAATTCTTTGCCATTATTCCATCCCAAATGCTGCCAGAAAATGACCATTTTGATCAGCTTGAAACTTGAATTTTTCTGGCCATTTTTGGACTGCACAAAGGCTGTACAAAACTAGAAAAATCCCTGCGCAAATTTGCAGCTTTGGAGGTCCGAAACCAAGCTGTTTCTTTCAATTTTTGTTCAGCATCTTAGCCATGTTTTTCCTCCATAAAGAAGGCTGGAAACCAAACTTGAAAGACCTACGAAATGGCCTTCAAATCCTCTTCAAATTGGCTGGAAAATGGCAGCTAAAACTGCCTAGAAAAATTCCAGCCCTTGCGAAAATCCTGTGCAGAATTTTTTTCCAGCTTGTTTCCTAATTCAGCCCTAGCTGAAACTCCACCCCTTCTTCTACACAAACCACCCAATCTTCTACATGAAAATCCAATCATGCCTGCCCTAAAAGATTTCCAAAAAAAATTATTGCAATCATACCTTGATTGGATACCAAAATTCCAGCCACCATAATTTAGCAACCTTCCATAAAATATTCCTCAAACAACCAGACCTTTCCTTCACCATTATACTCCTTATTTTTGGCCACCCTCAGCCTCTTTCAACCAGCTTTCATCCAGCCAAAAATACTGCACAAGCTGTCGGCCATGGCAGCTTCCCAAAAGCTCTCCAATAATCAAAGATATTCTTGTTATATTTAGTTTCCAAATTTGTTTCCCAAAAATATTCTTTAAGGATTTCAACAACTAGCCTTTCCTTTTCCCTTCCAAACTAGAAAATCATCTACCAAAACCCTACAAGCAGTCGACCAACCCTAATCCCTTCAGAAATTCGGCCAACCTTGAACAAAACCTCTTTACTCTCTTCAACCTTCAAAAACACATAGCACACCAAGAACACCTACTCCTTCCTTTCGCCTAATACCTCTCCAAATCACTTCAAACTTCTTCTAAAAATTTCAGATTTCATCTATACACTACTGGGAGTCCATGCATACCATTTTAACATCAAACTCCAAAATCCAACTTGCTCTTTTGGATAAAAAACTAAAAATTTTGTGAAGGCTCAAGAACACCTTCAAGGTCGATTTGTTCAAACAACTTCATCTTCTATAATCTTTGATCTCTGATGAATGTACATATGAATAAGCATGCTAATGGACTCTCACCTTCTCTCTCTCTCTCTCTCTCTCTCTCTCTCTCTCTCTCTCTCTCTCTCTCTCTCTCTCTCTCTCTCTTTCTTGGCCGAACCACTCTCCCTCTTGGCCGAATGATTTCATCAACCATGGCCATGCTTTCTTCATCTTTCTTGGACGGATTTAGACATCTAGGAGTTGAGATCCATTCGAAACTCCTTCAAGGTATTCACCAATCAAGTAAGCCTTTTTAACCCTTCTTTTAAATTCTAGATTCATATCTCTAAGATGATATTAGTAGAAGATGGATTATGAATAGGGCTTGAGCATGCATTGTTGTGATGAGTTGAGATTGAAGCATTAATAAATGTGTGTTTATGATGGAGACGGGATCTATCCATGAGTTGATTTTCTTGGTTGATTGTATGGTTTTTTTAGGGTTTAATGCATGCCTTGATGTCATAGGTAGTATTTGTGATCAAGTATGCTAGAGATTATGTCACCTTTGGTGAATAGGATTTATATTCATGTTGGATTATTAAAGCCATGATTATATTTATGCTAGTAAATGTTAGATCATGTCTTGATAAATTTAGATCTATGCTATTATGCATGATTTGATGAATTGAAATGATGCATATATTCATGATTGTAGTTAGCAATAAAAATATGATCATGATCTAGTTGTCCCAAAGCTAATTTTATTTCATCAATAAAATATTTAATATTATAATTTTTCTAGTAAATTCGAAAAACCCCTAGGAAGGTAGATTTGGACTATTTTATATATAATAAGGATATTTTAGTCAATTAAATAATGGTTTTGAAAGAAATAAAATATATAGGTATTATATGATCAAATAAAGCCTTTTCTGGAAATAATCATAATAATTAAAATTTAATTATTATCTTTTAATCAAAACCTATTAAAATTTATTTATTATTTTTCAAGCAAGACTCATTAAAATTTATTTTCAACTAATTTAAGTTATCAATTATTTTCTAACAACTAAATTGTTAATAAATCATTATTTTCCTTAATACCACCTAGGACTCTTCATCAAATAAACTCTAAATTTTTTTAGCAAGATTTAAACCTTCAACTTATTAGTACCTATTTCCCACTGTTGGGTATCTCAGGCTCGTATCATATACGGCGCAGCGGAAAATAAGACGAGATACCCTCCCAGGACCCATCTATGTGTGGAAAACAAGACATAATGAGGGTAAGGGTAACAGCTTTTACCTTTGCGTGATCGTCCGAAGAACAAAAATTTCTTCTTTAAGTTGAGGCACGATCTAGCAATCCTTGCAATCAACCTCCACGTGAGTTGAACGTCTAACCACTATAATCACAGCATGTGATTATCTCTATTAGTAATCCACACAGAGGAATACTCAAACACCAAAATTTTTGTGCTAGTAGAAAAAGATGGCGACTAGGTTTTTCTTTCAAGAAGAAAACGAGAGAGAGAGAACGAGAGGCTGATTTCGTGCATTTTGCTCTAGGGTTTTTGTGTCCAATTTCAGCTTAGGTTTTTTGTGTGTATATTCACCAATATACACGAAATTCCCTTACTAACAACAGGGAATTCTAATCCTATTAGAATTCCCTAATTGTAATTGGGAACATCAAGTTCTCATAATTACAATTTGGACCATAAATTATAACTAATTATAATTTGTCCACAATAACTTCTCTTTCTCGCAATTAACCCCACTATGTTATCAAATAACATCTTGAGTATATAATCCTATATTGTGTGTGACCTATTAGGTTTCCCAGTCAATTGGTAGCGAACATGAATTAATCCAAACATCTTTGAGATTAATAATCCATAATTAATTAGAATTAATCCTATTAATTCTAATCAGGATTGGTTTATTCATTCATCAATTGATAAACCCATATTCCCAGATCATGAGCAGTATCTAACAATACATCATGACTACCCAGGAGTCCAGGATGTCAAGTGGCTTGACATGAACCCTTCAATAACAAATTTCAGTGCAATCAACTCCTTTCACCATACAATATCTCATTCGGTTTGGAGTACGGAATTAGTGCCAACTCCCTCCAGAATTAATTCTGGCCTGAATAAAACAGTACTTGTTCCCGGAACCCACTACTCTAGATGTGTATCAATTGGAACTGTTTCCAATACACAATTGCCTTGGCCAAGGACTTTCGAGTATAATTCTTACAAGTTGCCGTGAGATATTCGCCTATACTATTAGGAGTGGTGAATCCTTTATTGACCCTCTCAATTACTTTCGTTTACCTCACCATGTACCCAATATCCATCCCATAGGCGGCCCTCGATCGAGCTCCAGAGATTGGAATCAAAGTACAAGGCTCAACAAACAAAGTACCTTGGAGATCTCAAGTCTAAGGATACTTGCACGTTTGCTATATTGAGATTATACCACTGGCACTAAATAGTTATCCATGTGATTATCTCAAAGATAGGTCATCCAATAAACTTGTTCCATTAACAAGCATCTATGTGTTAACTTTGAGTATCTCAATACTTACGGTTATGAGAACCACCGCCTGATCAAATCAGGAAGTCTAACACATGCTAGTCTTAATGCATTAATGATGTCCTATCTCATTAATACTATGACTAGGGACTATTTATGTACTAACACCATCCAGTGTAGTAGGAATCTCATATCATGATTTCCTTAACACAGTGTTGTACTAAGGACTTTATCGAACAATTATATTACTTAAAGTAAACAAAAGAAGCTGTAAGATAAATAATGTCTTTTATTAAAATAAAATATGTCCTATATAATGTACAAGTGATTGCCTTTAGGGCACAACACTAATAAACTTCCACTTGCACTAGAGCCAATCATTCATGTTTCTAATACCAAATGACTCAACTTGACAATCATGTTTCTTCTGGGATAGTGCTTTCGTAAGCGAGTCAGCTATGTTCTCATCCATGAGAACTCTCTCTATCTTTACATCATTCCTATCTATGATCTCCCGAATCAGATGATAGCGTCGCAGTACGTGTTTGGATCGTTGGTGAGACCATGGCTCCTTTGCTTGTGCATTGGCTCCGTTGTTGTCATAATACAAAGTTATTAGACCAACAACACTAGGAACCATACCCAGTTCCGTCACGAACTTCTTGATCCAAACAGCCTCCTTAGCTGCTTCAGAAGCAGTTATGTACTCAGCTTCTGTCGTAGATTCGGCAATAGTCTCTTGTTTGGAACTTTTCCAACTTATTGCTCCTCCACACAACGTAAACACGTAGCCAGATTGTGATTTGAAATCATCTTTATCAGATTGAAAACTGGCATCAGTATACCTGTTTATTTTCAAATCACCTTCTCCATATACTAAGAACATATCCTTAGTCCTTCGTAAGTACTTAAAGATGTTCTTTACAGCCGCCCAATGAACCTCACCAGGGTCGGATTGGTATCTGCTCATCAAACTGAGAGCACAAGATACATCGGGCCTAGTACATATCATAGCATACATGATAGATCCAACTGCCAAGGCATATGAAATCTTACTCATGTGATCCCTTTCAACTTGTGTCTTGGGGACATCAACTTTGAAAGGCTTACACTATGTGACATAGGTAAGAATCCCTTTTTGGATTGATCCATGCTAAACCTCTTTAGCACTTTATCTATGTATGTAGACTGTGAAAGACCAAGCAACCTTTTGGATCTATCTCTATAGATCCTTATTCCAAGAATATAGGTTGCTTCACCAAGGTCTTTCATGGAGAATTGTTTGGACAACCAAATTTTAACCGTTTACAAGACAGGTATATCGTTTCCTATTAGCAATATGTCATCTACATAAAGCAGTAAGAAAACGATTGCACTCCAACTAACCTTCTTGTATACACAAGGCTCATCCATATTTTGAATGAAACCAAACTCTTTGATTGTTTCAGCAAAACGGATATTCCAACTCCTAGAACGGATTGGTATCTGCTCATCAAACTGAGAGCACAAGATACATTGGGCCTAGTACATATCATAGCATACATGATAGATCCAACTGCCAAGGCATATGAAATCTTACTCATGTGATCCCTTTCAACTTGTGTCTTGGGGACATCAACTTTGAAAGGCTTACACTATGTGACATAGGCAAGAATCCCTTTTTGGATTAATCCATGCTAAACCTCTTTAGCACTTTATCTATGTATGTAGACTGTGAAAGACCAAGAAACCTTTTGGATCTATCTCTATAGATCCTTATTCCAAGAATATAGGTTGCTTCACCAAGGTATTTCATGGAGAATTGTTTGGACAACCAAATTTTAACCGTTTACAAGACAGGTATATCGTTTCCTATTAGCAATATGTCATCTACATAAAGCAGTAAGAAAACGATTGCACTCCAACTAACCTTCTTGTATACACAAGGCTCATCCATATTTTGAATGAAACCAAACTCTTTGATTATTTCATCAAAACGGATATTCCAACTCCTAGAAGCTTGCTTAAGTCCATAAATAGACCTTTACAGCTTACACACCTTTATGTCATCACTGGATGTGAAACCCTTAGGTTGTGTCATGTACACTTCCTCAGTCAGATTTCCATTTAGGAAAGCTGTTTTAACATCCATTTGCCAAATCTCATAATCATGATGAGCAGCAATGGCTAGGAGTATCCTGATGGATTTCAACATGGCTACTGGTGAGAAGGTTTCATCATAGTCAATACCATGTTGTTGACAATAACCTTTCGCCACTAGTCGTGCTTTATAGGTAACTAAGTTACCATCCATGTCCGTTTTCTTCTTGAAAACCCAATTGCACCCAATAGGTTTAATTCTTTTGGGCGGATCAACCAAAGTCCATACTTGGTTGTCATACATGGAATCCATCTCTAACTTCAAGGCCTCAAGCCATTTTGTCAAATTCTAAACTATTCAGAACATCCTTATAGGTAGTAGGCTTATCTCCATCTATGAGCAATACGTCATTATGGCCACTAATGAGAAATCCATATCTCTCAGGTGCCATACGTATCCTACTAGATCTACGAGGTTCTTGTGTATTAGAAGGTTCGTCTATTCTCTCAATAAATGTGGGGTTAGACGGTTGATCCTCGTTTGTTTGATCTTCATGAACTTCACTAAGTTCAATCTTACTCCCACTATCCCTCTTGAGCATGTGCTCCTTCTCTAAGAAGACGGCATGCTTTGAAACAAACAATTTTTTTTCGGAGGGTTGATAGAAGTAATATCCAAAAGATTCTTTTGGATATCCCACAAATAAACACTTGTCAGACTTACTATCCAGTTTGTCTGACTGTGGCCTTTTAACAAAGGCAAGACAACCCCATACTCGCAAGTGAGATAACTTTGGTCTTTTTCCAAAGAACATCTTAAATGGGGTAGTATCAACCGATTTTGTCGGAACTCTATTTAGTATATAAACAGAAGTCCCTAGTGCATACCCCCAAAATGATTTTGGTAAGTCTGCAGAAGCCATCATGGTCCGTACCATGCCTAGAAGGGTTCGATTCCTTCTCTCAGATACACCATTATGTTGAGGTGTATGTGGCGGAGTCCATTGAGATAATATCCCATTGTCTCTAAGATAACTCAGAAACTCTTGACTCAAATATTCTCCTCCTCGATCAGATCTTAGAATCTTAATACTTTTTCCAAGTTGTTTCTCTATTTCATTCTTGAAGTCTTTGAACCTTTCAAAGGCCTTAGATTTGTATTTCATTAAATACAAATACTCGTATCGTGAGAAATCATCGATAAATGTTATGAAATAATTATAACCTCCTCTCGCTTGTATTGACATTGGGCCACATACATCAGAATGTATGAGTTCTAATAACTCCTTGGCCGGTTCTCCTTTTCCTAGAAAAGGAGTTTTAGTCATTTGCCTAGTAAACAAGACTCGTATGTGCCATATGATTCATAATCAAATGACCCTAAGTCACCAAGTTTGTGTAACTTAGAAACACGATTTTCGTTTACATGGCCCAAACGACAATGCCATAAGTAAGAGGTGTTAGAGTTATCTATTTTAGGTTTCTTATTGTTTATATTGAGAATTGGATTGTCCAGGTCTAGAACATATAAACCATTAACCAAAGTTTCTAAACCATAATGAATATCTTTCAATGAAAAAGAACAACATTTATTCTTAAATATTAAATGAAATCCACATAAGTCTAAATACGCAACTGAGATAATGTTTTCATTAAAACTGGTACATAATAATAGTTTTCCAGTTCTAGAATCAATCCCGAATGCAAGTTCAGCTCGTATGTCCCCACAGCAAGTGCAGCAACCTTTAGCCCATTTGCAGTACGTAAGTCCACGTCGCCTTTCTCTAGCCTTCTACTGCTCTTTAGTCCCTGTAAGTTATTGCACAAATAAGATACACATCCGGTATCTAATACCCATATCTCATTTCTGAAGGCAGTATTTATCTCAATCATAAACATACCTGAAGAAGAAATAGAAGTGCTTGTAAGCTTCTCCTTCTACTTCTTGTCCTTGTTGGTCTCCAAGTAGGCTTTGCAGTTGCGCCTCCAGTGGCCCATCATCCGACAATGATAGCATGGGCCCTTGGTAGCTACGTCCTTCTTGTTCCCACCACCTTTGGGCTTCATAGGAGCCTTCTTCTTCTTCTTTTGAACTTTCTTCTTAGAAGAGGAAGATTCTACCATTAAAACCGCATTGGAATTCCTCTTCATAGAGGACTCTGCGATTTTGAGAAGATTGATCAACTCAGGGATAGTGGACTCAATCTTATTCATCTGATAGTTAATCACAAATTGTGAGAAACTATTAGGCAAAGACTGAAGAATTAAGTCAACACTTAAGTCATGGTCCATTGTAAACCCGAGAGATCAAAGCTTCTCTATCAAGACCAGCATCTTCAGCCTATGAGTGGCCACAGAAGAACCCTCTGCCATTTTACAACGAAATAGTTGCTTCGAGATCTCATATCTCTCAGTTTTGGCTTGGGCATCAAACAGCTCTCGAAGATGTAAAATGATCGATTGAGCATCCATATGCTCGTGATGTTTTTGCAACTCAGGGGTCATGGATGCCAGCATAATACATGATGTTGTATCGCTATCCTCCTTATGCCTCTTGTGGACAGCATGCTCATCAGCATAAGCATCTTGGGCTGGTGGTGGTGGAATAGGAGCATCTAACACGTAGAGTAACTTTTTCTATTTGAGAATGATTTTCAAATTTCTATACCAGTCGAGATAGTTTGATTCAGTTAACTTGTTGGTTTCCAAAATGCTACGTAAGTTCAAGTTCATTGACATGATGCAAGTGACCTAGATGTAAAGATAGAGAGCATTAGCTACTTGTATATGCACATGATATGCAAATAATTAGGACTTTAATCAAACGCATTTTTACTCCACTATTTTACTCAAACCAATAGCCCGCACTATTGATTTAGGAAAGCCCGTTGGAAGCTTTCCTAATGGACCGGTATCTAAATTTCTCAAGAATAACCTTGGGTTTGCCCAACAAGCCACCCTTGAGTTCATTGGTAGGTAACCAATACCAATTACATCGTATGTAACTACCGGATCATTGGGTAATTAACAGCTTTTAACCTTAAAGCCTTTTGGGTTACCCCAACTTTTTGTCTAAATTTCTTTATGCTTGAGTTTGCCCAACCGGGATAAAGAATTTAGTTAAACCTGACCCATTAATTAGGAATTTAATTCCAAAGGAATTTAATTCCATAGCTTGAACATGCCCAATATCAAGTAAACTTGGGTTTGCCTAACAACCTAGTCTCGAAAAAGGACTCTTGTTCTTACTATATTAACGGAAGGAATTAGGTTTAATATTAATTGAGGGATTTGTTCCTTTTAGTGATTTCGTTCAATGATATGCATAATAATCAATAATCACATAATTGATAATCATAGTACTAAAGCGATTACGTGGTATGGTTATGGACTTTTCCTAAATTAATTTCTTTGAGCCATAAAAGAAATTAATATAGTTAACCATATGTGTTCATGCATTATTAAGTAGAAGGTCATACCTCCTCACCTTGTTTTGGTTGCCATCTCTAGAATAAAATAATTCTACTCCTATCTAACCTATGTAAACTAATTACATAATTTCCTAAAGAGAGAAAACCTCGAGTTACATTTGAGGGGAGTTAGATGAGAAGAGAATTAGACAAGAATTCTAGAGAAGGCAGGACACACAAGCCCTATTTCATAAAAACCAAAACTGTAAAATGCATGAACAGATATAATTGGTTTTAGTCCATAACCATCCACCATGCCATTGACTATGCTTAAACAAAATAAACACATACTTTTATGTTTCTAGAATCACTATTTTGGAAAGACAAAACAAATTCTAAAATCACCATTTTAGAAAGATATACTAATTTTAGATTTTCAAAATCAACATTTTGAAAAACAAATTTGTTTGTAATTTTGAGAAAATAGTTTTTGGGTCCCATTCTCATCAAATGAGATTTTTCCCTTCCATAATTCTGCTCCCAATTTTTTTTTTTAAATACTGGAGGATGCAAACAAAGCAGAAACGACTCCAATTTGGAAGCCGGAGCCATAGCCGGCTTTGTTCTCATTTGCCAAAAAAAAAAATTTATTCCAAAAATAATTTTCGGACATCGCGAACAGAATGGAACCGGTGCCGGCGCAGCCTGTGTTCTGCAACAATGGCAGCGATTTTCAAAAAAAATTTTTAGCACCAAAGAAAGCATCTTTTCGAAATACTCTGTGACTATAACACAATCATATTGTACTACGGACCCAACTCATAAAGATCAAAATGATTTCGACTCGAGTGAAAACGATTTTCACAGCAAACAAAGACAAACAGGAAAATAGTTTTTCATGCCAAAACAATGTCCGTAGACCACACATAGCATGTCTCTGAAACTACTGTTGGGTATCTCAGGCTCGTATCCTATACGGCGCAGTGGAAAATAAGACGATATACCCTCCCAGGACCCATCTATGTGTGGAAAACAAGACATAATGAGGGTAAGGGTAACAGCTTTTACCATTGCGTGATCGTCCGAAGAACAACAATTTCTTCTTTAAGTTGAGGCGCGATCTAGCAATCCTTGCGATAACCTCCACGTGAGTTGAACGTCTAACCTCTATAATCACAGCATGTGATTATCTCTATTAGTAATCCACACAGAGGAATACTCAAACACCAAAATTTTTGTGCTAGCAGAAAAAGATGGCGACTAGGTTTTTCTTTCAAGAAGAAAATGAGAGAGAGAGAACAAGAGGCTGATTTCGTGTATCTTGCTCTAGGGTTTTTGTGTCCAATTTCAGCTTAGGTTTTTTGTGTGTATATTCACCAATATACACGAAATTCCCTTACCAAAAACAGGGGATTCTAATCCCATTAGAATTCCCTAATTGTAATTGGGAACATCAAGTTCTCATAATTACAATTTGGACCATAAATTATAACTAATTATAATTTGTCCACAATAACTTCTCTTTCTCGCAATTAACCCCACTATGTTATCAAATAACATCTTGAGTATATAATCCTATATTGTGTGTGACCTATTAGGTTTCCCAGTCAATTGGTAGCGAACATGAATTAATGCAAACATCTTTGAGATTAATAATCCATAATTAATTAGAATTAATCCTATTAATTCTAATCAGGATTGGTTTATTCATTCATTAATTGATAAACCCATATTCCCAGATCATGAGCAGTATCTAACAACACATCATGACCACCCAGGAGTCCAAGAAGTCAAGTGGCTTGACATGAACCCTTCAATAACAAATTTCAGTGCAATCAACTCCTTTCACCATACAATATCTCATTCGGTTTGGAGTACGGAATTAGTGCCAACTCCCTCCAGAATTAATTCTGGCCTGAATACAATAGTACTTGTACCAGGAACCCACTACTCTAGATGTGTATCAATTGGAACTGTTTCCAATACACAATTGTCTTGGCCAAGGACTTTCGAGTATAATTCCTACAAGTTGCCGTGAGATATTCGCCCCCTACTATTAGGAGTGGTGAATCCTTTATTGACCCTCTCAATTACTTTCGTTTACCTCACCATGTACCCAATATCCATCTCATAGGCGGCCCTCGATCTAGCTCCAGAGATTGGAATCAAAGTACAAGGCTCAGCAAACAAAGTACCTTGGAGATCTCAAGTCTAAGGATACTTGCACGTTTGCTATATTGAGATTATATCACTGGCACTAAATACTTATCCATGTGATTATCTCAAAGATAGGTCATCCAATGAACTTGTTCCATTAACAATCATCCATGTGTTAACTTTGAGTATCTCAATACTCACGGTTATGAGAACCACCGCCTTATCAAATCAGAAAGTCTAACACATGCTAGTCTTAACGCATTAATGATGCCCTATCTCATTAAAACTATAACTAGTGACTATTTAAGTACTAACACCATCCAGTGTAGTAGGAATCTCATATCATTATTTCCTTAACATAGTGTTGTACTAAGGACTTTATCAAACAGTTATATTACTTAAAGTAAACAAATGAAACTGTAAAATAAATAATGCCTTTTATTAAAATAAAATGTGTCATATAAAATGTACAAGTGATTGCCTCTAGGGCACAACATCAACACCCAGAACATTAATTATTTAAATATCAAACTAGACTTAGCGTATAAACCCATTTTATTTATTATTTGGCCTAAAAGCTTGGGACACTAGAATCACGGTAGTAGTGAATTGAACTAGTCTTATTTGTGAAAGTGGATTTTGGCTTGAGATTGATTGTGGTTTATATTTACCCCAGGCGGGGTTAGGACAACTATTGAAGACCTTTATTTTATTTAAGCTAAGGATCAGGTAAGCTCCTGCTTAAATCCCGATTGATGTAAAATGTTTATTATGGCAAGCCAAATGTAGAGTGCATGAACACTCAGTTCTGCAAAGGCAATTGAGGATTAACTTCTTTCTTATGTCAGACAAACAAACTATTTGAAAATCAATAAGTAGATTTACTCAAACTCAAAACTCTTTCCAAAACTGATTTTGACAAAGACTTTGGAAACCCTTAATTGCCATTTTCATGTGGAACGGTGTTTTGTTCATTTTCTCCCAAGTGGAAAATGTCATTAAGTACTCAATAAGGGTGGATTGCTACGGCTAGTCTTTGAAGGGTTAGGGTAAGTCTCTCAGTAGGTGGCCACCTCTGAGGGGTAAGTCCTTCCCGGATAAGATATCAGTCCAGTAGGTCGTGCCGGTCCGAGCTAGCAGTTTATTTTTTAGTCAAGTGACTGTGTTTTGCCGGAATGGACACTCGGTTGTTGTTTGGGTAAATAAAAGGAGGAGTATCTTGCCCGGTAGGCCGATCACCTATCTTTTGTCAGTCTGCACAAAGTGTCAGCATTCTGACCGGTTATGGGGCCCAACGTGTGGTAACCCATGACTACCTTTTTGAGTGGTTGATTTTATTGATTATGTATGGTTGGAAAAGCCAAAACACCACTCTTGATTTTGACTAATGTTTATTGCTTGCCAGTGTTCTCTTATAAAATTTTTATACTTTGCATTCACGAACTATTTCCACTGGACACTCAAAGCACACACGGACTTACTGAGATTTCTGTCTCACCACTATTTTTACCATGATTTCAAGTCGATCCTACTGTGGGGATGAGTAGCTAGATATTGCTTGCCTTGGAAGACTTTTTGATAAATTTATTTTGCGTATTGCTTTGGGGAGATGAGAATGGATAAATTTTATTATGGGTCTGTTTATGGTATTCATTGATTTATTCTTAGGTTGTAATAAATTTTAAGTTAAAGTATTATTTTTATTCCGCTATTTTATTTGTGTGATTTAGTTATAAAGACCACTTGTCCTTCGGATGACGTGACATCCCCGGCCCTGGTGGGCCTAGGTAGTGGGGTGTTACAAGAAAATGTGTTTCTTTGTTACCTTTCCTTGATCTCGTTATGCCCTTTCTTGTTTGTCTTCAAGATCTTTTACTCCTCTAATGTTCAAACAAAAGCTACATTAAGAACTTGAAAGACTTTCTCTCTCAAGCTCATATCACATTTTTCCTATTAGGTCATAGCATGAAATAAAATTTCACTTGTTTCGAAAAACCACAAGTTTGGTCAGGAAAGCAATAGTTGGTTCAGAAAAGCATTAAGGTTCATCGACCTTTCATTAAAAATTTAACCATTGAGGTTAAATATTCTTGAATACAGATATCCATATTTCTTATTAACTCAAGTATGGAATAACATTAATTCTATTTTAGAAAAACCACGCCTTTCCTTAGAGAAACCAAATGGATCCATAATTCATCACTTTAACAATTAAGGAAATTCACTCGCATTTACGAGAAAAAATTTTACAGGACTTGCCTTGAATTGCTTATCATTTACCAATACAAAAAATTGCTAAGTCATCACCAACTCCTTAAAATGAATGACCTACAATAATAGTCATTCCATAACGCATTTAGTATGCTACGCTTTTCGACTAAGATGTACATATGGCTAAATATATATTTGTCTAAGGAAATTGCTTTATTTCTTATTTCTTTTCATGCTTTGAAATAATATATAATCCTTGCTACACATATAATCCATTTCCTTATTTTATCTTTCTGACATGAATATAAGATTTTCATAAGCTCATACAATTTCTCATTCATCCATAAACATAAATAAAATTAATTGATGAATTTTTTTGTTCGTAATGAAAATTCTGCAAACATTATAGCTTTGACACACCAACTTGTTTTGCTCATTACATTCAATAAACACATCCAATTCACTTGAAATTGATACCAAAACGCTCCTAGAATCCTTAATTTTAATCTCATGGGCTTGCTTTGTTCCCATCCAGAAACAATACAGATTTATTGGACAGAAATCATCCCAGTATATTTTGAAATAATTCCATTTTCTAGCAAAACATAACATATTCTTGGTCTTCCTTTCTCCATAGCTTATAAATATCACCTAATCCGTTCCATTTCCCTCTTATACATCATTTAGTCACACAATTTCCACTGAAGAATAGAGCAGTATTTTCATAACCAAACAACACGATCTGGCCTAAATTAGTCATATATTTCCTTGTTATTTGAGGCTATTTTGTCATATATTTTGTACAATAACTAGTCATATTCCTTCATATTTGAGATTTTACCCTTGGAAAGGTATTTTAAGCATTATTTCAGATTTTAGGGGTAAAAGAAGATAAAAACGTCACAAAATAGAACAGAGGTGGCGCTGGCCAGGACAAGGGAATCGGCGCTGGCCACGTGCTGTTGGCACTACTTTGAGGAGACGAAAAATCAGTGAAACAGAACAGAACAGAACCGAACCAGTGCTGACTGGGAGGCTAGAGGCAGCGCCAGCTGCACTTTAGAAGGGTTAGCACGAAAATCAAGAAAAGTAGCGAATGAATAATGGAACAGAACACAACCGGTGCCAGCTGTGCCCTGAAACTGGGGCAGTGCCTTAATTTTTGTGCACATTTTTTGGCAATTTGCAAAATTTTAGTATTTTCCTACTTCTAGTGGGCCAGAAACCCTAGAGGAATGATTTTAGGCACTTCTAAAGCCAATAAATAGAGGGAAAACACAAGGAAAAGGGGAGGATTCGGAGATCAAAATAGAAAATCACTCAAATTAAATGAGGAATTCTTCAAATCAAGGAGGATTGTACAAGAGGGTCTACGAAGCAAGAAGAAGGAGGCTTGTCTATGAGTGCTTTCTTTTAACTTTGTTTTCTTTTTCTTGAACAATGATGTACTAATTATTTTATTATAATTTAACATTATTTTCGGTATTCATGATTTTTAGAGTTACTTTGATCTTTTGATTAATTGATTATTATTCTTGGTATTTAATTACTTGTGCTAATTATGAGATTAGTTGTGTGTTTCTTTCCATTAACTTGCATGACCAAAGGGGTTGATGGTGGTTTTAATTCATTAATTTCATATTTGTTGTCTCTTAACTTGCTTGGAAAGGGGTTAATTGCTAAGAATTGGGTAATTAAAGGTTAATTGATGTCTGCTAAGGTATGGATTCATTGGTTAATTTCATGTTTTAAATTTGCTAGGATATGAAGATTTAATCAAAGATTATGTTTAATTCATCTTTTGGGTGAATTAGTTGAGACATGATATGTGTTGCTAATTTATCTAGAAGATAGTGATTTCATGAATTGGAAAATAAGTGAATCTATATTAATCCTTCATGATACCAAGAGAATAATTAGTTATGATAATGATTAGATGCTTTAAGATCATGTTTGTCAAAACAACGGTTTGAGTTACATAATTCTCCATCATTGACATGTCTATATTCTTTTCTTTTCTTTTTATTTTCCTTTTTATTTCTTTTTCATTTTATTGAGTCGGTTAAACAATGAAAGAAAAGTGATTAATGCATACTTGTTCCTGGAGGATCAACACTCGTTTAAACCCTATGTTATGCTTAATGATGAGTACGCTTGCGCATTTGTGTAATTTGGGGTTAACATTTTAATTTAATCTTGATTGGGAATTTGCTTATTTTTATATGATTTTTATACCCAAATCTAAACACATCATGTTTTTTGCGCCGTTGCCGGGGAACAATATCATGAAAGCTTAGATTTCATTGATTTAACCTTGTTTATATGTAAATATGTAATTATGTATATACGTTCCTTGTATAAAGAAGTGCCATATTGTGTTGTTTATATAATTGTATTTTAATTTCACCATATGTTGTAAATATGTAAATAGGTAGATACATGTTCATAATAGCTAAACTTACCTTTGTATGTTTGTATATATTGTATAATTAGTCATTTAATATTACTAACCTAATGTTAATGTGGAATGTGTGTAATCTTTGTATTTTGAATTTGATGATTTTTACGTCTATAATTTTGAGTCAATACTAAGGCTTCTTATTTTTAGGTTTCGACTTTTGCAAACACGATATTTTAGATAGACTGAATTTATTTTATTTTATTATTTGTTTCTTTATTTATAATTTTTAATCTTAGTTTAATTTTTAATTTATGAATTTGTGGTCATGCATTCAATTAGGATAGTTTTTAGTTAAAGAAAAAAAAAAAGCATTAGTGTATTGATGATAGATTAGTAAAATTACAAGCTCACAATGATTTTTTAGTGAGACGTCATTAGAAGCATTAGTGAAATCTTTTGTTGCCAATACAAATTCATCTGTTCAGGGGCATAAAGAAGCTTCCCAACAATAGTGCGATGAAAGGAAACAATTATTTAAGATTGTTGAGGAGACTCGTGAGTTTAGGCTAGCTCGTACAATTGACCATGGAAAAAAAAAAAAAAAAGAGAGAGAGGCTATGAGGGACAATTGCATGATGTGGCAAGAGAGGTATTTGATTCTACTCTATGTGCTCATAATTCTAATGTTTCTTTGTCACATGATTTCTTAGGTTCCTCTCACTTCTTGGAGAACAATGGTCCCAATGATGATGTATGGAGTTTAACATGCCTCAGGAAGTTGGATTTATCATTCGTTCTGAGAAACCCTTTGAGGATGTGGACGAATTCTACCCTTCACCCCATTCAATGGGAGGTAACTTAGTTTTTGTAGAAGCATTGAAAAGTAAGGATTTTCATGTCCCGTCTTTAAGAACTCAAATACTAAGTTTAAAAGGGAATTTTAATTGTAAAAATTATTTTAAAGGGATAATTACTGATTTCAAAGTTGATGCATCCGTTAGATACCATGTGCACTCATATGTTGAAAAAGATATTTATGTGTCTAAAAGAATGTTAGAGAATGAGGGTTATGTGCTTTGCTTTGCTGAGATAAATCATTTTCATGAACCCTCCATTTTTCAAAATCCTCCATTCTTCCGACATTCATTATGCCTATCTTCTACTTGGAGCTTTAATCTCTTTTCCAAAGGTTTGATGAGAAAACATAATGAGTGGAAAGAGTTTATATCGTTATTTTGTATTTCATTTTGTTAAGTGTTTTGTTTTCCCTCCCCAAATAAGGAAAACATTTTTCATCTTCAGTGTGGAGGAGTGAGTTGCATATCTATTTTCTTTCTTAGGATTTTTAGTTTGTTTTCTTTTATTGTGTCTTTATGTTGTTATTAATTTTCTTTTACTTTTCTTTTTCATACTATTTTCTTTATTTTTTGTTGATTTTTCTTTTCTAGTTTTTTTTATTTGGTGTGTTTCTTTTGTATTTTTTTCTTTTTAGGTACTTCGACAATGCTCCTTTCTGCTGGAACTCACCTCTTGCATCAAAGAATGCCCACTTTAATAGAAGTATTTTCTTTCTTATATTTTCTCCTTTATTTTTACTACCGTGGCATTATTTCCTTACTCTATTTATTTGGCCATTGAGGACAATGTCCAGTTTAAGTGTGGGGGAGTGGTTAGAATGAGAATTTTTCTATGTTTTTATGCTTCTTGAAATTCTTCTTGCAATTCTTCTTTGAACTTTTTTTTTGAGCAAAATTTTCAAAACTTTTCTGATTTTGTGAGCTTTCAAGATGTATTTTTAATGCATGTCTTTGTACTAGATCATAGAGCATGTGTTCTCTATCATGTATAGCTTATGCATGACTTTTTGCACACACATGGACTAAGTAGTTCTTGATCAAATGCGTTATATTGTTCTTAAACCTATTTTTATGCTAAATTTCATTGAACATTCTAGAACTTACTTGAATATCTTTCCAGGCGAAATAAGAAAACATTCATGATTTAACTTAGGGATGATGGTAATTAGCCTTCTTTGGATAGTTTGAGCTTTTCAAGCCTACCTATTTTATATTATCCCTAGTGCCTATTTTGAGCCTAAATTGTTCATTTCTTTCTTAAAACCCATTATCATACTTTGTCCATTACTTCTTTTTGAGAGTTTGATAATTCTTCCAAATCTTTGATTGCTCTTGATGGATGAAAGTACAAGTAGACGAATTGTGAGGGAAAATACTTATGTAAATGTCATGACTTGTTACTTTTAGTCATGCATCATATGTTGAGTTGTGAAAGGAGAAAGGAGTGTGAAAGGAGAAAATAAAAGGAGGAAGAAAAAGAAAGATTGAACAAAAAGTTGCTAGAAAATGTTGAAAGAAAAAAAAAAATTGAGAAACAAACAAAAGCAACATTTGAAAAGAAAAGAAAAAGAAAAGCTGGAAAAGAAAAAGAAAAGAAAGATGAGTTAAGATATGAAAATTTCTGAAATTTTTGATGATCTTGTGCAATCGGAATGATGAGTTAAGAGTAATTGAGGAAAAGAATGCAAGATTTGCTTGAGCTATTATGATTGCCATACAAGGTTATAGGTGTTTGATTGATTTTGAAATAGGAGAGCAAGAAGAGTTTGGAATCTATTGGTACATTTTGTTTATCCTTTTCTTGTAAACTCTCATCTTCTTTGATATTTGATTTTCCTATATCCTTGGTTTGAAAGCTATATTACAAACCTTTTAGCCTTACATTACCAACTTAAAAGTCCTACTTGACCTAAATAGAATCATGATATATCCTGGATTAGTGGAGAGAGTGTAGGAAGAGTAAGCTTATAGAATGCATATTTCTTTTGAACTAAATTCTTTCCAATGGTTTGAGAATGATGTCAAGTATTGGGATGGTTCTACTAAGTCATTCTTCACTTACACAAGTCTTGCATTTGTTATGAAAGATATAGTAGCATATGTTTTGTTGTCTTGAATAAAGAAAGCATTGGAGATATTATATCAAAATTGAATGAGTGATTTGGTGAAAACTTATGCTTTCCTACTTGTCTTTGAAAATTTGCTTGAGGACAAGCAAAGAGCTAAGTGTGGGGAAATGTGATAGGGCCCAAATTAGTCATATATTTCCTAGTTATTTAAGGCTATTTTGTGATACATTTTATTCAACAACTGGTCATATTCCTTCATATTTGAGATTTTACCCTTAAAAGGGTATTTTGTGCATTATTTCAAATTTTAGGGGTAAAATAAGACAAAAGCGTCACAAAACAGAACAAAGGTGGCGCTGGCCAAGACAGGAAAACCGATGCCGGCCAAGTGTTGTTGGCACGCACTTCGAGGCAATAAAAATTGGTGAAACAGAGCGGAATAGAATTGAGGCTAGAGGGGGCGCCGGTAGCACTTTGGAAGGGTTGGCACGGTAATAAAGAAAATCAGCGAATGAATAATGGAACAGAACATAACCGGCACTGACTGTGCCCTGAAGCTGGGGCGGTGCCTCAATTTTTATGCACATTTTTTGGCAGTTTGTAGAATTTTAGTATTTTCTTACTTCTAGTCGGCCAGAAACCCTAGAGGAACAATTTTAGGCACTTCTAAAGTCTATAAATAGAGGGAAAACACAAGGAAAAGGGGAGGATTCGGAGATCAAAACAGAAAATCACTCAAATTAAAGGAGGAATTCTTCAAATCAATGAGGATTGTACAAGAGGGTCTACAAAGCAAGAAGAAAGATGCTTGTCTATAAGTGCTTTCTTTTAACTTTGTTTTCTTTTTCTTGAACAATGATGTATTAATTATTTTATTGTAATTTGACATTGTTTTCGGTATTCATGATTTTTAGAGTTACTGTGATATTTTGATTAATTGATTATTATTCTAGGTATTTAATTACTTGAGCTAATTATGAAATTAGTTGGTTGTTTCTTTCCATTAACTTGCTTGAACAAAGGGGTTGATGGCGGTTTCAATTCATTAATTTCATATTTGTTGTCTCTTAACTTGCTTGGAAAATGGGTTAATTGCTAAGAACTAGGTAATTAAAGATTAATTGATGTCTGCTAGGATATGGATTCATTGGTTAATTTCATGTTTTAAATTTGCCAGGATATGAGGATTTAATCAAGGATTGTGTTTAATGCATCTTTTGGGTGAATTAGTTGAGACAGGATATGTGATGCTAATTTGTCTAGAAGATAGTGATTTCATGGATTGGAAAAGAAGTGAATCTGTATTAATCCTTCATGATGGCAAGAGAATAATTAGTTATGATAATAATTTGGTACTTTAAGATCATGTTTGTCAAAACAACGGTTTGAGTTACATAATTCTCCATCCTTAACATGCATATATTCTTTTATTTTATTTTATTTTATTTTCCTTTTTATTTCATTTACACTTTATTGAGTCGGTTAACAATGAAAGAAAAGTGATTAATGTATACTTGTTCATCGAGGATCGACACTCGTTTGAATCATATGCTACACTTAATGATGAGTACGCTTGCTTATATGTGTAATTTGGGGTTAACGTTTTAATTTAAACTTGATTGTGAATGTGCTTATTTTTATATGATTTTTATACCCAAATCTAAACACATCACAACACAAAACTGGCAACTTTAGCAAACATGGAAATCTTCCATTTATTTTGAACAAATAATATTACTTTATTTCTTCCATCTTCCTTTCTTTTACATAACCAGCCATGATCACCACTTTATAATACCTTCGAATTACTCCCAAAATTCATACAAAACACAACATCGTTCTATTTCAACCACCACATAGCTTTAACAAACAGCCCCTTAACATGAATTTTTACTGAATAAATTCAATAGTTCATGCACAATTCTTTGTAATATTTATATCTAAATAATCTCCATGAATTAAATAACAAGTTTAATTCATGGAAGGTAGATCTTTACCTTTAAATTGCTGGTTTTAGAAGCTAAAATAGCTCGAGCTTCTTAATTTTCTCTTTCCACTCTTACTCTCTTGTTCTTCTCGATTTTCTCTCTTTCTCTGTTGTATTTTCTTTTTCTTATCCTTTCCTTTTTCTCCTTGTATGCTGCTATTTTTCTAGCTGGCTAAAGCCATTTCCACTGGCCCTCCACTTCTATGTATACCAAAATTGTGTCTTAAGGTCAAATGGGCATTAAATGGCCTCAAATGCTTGGAGGCTTGTCGTTGGTCCAAGTAGCTTATTAGATGTCCTTTAGAAATTTCAAAAATTCTATAGAAATTCTTGCATGATTTTTTATGCAACCAATCATAGATCTACACTTTTTTCCTTATGCCAACCACATTGCGACACGTGTTCCCTATTTATTCCATTTTTTTATTTCTTCAAAAATAATTATATTTCTTCTGAAATACACTTAATTCAACGCATTATCAATCCCAGTTAGGAAAAACTTTTATTTTACCTTCTCAATCCATGCATTGATGGAATGTAATGGTGTCTCTCAGAATTTCAAATTTTTTCCATAATTTGTGTTCAAAATTCCAATAATAGCCCAAAAAAATTTTTTGTCACCAAAACCTTTATATCATTAAATTGATCATTTCTTGTTTTAGCATTACATACAAATTCTCCTTCTATACAAAGTAGTCATACTTTAAGGTACAAAATATTGGGATATTACAATCTCCCATCGTTCAGAAAATTTCGTCCTACAAGTTAAGTTTATTCCTCAAAAAGACCTGGATACTTCTTATGCATCTTCGTTTCAGTTTCCCATGGAGCATCTTGCATTAGGTGAGGGTTCCAGAGTTCTTTTAGCAATGAATTTTCTTACATTTCAATTCCTTCTCAGCATATTCTATGATTCTAATCGGTTTCTCCTCATAAATCAAATTTGGAGTCATCTCAATAGGCTCTTCATTTACTACATGTTCTTGGCTAGCTACATATTTTTGAAGCTGAGATACATGAAACACATTGTGAGTGCCCTATAGCTCTGTAGGTAAATTGAATTGATATGCTGCCTTCCTAATTCCTTCCACAATAGGAAATGGTCCAATGTATCAAGGTGTTAACTTCCTCTGTACTTTGCTTCCCAAATAATGCTTTGGCATCAACTTTAAGGATACTTTGTCCCCTTCTATGAATTCCAAGTCTTTCCTACATTGGTCAGTATAGCTATTTTGCCAACTCTGAGTAGTTTCCAATCTTGCTTTGATCAGCTCTATTGCTCTCCTTATTTATTTCAAGATCTAAAGTATCTAGAGTATTTTGTTTTTTCCCTAAACATTCCCAGTATAGAGGCGATTGACATTTCCTCCCATATAATGCCTTAAATGGAGCTATTCCAATTGTTGATTGGTAACTCTACATATGCCAGATTTTCAATCCATTTTGCTCTAAAGTCTAACACACCTGTCCACAACATATCTTCCCAAATATGAATTATCCATTCTGATTACCCATCCATTTGTGGTGTGCTGTTGTACTAAACTTTAATCGTGTTCCAAACAATTGATATATTTTGCTCCAAAATTTTGAAGCAAACCCCAAATCATGATCAGACACGATATTAGACGGTACTCCATGTAGTCTAACCACTTCCTGCATATAAATCTTACTTCACTTTTCCACAGAGTCTGTTTGAATTATGGGAATAAAATGAGCATATTTAGTCAATCAATCTATATAGTATCCTCTTATCCTATTGTCATTGGTAACCCTGGTAAAAAATCCACAGTAATCTTATCCTACTTCCACGAGGGTATCGGTAATGGTTGTAATAATCCTCCCGACCATTATTGATCCGTTTTCACCTGTTGACATGTAAAACCCCGGGCTACAAATTGAGCAATGTTTTTCTTCGTCCCAATCCACTAGTAATATTATTTTAGATCACGATACATCTTAACCACCCCTGGGAAATTGTATACTCATTCCAGTGTGCCTCAACTAAAATATCTTGTTTCATGCCAATTTATCTTAGGATATAGTATCATTCTCGATAATGAAGAATTCCGTTATCATCAATATGGAAATCACTTCTTCCTTCATCTGCTACTTGCATTGCCAAATCTAGCAATTCTTCATCTTTCTCCTACTTTTCCTTAAGTTTTTGCAAAAAGATGGGTTAAATTGAAATATTATTCACCCTTATTCCTCATTCAATCACCCATGTTTCCAATTCCAATTTTGGAGTTTGTGCCACGTGAAGTGCAGATAATCTCACTTTCCTATTTAAGGCATCTACTACTACATTTTCCTTTCCAAGATAAAATTTAATCGGATAGCAAAATTCTTCCAAGAATTCGATCCGCTAGCATTGTCTCTTGTTTAAATCATTCTGAATGAAAATATACTTTAAACTCTTATGATATGTGAAAATTTCAAATTCAGCACCATATAAATAATGCCTCAACTTATTCAAAGCACACACAATTGCTAACAACTCCAAATCATGAGTGGGATAATTCTTTTCATGAGGTTTCAATTTTCTCGAAATATATGCTATCACTCTTCTTTCTAGCATCAACACTCCCTACCCCCAATCCTTCCTTAGCTGCATCAGTGTATACTTCATTGGTTTTATTCATCACATGTAATGCTGAAACCAATGCGATGCTTAACCTCTGCTTTAACTCGTAGAAATTCTTTTCGAACTTCTCTGTCCAAACATAAGAAAGTTTCTTTTAAGTGAGTTGTGTTAACGATGAGGCAATCATAGAAAATCCTTCAACAAATCTCCTGTAGTATCCAACTAGTCCTAAAAGACTTCACATTTCGGTTGGGTTTTCATGACATTTCCAACTCACCACTGCTTCAACCTTCATGGGATCTACTGTGATTCCTTCCTTGGTTATTACATATCCCAGGAATGCCACTTCCTTTAACCAAAATTCATACTTGTTGAATTTGGTATATAACTTTTCTTCTCGAAACTTCTCCAATATTTTTTGGAGATATACTTGATGCTCTTGAGGGTTTGCAAAATACACCCAAATATCATCTATAAAAATCACAACAAGACTATCCAAATGTGGCTGGAATACTCAATGCATTAGTCCATAAATATGGTAGAAGCATTAGTAAAGCAAAATGGCATTACAATAAACTCAAAATGCCCATATCGTGTGTGATATTTAGTTTTCAGAATATCTTCTTCCTAAAATCGAACCTGAAAATACTTTTGCCTCAAGTCTAACTTAGAGAAGCATCCTACTCCCTGAAACTACTCAAATAGTTCATTGACTATAGGTAATGGGTATTTGTTCTTTACTGTGACTGCATTTAAACTGTGATAATCTATACATATTCGTAATGTTCTGTCTTTTTTTCTCACAAATAGTACAGGTGCTTCCCTAGTAGATGTACTGGGCTGTATAAAACCATGTTCCTACATTTTCTCCTATTTCTTCTTAGGTTCTTTCAATTCTGATGGCAACATTCTATGAGGAGTTGTTAACACTGGTTCTGTTATCGACAACAAGTAAATGGTGAATTCTACTTCACTTTTTAGAGCTATACATTCAATTTTATTGCAAAAACATCTAAATAGTCACATACCATAGGAAAATCTTCTGGCTTCTTTGTTTCACTTAGTTTATTCACAAGGTAAGCCAAGTACCCTATGCATCCTTTACAAATCAATTTCTATGTTTTAATTCTTGATATCAGAAAATTATTCTCATTTAGAAAAAATCCATCCAAATGACTGCCACGGATGTGGACAATTAACGATCTTGTGTCCTTCTTCATCATAGATAAAACACTTTAGTGGTGGCTTTCCTCTAATCATATTTCCATTCTTTGAGACTTTCTATTTCTTTTGCCATAGTGATCCCCTAACTCTCTTCTGGTTAGCATTTTTGAATCCACTTCTACTTTTTTACTTGGCCTGCTCAATATCCTCACCTTCTATCCTTGAAGGAATTTCAACAGTAGCACTATAAGTGTTCGGAGGCATACTCAACAATACTCGCCAAAACTCTGGCTGCAATCCCTTCACAAATCGCCTTGTCTTGCTAGCTTCAGAATGCATTAATAGAGGACAATATTTTGACAGCCATGTAAAGTCTATTGCATACTGACCCACCGTTTGACCTCCTAGCATGAAGTTTTGAAATTCATCCTCTTCTCGTTCCACAACACAACAAGGAATAAACTCCTTCTTAAAACTGCCCTTGAAATCTGTCCAACACTATTCTTTTTGTTCCTTTTCAAAGTCGACCAGTTTTGAGAAGTCGTTGTAGCTGAAATGTTGTAAACTATACATTTCTCTGCTTAGAATAATTTAGAGTAGCAAAATATGTTATCTATTTACTCAATCCAAGATTCCGATTCCTGCTCCGAGTCAGGTTTACCGTGAAATTTGCGGAGGATGGAATGATGCATAAATCATGAATCCCAAAATATTGCTAAATTGCAATGAGAACATTAAATACATCATTTTTAATAGACGACAAAGAGAAAAGAAAGCACTCATAGACAAGCCTTTTTCTCCTTCCTTGAAGACTCCCTTTAAACAATCCTCCTTGGCTTGGGTGAATTTCTTCTTCAATGAGAAAATTAGAATTTCAACTCTTTAATTCACCTGTCTTGGTTGTATATCAAACCCTTGTGTTCTCCTATGCTTTTATAGGCCTCTTAGATGCATATTTCATAGCTGAGAAAGTCTTGGCCGAGTAGGAATAGGAAAATACTAAAATCCTTAGATAAGCCCTAATTCCACGTACATAATTTCTGCATCTAGAACCTACCTGGCGCTTGGTACCATTGACCCACCTACCACCACGTACACTCTATTCTTCCTCTGTTTTGCTCTATTTTTGGTCATCTTTTCCTTAGTTAGCAGAATGGACTCAGTGCAAGGGTATACTTGCTAGACGTGACGCCAGGTTTGTTCTGGAAAAATTCCTAAAGCTCGTTTAATCTCTATTACTGGATAGAATGGACCCAGTGCCTAGTCTATTAGCTGGGCCTGGCACTAAGTGTGTTCTGGTTTTGTGCACTTTCTACTCGATTTTTACTTAAATCTGCACAAATTTTCCAAAAACACCTTTTACATGCAAAATGTCAAATAAGAAAGAATATGCCTAGTTATTACAGCAAATGTATCTTAAAAGAACCTCAAATAACTAGAAAAAGAATGGTGATTTTAACCCCTATCACATACCCCCACACTTGAACATTTGCTTGTCCTCAAGCAAAACACTTTTATCTAAGAAAAATTATTAAGATAACACAAGTTTTACTTCTTATTCCAAAGGTTACTTCATTATAGCAAAGATCATGTCTTCCTTACAAACTTTAGATACAACCCTTGTCATTCATACCCTTTGAAAACAATTTCAAACCTTGAAACATTAGCCAAGACATCACAAAACTTTGAAATTAAATTAATCAAGTTAATATAATAGCCTAAGAAAGTTATTTCATTTTTCAAGTAAAAACATAGATAACTTGAATCACATAAGTTAAGCCATCTACCAACTTAAGCATTATGAATCCAAAAATTTCACACTTAAGTTATGATATGAGGAAAGCACTCAAAACTTTTTCTCTCAATGTTTTTCAATGACTTAGGGAATTGATAGGCTTAGGCGCATGGATTTCTCTTCACACACCATATTAGCCCCCTTTACAGCCATTACTCATCATTTTTTCACAATGTTTTTTTTTTTCTATACTCTTGCTTGCCTTTTTGCCTTCAGGATAGCCTCAAGAGAGTGCACTGAATACACTTGCTACTTCTCCCCATATTGACCCCCTTTTTAGCTAAAGGTCTTGAAAGATCTTCAATAACAATCTTTTCTCTAATTTCCACCAACAATAGTGTTGTTTTCACTCATTGTTTTTTTTCAACTCAAATCAAAATTTTCAATATTCTCCTTAATCTTTCCCCTCAAAGATCTTTTTACAGCTCACAATTTTTTCATCATAACTCAAACCTAGAAAAATTTAAACTTATAATGCAAAAGTTAGCTAATAAGTCTTCCCATATTCATCATATCGTCTATATTTCAACTAGATGAATCAAATAACATTTGAACTCCAATGCAAAAACAAGATTAATCAAAATTCTCAAGTCTTGACAATTGCCTTTTCCAATAAAACCAATTTTCATCAAATTCCAACTAAAGAATGACAAAACTCATATCGAAGTAAGACAAAAAATTACAACCTTACTTAACAATGAAACCACTAAAATTTTTGAAAAAATTATTACAAATCACAACCTATATTCATCAAATTCATATGGAAAAGTATTTCAACCTTTATTCTTCCCCCCACACTTAAAATGGACATTGTCCTTAATGACCAAAGATTAAAGAATAAAAGTATAGCCAAGAAGACCATAATGGAGAAAGAAGAAGAATAAAGTGAAGAGAATACTTCTATTACATTATTGTGGCATTATGTTGAATCCAGCTCAAGAAGAGATCATTATAGGAGTACCTACTAAAAGAAAAGAAACAAAAGAAAGAAAATGTAAATCTAGAAATAGAAAACAGAAATAAAAATAAACAAAACAAAATAGCTATATGGTGCATAAAAAAAATAAACGTAAGACGGCCAAAGAAGAACAACATGCATGCGATCTGAAACAAGGATCATGGTTCATAGAGAAAAACATCTACATCAGCCAAAGTGTCCAATGTCTCCCTAAAATAAAGCTCTACCCAATTTCCGTTAACCTTGAAAGTACCATTATCTGGGTGCGAGACTTCAAGTGTACTAAAAGGATAAACCTTAGTTACCACATACAGTCCGGACCACCTTGATTTCAATTTTCCCAGAAACAGTCTAAGCCTATATTTAAATAATAACACATTTTCTCCTTACTTGAACTCTTTAGGAGAGTGAATATGTCTATCAAGCCACTGTTTCATCCTATCCTTGTAAATGTGCGAATTATGGTAGTCATCGTTGCACCACTCATCCAACTCATTCACTTAAAGCATTCTTTCTTTTCCTGCAAGATTAAGGTCAAAATTGACAAGCTTTATGGCCCAATAAGCCCTATGTTCAACTTCTACCAGTAGATGGCATGATTTCCTATACACTAAGCGTTAGGGGTTGTACCAATAGGAGTTTTAAAAGTAGTCCTATAAGCCCATAGTGTCTCATCGAGCTTTAAACTCTAATCCTTTCTTGTATGATTGACCAGTTTTTCCAAAATTCTTTTTAATTCTCTATTGACCACCTCAACTTGCGGATGATAGGGAGTAGCAACCCGATAAGTAACCCTTAAATGTTTGAGAGTTTTAGCTAGTTGGGTATTACAAAAGTGTATTCCCCTATCATTAATAAGCACCTTGGGTACTCCAAATCAGGTGAAAAGTTTTTTTTTGAAATTTAATAACAACCCGTGCATCATTAGTAGGCAAGGCTTGTGCCTCAACCCACTTTGATACATACTCTACCGCCACTAAGATGTATTTTTTGCCCAAAGAATTAGGAAACAGGCCCATGAAATCAGTCCCCCAACATTAAAAAATTTCACAAGCTTGAAAAATTTGTAATGGCATCTCATTAGATTTAGAAATGTTACTTGTACGTTGCCACCTATCACAACTTTGAACAAACCTATGAGCATCCTTGAAGAGTGTAGGCCAATAAAAAATGGGCTCGAGTACCTTTCTTGTGGTGTTGTTGGCTTGAAAGTGGCCTCCCGCAAGTCCTTCATGACAATGTTTCAAGATATTGATGCTTTCTATGGAATTCACACACCTTCGAATGATTTGATCTACACAACACCAGAACAAGTACGGATCTTCTAAAAAATAATGCTTTACCTCATAGAGGAATTTCTTCTTTTGTTAGGCATCGAAGTTGTCCGAAAGAATTCCTGCAGCTAAGTAGTTAGCAAAATCCGCATACCAAGGAAGTTGAGAAACTCACCATCAATAAGTAAAAGTTGTTCATCTGAGAATGTGTCATTGATGTCTTCCTCAGCCAATGACCCAAGGTTGGGATTCTCCAACCTAGACAAGTGATCCATAGCCAAGATTTTTGCTCCCTTTTTGTCCCTAATTTCCATGTCAAATTCCTGCAATAATAAAACCTATCTTATCAATCTTGGTTTGGAATCATGCTTGTTTAGTAGATACTTAAAGGCGGAATGATCCAATACACAATGACTTTGGACAAAAATAAGATAAGAATGAAATTTATCAAAAGTAAACACTATTGCAAGCAATTCTTTCTCCGTTGTGGTGTAGTTCTTTTGTACTGCCGTAAGAGTTTTGCTTGCAAAGTAAATTGGCTGGAAATGCTTATTCTTCCTTTGTCAAAGCACAATGCCCACTACATAGTCACTTGCATCACACATTAGTTCAAAAGGCAGAGACCAATCTGGTGCAATTAAAATAGGAGAATTAACCAGTTTTGTTTTAAGCACATTAAAAGCGTTGAGACATTTTTCATTAAAATAAAAAATAGCATCTTTTTCAAGCAAAGAAGTAAGGGGTTTAGAAATCATTAAGAAATCCAAGATAAACCTCCTATAAAGACCAGCATGTCTAAGAAAGCTTCGAATTACCTTTACGGAAGTCGGAGGGGGAAGTTTCTCAATTGCCTCAATTTTGGCCCTATCAACCTCAATACTTTTCCTTAAGATCTTGTATCTCAATACCATACCTTCTTGCACCATGAAGTGACATTTTTCCCAAATAAGCATGTGGTTGGTCTCTTCACATCGTCGAAGGACCTTTTCTAAATTTTTTAAACATAAATAAAAAGAATCATAAAAAATAGAGAAATAATCTATAAATACCTCCATGATATCTCCCGCAAGCCCTTCCAAAATAGCCATCATACATTGTTGGAATATTCGGGGCCATTGCAAATACCAAAAGGCATACACCGATATGCAAAAGTACCAAAAGGGCATGTAAAGGTAGTCTTCTATTGCTATGGAAATTTGAAAGTATCCGAAAAAACCATCTAAGAAGCAATAAAATTCATGTCCGGTGAACTTTTCTAACATTTGGTCAATGAAAGGGAGAGGAAAATGGTCTTTCCTAGTTGTCTCATTCAATTTCCTATAGTCAATGCACACCCTCCAATTGGTTACCAATCTCATTGGGATCAACTCATTTTTCTCATTAGGGCTCACAGTCATTCCTCCATTCTTTAGTACCACTTGTGTTGGACTAACCCAAATACTATAAGAAATACGGTAAATGACGCCGGAATCTAAGAGTTTAATCACCTCACCTTTTACCACATCACTCATGTTTGGGTTCATCTTACATTGGGATTGCACTGCGGGTTTGGCTCATTTTTGCAATAAGATTTTATGAGCACAAAAGGAAGGGCTAATTCCCTTAATATCCTTAATTTTCCATTCAATCACTCCCTTATATTTTTTCAATAGACTTACCAATTTATTCTTTTGTCACAAGTAAGGTTTTTCGCAATGATCACGAGCAGTTTTTTACTTTTTTGCCAAAAATGCATATTTTAAGTTCTCGGGGAGGTCTTTCAAATCCAATTTTGGTAGTTCCTTAATGGATGACTTCATCCTTTCCAAACTACCTTTTTCTATTTCCTCAAATTCCTCCACCCTAAGGCCCTCAACTGAGTCCTCCAAATATGCAATAAATTATTCCATAAAACCTTGGACAAGTGATTCCTACACATAGTTAAAGATAGGTTCGTCGAGAATATCAACCCTTAAACAAGAATCATCACAACAACTAGGATGTTGCATGCTTTTGTGGATTTTTATAATGACTTCCTCGTCCCCAACCCTAAATGTTAGCTTTCCTCCAGGAACATTAATTAGAGTTTTGGCCGTTGCTAAAAAAGGTTGACCTAGGATTAAAGGAACTTTAGAATCTTCATGCATGTCAAGAATTACAAAATCCACAGGGAATATGAATTTATCCACTTTAACCAAGACGTCTTCAATTATTCCTCTAGGATATTTAATCGATCGATCCGCAAGTTGAATACTCATCCTAGTGGGCGTAGGTTCGCCTAAGCCTAACTTTTTGAAAGTTTTATAAGGTAACTTACTCATCCTAGGTCAGCTAAAGTATTGCAAAATATAAGAGTACCAACAAGACAAGGAATAGAAAAACTCCCTGGATCACTTTCTTTTCGGGGCATCGTCTGTTGGTCTTACAAAATAGCTGAACATTCTTCATTTAACACCACAATGGATAAATCCTCCAACCTTTTTTTGTTTCCAGGCATTCTTTTGAGAAATTTTGCACATTTGGGCATGTGCACTAAGGCTTCACTAAGTGGGGTAGTGTATTGATGGCTGAAATTTTAGTTTTTTAGGCTATTTTTTGAAAGCTTGAACAATAGGGTTTGGTTCCGGTCCATCTTCTTTAGAGGGTACTGATTCCATGCTAGGATTGGGCAACTACTTACCACTCCATAGTGTAGTAGCAGCTAAATCATGTTGTACTTCTACCCCTACTGGTGACTTTATCACTAAATCTGTTAAAAAACAAATTTAACTTTCCATATTTCTAACCATGCCCTCAAATTTTTCCAGTGTGTCTTCTATCTCTTAAAAACACTTAGTTTACATAGGTGGCAAATTTTTCCAACACCCCTTCTAAGGTAATGGAGTCAGGTGGTTGAGATATCATTTCATGAGATATGTTAGGATACTGTCCCAAGATCCAATTAGCCATCTTACCTATACAAAATATCTGGTTAGTATCATATTGAAGGTTAATATGGCAAAAAATGAAGAACCGAAGCATGCTACAGTGATAAAATGAAAACAGAGCATCATATGGAAGCTGTTTACCTCTGTGTTTCCTCACTGTTCTAGGGGTTGCCGGCGCCTCTATCCGAACCGATTCTGGTTTTGAGATTGATTCTAGAGGTTATTGTCCCACAAGTCAATGTCTTTTTCTGGGAATCAACGCGAATTCTCTTGGCTTTTGGAATATAACCCTACCAGAAATGTGTGGTGAAAGCTTATGGAAGAAGAATATGATGTTTTCACTCTAACTGAATGCTATCAAGCATTAATCAAATGAGTTTTTTGGTCTCTGTTCTTGCTATTTTTTTTTTAAACACAGAGAACCCACGAGAGAGAGAGAAGAAGGCATGAACAACTTGAGAAAAAAACAATCAACGTAACACTATAAACCTCTATTGTTCCTTCTTGATCCCAACAACCTTAATGATAGGTTATTATCTGGGCATTCAAAAATCAAAAGAAGCCCTAAGGCCCACATCATGTTTAAGCCATTAAATAGGCCTTTGGACCTTTGGCCCAATTCATTATGTTAAGCATTTAATTGAATTTAATTATTCCTGGACTGATACAAGCCCAATAATTAAATTAATTAAATAACCCAATGGTCCAATAAAAACCTCAAGCCTTAGCCTAGTTCATTGGGTTAAGCCTTTAATTCAATTTAATTATTCCTGGACTAATACAGGCCCAGTAATTAAATTAATTAAATAACCCAAATAGGCCAATATATAATTCTCTCTTTGGACTTTTTATTTTATTCTAGCCCAATAAATAAATCAGGCTATTCGAATAAAATAAAATCCATTTAATATAAGATCAATCCCTCAACCCAAACCCATCAGGACTTATTTGCTATTCCGATGACCAAAAGACACATCGCCTTGGCTACTAAAATGACCAAAATACCCCTATTACAAAAATAGCTGTATTTTGCATTTCAAATATTTTCTAATATCACCATAAGAAAATATTAACCCCAAGGACAATGTTGCATTAGCAAAGTCTCCAACCTATAGGTGAAATGACTAAAATACCCTTCTACGCATCGTCGTATATTTAGAGAGGAAAAGTGTACTAACACCTCTCTAAAAGACATTTACCATACTTAGACCTCTAGTCCAATGATCCATGACTCCTGGAATATTTCCGCTATCCAAGGGAGCTACCCTAAATCTAACATCCAAGTCATCTTCTCCAAGGCCCTGAATATTTAGATCATTCGAATAGTTACAAGGGGCGATATAGTGCAGAAACTATCTTGCATAAGTCTGTCTTAACTAACTAGTCACATATACTCAACGTATAAGTATAACGGATCTACTATAGAACCTCAACTATAGCATATCAAAGTACATGCTTCCAGCTTCGTCAGACCACCAACTCATACTCAAGCGGTAGAGTATTAGTCCACGCTGTAGTAGTAATAGGCTGGGTTTTTTCTATATAGTACTTTTAGAAACCACTATTACAGGTCTTGTTCTAGGTATTCAAAATACGCTCATGCTATGAAGTGAGTGGACTACCTACTAGCTAAAGGTAAGCCATTTCCCATTTGGAATTCATAACATAAAATAACCTAAACATGATGAGATTCCCATTCTTACCAATCGGTTAAGAACAAACGTTTATATGTTAAGTAGCCCATGATGCATTCCTTTCTGTGAAAGACCACCATTCACATAGATCACATACTTAAACGTTGTGGGTCATTTCCAAACGTAAATCATGCACAAATAAAATATAAATTCACAGGATAATTTTGAGAATAAATTCTTTTAATAATAAAATCAATAATTACATCAGAAAACTAGTTTAGAGGGCATACACTCCAACACATATATACACACATCATAATTAAAGTAGTTAGTGGAGGTACATAAGCCAAGGTACAAATTAACTTATAATGAATTACATAATACAAAGATATTATTGTACAAGTATACAAGAAAACAAAATATAGCACCTAGCCATATAAGGAAAATATATACATATTTACATATTTACATATAAATATATTAACATGGTCAAATCAACAAAATCTAATATTTCATGATATAGTTCCCCTGGAACAGCGCCAAAAACTTGATGTATAAATCATGAACCCCAAAATATTGCTAAATTGCAATGAAAACATTGAATACACCATTATTAAAGTAAAAGATGACAAAAAGAAAAGAAAGCACTCATAGACAAGTCTCTGTCTCCTTCCTTGAAGACTCCCTTTAAATAATCCTCATTGGCTTGAGTGAATTCCTATTTCAATGAGAAAATCAAAATTTCTGCTCTTTAATTCACCTCTCTTGGTTGTATATCAAACCCTTGTATTCTCTTATGCTTTTATAAGCCTCTTCGATGCCTATTTTATTGCAAAGGAAATCTTGGCCGAGTAGGAATAGGAAAATATTGAAATCCTTGGATAAGCCCTAATTGCGCGTACAGAATTTTTGCCTCCAGAACATACCTGGTGTCAGGTACCTTCAACCCACCTGGCACCAGGTACACTCTGTTCTTCCTTTGTTTTGCTCTATTTTAGGTTGTCTTTTCTTTAGCAAGCAGAATGGACCTAGTGCCAGGTACACTTGCCAGACTTAACAGCAGGTCTATTCTGAAAAAATTCCTGAAGCTTGTTCAATCTCTGCTACTGGACAGAATAGACCCGGTGCCTGGTCTACTAGCTGGGCCTGGCATCAAGTGCATTCTGATTCTGTGCACTTTCTGCTCGATTTTTACTTAAATATGCACATATTTTTCAAAATACCTTTTTAAAGCAAAATGTTAAATAAGAAGGAATATGCCTAGTTATTATAGTAAATGTATCTTAAAACAACCTCAAATAACTAGGAAAGAATGGCGATTTTAACCCATATCATGGAACTTTTAGAAATACTCTAGGGCTTGATCATCTTCCATCTTGCCCCTTCATTCATGATGATTGGAGTTATCTGATATTCACTGCATAGTACTATTATCCTTTTGATAGTATTAAACATTAAAATATCTAAGGCTGTAAACTAGGTTTTTCCAATTGAGGAACCTTTTGCAGGTGATTCAGGGTGTCGTCGGATTGCCCGTTTAGGCGGTATCTGTAGGTTTCTGCAATATGACTTAATTAACCGTATAGGGTAAACACAACCCAAGTAGCAAAAATATATACATATCTTGTCAGAAATACTATCAATACAAAATTGGGTGTATAGTACACCTAACTGGTTGAAACATATATAGTATCATCCTATATCTTCACAGCTACTAGATACAAAAGGTCCAGAACTAAAACAAATAGGGTTAGTCTCAAGTATATCGGAATAGTGACCATCCTGCTCTTTTGGCTCAACTTTATTACCAAAATTCTCAAGATTAGGATTGTTCACCAAGATCTCAGTCACGCCTATCTCCTACCCCTTATTAACCATTTTCACCAACAAACTCCTCCTACTGACCATTAATTTTATATGCTCATATTATAGATAACCTATAAATTTTACTTTGATGCCAATTGTAACACCCCTAACAGAAGACATGGCGGAAGTGTGTAAATACTGTTGGTGGTCGCCCTGTCCAGTTTCCCGGACCACGGGTCTTTATAACAAATAGAGCAATGCAAATAATAAATACAACATATATTATATAAAACATACATTATATTATACAGCTCAAACCAAAGTACACAAGTCTAGTGACTATGTAATGTACATATACAAATAGAAGAGTTTACGGACTCTAGCAAAAGATAGACTTCTCTCTGGTCAAGTCCCAACTTCCAATCCTAGGAAAAGTAGAGTGAAATAGATGTAAGCGAAAATCAATGAGTGCATCCCATGTGTGCCAGTGAATTCTCAAAAAAAATAGTGAAAATGAGATTTCTCAGACATTTTCTTGATCATGAAAAATAATAGAATTTAACCATGTCTTTCCATAGAAAATAGCTCTACAACTTATAGAAAGGATTTGTACAAGAGTTATTTCTGAATTTTAGGCATGTGCAGGGAAATCGAGATTTAATGAAACCACTGCTCTACTGTCTGAGCACAATTGGAAAACAAAGTTTCAATTAATAATCTTGCCCCATTTTCAGAAATATAGGCACTTCTCTCAATAGAAGGTCGGCTTATGTGCAAAGCTCACAAGGCTTCGCCTTCAACATCATAGTCTAATTGTGCTAAGGAACATACCTTTCCACACTAAACTATGCATTATCAGAGTGGCATGTGCATATCAACACAATGCATAAAAAATGAGAATCTTTTACTTGGCACCTTAAGCTTAGGGGTCCCAATCCTGATATCAATCATTATCGAGGCCGCAAAGGGTTGAACACACCAGGTGTCCTCGCCCAACATCCATTAACAACCCAAAATATTATGCACACAAGGCAATGGTAATTGCCAAGCGTTAAATGGCTAGACAAGATAGCTAATCTCAAGGTCCTAGCACCCCATTTAGATTAAGATAATCCTTGGAACTAGCTTGGTTACATGGGGACATTTACCTCTAATACAGGCTAGTACAAATATCAATGCCTTTGCTAAGTACTCATCGTCTTCACTAGTTCACAAGACCAGTCCAATACAACTGGCTCACAAGGCTGATCAAACAATTCATTCCTGAAGGAGCGTAAATAAAACATTTTTTGGGGACAAAATATCATTTTCTAAAAGTTAATTCCATATTAAGGGATTTTTCTCCAAAACTATACTTTAAAAGGGTAAGAAGTCCTTCCCACATCATAAAATCATTTGTTAAGGGTATTTACGTAAATTATGCAAATTTGACATAGCTGAGAAAAAAGAGAATTACTATTATCCAATCCAGAATTCTAAATCCGAAAATGGAAACAAGTTCAAAGAATCCATAACAATTGTGCTTGAGTACTTTAGAACAATTCATAGTTCAATAGACTAAGCAATCATAATTCTTTATTCTTTATTATAAAACATGGAGTAAAACATACTTGTGCACATAAAATATTCATATACTGTAGTTGTCCCATAAATTCAGTTATTTTCCATATTTTCATGACCGTAGAATATTTTTCGCACAAGGAATTTAATATCCTTTATGAAAATATTTCATTTTTAGAAATTCAGTCACTTTAGGACTCAAAAGCCCCAAACTTTGGTTAGGAAAAAAAAAACCAAAATGTTTATCATTCACATTTTCATGCTTCAAGGAAAATACTAACTATTAAATGGTATTCAAAACCATAAGATTCCATTTTTCTAATTAAGTCATGGCATGAAATAGAATTTCACGTGTTCTGAAAAACCACAATTTTTGTTAGGAAAGCCACTGTTGGTTCAGATAAACATTAAGGTTCATTGACCTTTTGTTGAAAATTTAGCCATTAGGGTCAAATATTCTTGAATAATTCCATTTCTCATTAACTCTAGTATGGAATAATGTTAATTCTATTTATGAAAAACCATGCTTTTCCTAAGAGAAACCAAAAGGATGCATAATGCATTACTTTAACAATTAAAGAAATTGACTAGCATTTATGAGAAAACATTTTACTGAGACTCACCTTGAATTGCTTATTGTTTTGCATTACCAATATTTATTAAGTTGTCACCACTAATTACAATGAACCTACAATAATAGTCATTCTATAATGCATTTAGTATGTTGCGCTTTTTGACTAAGATGTACATATGACTAAATATATATTTGTCTAAGGAGATTGCTTTTTTTCTTATTTTATTCCATGCTTGAAATGAAATGTAATCCTTGCTACACTTACAATCCATTTCCTTATTTCATCTTCCTCACATGAATATAAGATTGCCATAAGCTCAAAAATTTATCATTCATCCATGAACATAAATAAATATAAATAAAATCAATTCATGAATTTATTTGTTCATAATGAAAATTTTGCAAATTTTCTAGCTTTGACACACCAAATTGTTTTGCTCATAAATTTCAATCCACACATCCAATTCACTTCAAATTGGTACCAAAACGCTCATAGAATCCTTAACTTTAATATTATAAGCTTGATTTATTCCAGTCCAGAAATGTTACAGATTTACTGGACTTAAATCATCCCAGTATTTTCTGAAATAATTTCATTTTCCTACAAAACATAATATATTCTTGTTCTTCCTTTCTACATCGCATATAAATATCACCTAATCCATTGCATTTCACTCTTATCCATCATTTAATCACACAATTTCCAGTCATGAATAGAGTTGTATTTTCACAAGCAAACAACACAAAACTGGTAGCTTGAGCAAACATGGAAATCTTCCATTTATTTTCAACAAATCATATAATTTTACTTTATTTCTTTCCTTCTTCTATTCTTTATTTTCGTGATCACCACTTTATGATACCTTCAAATTACTCCCAAAATTCATACAAAATACAGCAAACATCCTTCTATTTCCACCACCACACAACTTTCACAAAACTACCCCACAACATGAATTTTTTACTGAATAAATTCAGTAGTTCATGCACAATTCTTTGTAATACTTATATCTAAATAATCTCCATGAATCAAATAACAACTTTAATTCAATGAAGGTTGATCTTCACCTTCTATTTGCTACTTTTGGAAGTAAAATAGCTTAAGCTTCTTGATTTTCTTTTTTCTATCTTTCTCCCTTGTTCTTCTCGATTTTCTTTTTCTTTCACTTCTCTATTTTCTATTTCTTTTCCATTCCTTTTTCTCCGTATTTGCTACTATTTTTTTGGCTGGCTAAAAGTCATTTCCATCGGCCCTCCACTTCTATTTATACCAAAATTGGGTCTCAAGGTCAAATGGGCATTAAATGGCTGCAAATGCTTGGAGACTTGTGATTGCTCCAAGTAGCATATTAGCTGTCGTTTAGAAATTTCATGAATTCTATAGAAATCCTTGCAAATTTTTTCATGCAACCAATCATAGATCAACACTTGTTTCCTTATGCCAACCACAGTGCGACACTTGTTATTTTTATTCCTTTTTCTTTATTTTTTAGAAATAATTATATTTCATCAGAAATATACTTAATTCAACACGTTATCAATCCCAATTAGGAAAAAAATTTATTTTACCATCTCGATCCAAGCATTAAATGGAACGTTACGTTGTCTCTCAGAATTTCAAAATTCTAGCTCAATTTTCCATAATTTGCTTTTAAAATTCTAATAATATCCTTGAAAAATTTTATGGCAACAAAAGCTTCGTCATACTAAACTGATTATTTCTTATTCTAGTATTACATATAAATATCCTTCTACACAAAGTAGTAACACTTTGAGGTACAAAATATTTGGATATTACAATACTAGTGGGTGATCGATCGACTAGGTGAGATACTCCTACATCTCTATACCCAAACTTATCGGTTGTCCATTCTGGTGAAAAGCAGTGGACTAAGTTGTTAGCATGGACCTGCTTGACTAACTAGAACTGTCACCTTATGTAGAAAGAGTTTTTCCTTTAATGTAGGCCTCCACCAAGAGCTTACCCTAGCCTTTTAAAGGTTAGGCCAAATTAACCTACTCTTATTGAGTACTTAATGTTATGTTTGTCCTACTTGGGAGAAAGTTAACAAAGTGCATTACCATCAAAATGCAATAATAGTTCCAAAAAGTCTGAGTTTAAAATCTGATTTAAGAAAATTCAACATTTTATTTTGGAAAACCTTTACTTGTTTAAAATTATTTTGTTTTGACAGAAGATGCAAAATATTCATAATCAAAACTCAAAGAGCAACTTAACAATAAACATCACATTTGACTTTCAGAGCATTTTAGTTTAGCAAACAGTTTATGCAAGGACTTAGTTACTTCTTTTATCTCACAGTTAAAATCTCCCGACATCTGGATCAATGATACCTAGCCCCGTCTGGGGAAAATATAAAGTGTATGTCACTATTGGCCAACAACTCCTGTACCACAAATGCATAATCATTTTTATAACTATATTTCCCTATGCTTCACCTAGCTTAACAAATTCCCTTTCAATACTTACATCCTCATAGCATTAAAATAGTTCAACTGGTAAAAACAAGTCAACAACTAGTTTGGTCTACTACTCTCTTAATTCTTACAACAGTTTGTTAATGATGATGCATATCCCAAAGCATCGAGCATTCATAACTATATATCCAAAAACCAAAATTTTCCACTAGCTATAGTAACTACCATTAACAGCAATAATGTTCAATATGGATAAATGATGTGCTCTTGACTAACTACCTAACATGAACATTTTTACATAACATTGTGATCACCACTTTATGGTACCTTCAAATTACTCCCAAAATTCATACAAAGCACAACAAGCATCCTTCTATTTCTACTACCACATAGCTTTCACAAACTACCCCACAACATGAATTTTTACTGAATAAATTCAATTGTTCATGCACAATTCATTGTAAAATTTATATCCAAATAATCTCCATGAATCGAATAACAACTTTAGTTCAAGGAAGGTAGATCTTTACCTTCAATTTGCTACTTTTGGAAGCTAAAATAGCCGAAGCTTCTTGATTTTCTCTTTTGTATATTTCTTCTTTGTTCTTCTCAATTTTCTCTCTCTTTCTCTTCTCTCTCTATATATATTTTTCATTTTCCCTTCCTTTTTCTACTTCTTTGCTGCAATTTTTTTGGCTGGCTAAAGCCATTCCCATCGCCTTCCACTTCTATTTGTACCAAAATTAGTTCTTAAGGTCAAATGGGCATTAAATGACCGCAAATGCTTGGAGGCTTTTGATTCATCCAAGTAGCATATTAGGCATCGTTTAGAAATTTCAAGAATTCTATAGAAATCCTTGCACAATTTTTCAGGCAACCAATCATAGATAAACACTTGTTTCCTTATGCCAACCACATTGTGACACTTGTCATTTTTATTCCATTTTCTTTATTTCTTTAGAAATAATTATATTTCTTCAGAAATATACTCAATTCAATGTATTGTCAATCCAAATCAGGAAAAACTTTTATTTTACCATCTCGATCCATGTGTTGAACGGAATGTTACGTTATCTCTTAGAATTTCAAAATTCTGGCTCAGTTTTCCATAATTCGACTTTAAAATTCTAATAATATCCTTGAAAATTTTTATGGCACCAAAATCTACATCTTATTAAACTGATCATTTCTTGTTCAGTATTACATATAAATTCTCCTTCTATGCAAAGTAGTCACATTTTGAGGTATAAAATATTTGGATATTACAATACTAGTGGGTGGTCGATTGAGTAGGTGAGATACTCTTCCTTATCTAAATCTAAACGTATCGTTGTCCATTTCGGTGAAAAGCAGTGGACTAAGTTGTTGTCATGGACCGACTTGATTAACTGGAACTATCACCATGTGTAGAAGGAGTTTTTCCTTTAATATAGGCCTCCACAAAGAGACTTACCCTAGCCTTCCAAGGTTAGCCCAAATTAGCCTACTCTTGTTGAGTACTAATGTTATGTTTGTCCCACTTAGGAGAAATTCAACAAAATGCATTACCTTGAAATTGCAACTATTGTTCAAAAAGTCTGAGTTTAAAATCTGATTTAAGAAAATTCCACATTTTGTTTTGTGAAACTTTTGCTTGTTTAAAACTATTTTGCTTTGACAGAAGATGTAGAATATCGATAATTGCAACTCAAAGAACAACTTAACAGTAAACACTACATTGGACTTGCAGGAGCACTTTAGTTCAGCAAACAATTTATGCAAGGACTTACTTGATTCTTTTATCTCACAGATAAAATCTGTAACACCCTTACTAAAAGTAACAACAGAAGCATTCCAAACCCTGTATCTGCCCAGTTACCCAAATAAGGGGTCTGTATAATAAAGAACTAGAAGAGTATACAGGGTCCAGACTTATACTAACCTTATCATATATATATAACAGAGAATCTTATACATGCCATCTCTATTCTATATCAGTAATAAAGTACATTATCAAAAGAGAGATCGTTCGGACCTAGGCTACTGGCACTATGGTATTGTCCCTCTATCCGTAGGCTTGCTCAACTCCATGTCCTACAAAAGCATAAGATAAAAAACACGTGTAAGTAAAAAATCACCCAATGACTCCCGTATATGCTAGTGCTAGAGTACATAAAAATTTGTGGAAAAACATTTCATTTTACTACTGGAAACAATTCTAAAACTCTCTAAAGAAGAGTTTATTTAGAACTTAATCATTTTTGGAAAATTATTTTTCAATTTCAAATCATTCCTCCAATTTTCAAATCACAGGCACTTCTCCAACAAAGGTTAGTTTGCATACAAAGCTCAGAAGGCTTCGCCTTCGGCACCACGTATCATTGTACTTAGACTACAGCCTACAGTACTCAACCATGTGTCACCGAAAGGTAAGTACACTGCAGCGTACTACTGAGAATATATAACAAGTATACCGTAGCATACTAAGATACTGCAGCACACTAAATCTTTTACTTGCCACCATAAGGCATCAGTCCCAATCCTGATGTTATTCACCAATAAGGCAGCAACGAGTCAAATGCTACCAAGTGCCAAACACAACATGCCCATGGGCATAAGGCAATTACCAGGTGCCAAACGACTAGCCAGGACGACACATCTCAATGTCCTATCACAATGTTTGGAGTAAGACAATCCCCAGGACTAGCTCGGTTCTTGGGGTTGTCTATCTCTAATATGAGCTTGTACAAAAATCAAAGTCCTTGCTGAGTACCCAACGTTATCAACACCAACCCCTACTGACTGATCATGCTAGAGGGTTATTTGTTCCCGCCGGATTTCAAATCAAACATTTTTGGGGCAAAATATCATTTTTCAAAAATTGATACCATTGACACACAAGTCAGAGAATTATTCCCATAGGCTTTGCAAGGCCAATTAGTTCATTCCATAGGCATATCAGGCCAATAAAGCAATTTTAGGGATCAAAATGTCATTTTTCAAAAGTCAATCTCATACTAACATATTATTTTCAAAAACCATGTTGAAAAATTGAAAAGAGTTCTTTTTGCACATTAATAGAAGTTTCCAAGAGTATTCGGGTCATTTTGCCCATACTCGATTACAAAAGTCATTTTTAAGGGAATTCAGATCATTTTACCCATACCCAATTCCAAAAAGACTTTCCGAGGGTGTTCAAGTTATTTTACCCTTATCCGATTTGAAAGGTATTCACAAAAGTTCCAATAAGGATATTTCAGTCATTTACTGAATACCTGATTCCGAAAGTTTCCATTAAACATTCCAATACGGACATTTGGATTATTTATTTCAAAAAGAATTTATTTCAAGAAATCTAGAATTCTAATCCTAAAAGAGGATCAAATTCAAAGTTTCCATAAAATGTTCCAGTAAAGGAATTCTAGTCAATTCATGAATATTCGATTCCAAAAATTAACATTTTTTGAAAATCTCAAGTATTTAATCCAAAAAGGACTAAATTCACAAAATTCATTCTTTAATCATCCGTTAAAGTTTCTAAGTCAATTATGATGTTTATTCAAGCGTAAAATGACATAAAATAAAATTTTCTCAGAAAAACCTTAAATATATTTAGGGATTTCCAAAACGGTATTAAACATAGCATTTCAAGGAAAAATAAAGCATACTAACTTTTAAAAAAAATTTAGAATTCAAAGGGACTCACCTCATGTCCTAAATAAGCTTTTACTATTCACGAGCATTCGACTACCGTTTCCAACGTGTCGTTGGCCATTTATTGACAAACCTACATCAATCATCATTTTTAGGTTTAGTTGTGTTTAATTGAAAAGTAGCTGACATCTAGTCGACATGCCCGACGGTTAGCCGACGTCCAACTGACGTGACCAAGGGTTAGCCAACATTCAACTGACGTGCCCAATGTTTAGCCAACGTTTAGACGGGGCTGATGGTTAAGAAAGCATTCAACTATCATTCTTGTCGTTTTTTCATCATTTGATCAATTCTTTCATTTTCCTTTTTCCATATCCTTCCTCCATTCATGAACAAGGAATTATGTTCAAGTTTCCCATTCATTTCATCCCAAAATCTCACAATTAATCTTCTTTCAGTTCATTCATTTCCAACCAAATTTCTGAAATTTTGTGCTTGACACACAATTCTATTTCGCACATAACTTTCAATCCACAACTCTGATTTGTCTCTATGATATATCAAAATGATCGTAAGACACCTAACATTAATTTTTTGTAAGAAGACCCCTCATGAGGTCAGATTCGAGTGGCTCAATAAAGGGGAAAATCTATCCTAGTGGTTTTGCTCCATCTCAACCTTTCATGTTATCCTTTGATTTCTCTTAGTCTTTAACACCTTGCAAACATTAAATTCATTCATTTTTTTGCTTCAAATCATATTTGATCCTTCAATTTTCAGATTCCAACAACTCATAAAATTCATTTTTATTCAACACAATTTCACTTCATTCAATCAAAATCTAGCATATTTCATCCTTCTAACCAATCAACACCTATTTTCATTTCACTTTGATCATCATCTCTTCAACCAAGATTAACCCTTGAACTACTATGAAAATTCAATCTCTCATCACTCACAACATTATTCATAAATCCCCAAGGCCGCCGGCATGTACATAACCACACATAAAGTTCACATAGATGTTTATAAACCCTGGCTCTTGATCCAAAATCAAAACATGAAAATCTTGTTTTCATGTTAAAATTGGCATCAAAATATTCACCATTCACCCAACAACAATTTTAATTCTAGAAAGGTGTGGTTTTACCTTCTATTTAGAGCTCTTTGGTGTGATTTGCTCCAAGAATCTCTCAAGAACACACACTACCTGCGCTTTTCAATCTCTTTTTGCTAATTTCTTTGATTTCTTTTTCTCTTGTTTTTCCTTCCTTGTGGCTGCCAAAATTATGGCTGTAAAATAGCCTTCCTACTGCCATATCTAATCAGAATTTTGGCCAAGAAAATTTTAATTCAATTAATTGTATTGTGGTTTTCATGTAGCTGTGCTCTAATCACAATATTACACACCATTTTCCTTGATTTTCTTCCTTAATTTTTGTCTTCTCTTTTTTCTTTTGGCTGCCAATTTTTCTGGCCATTTTTCAGCCATTCCACCGCCATCTTCGTGGAAAAAAATTGGCCAAATAAATTGATCAAGGCATTAATTACATAGCTCCACAAATGATGTGTTCCTATCTCAATTAAACACATCATTCTTCTATTTATTTTATAATTCCTTAATTCCTTGAATCTTGCATGAATTCTTCATGAAACCTATCATAAATTAACACATGCTCATGGCTACCAATAACAAAATGTCACATGTCCAAATTTTCGACCGCATTTTCAATTTTTTCTTAGAAATGACCAAAATTCGGGTTTAAAATGGAAAAATATTTTATTTTACCATTCAACTCCAAAAATTTCACCGAATCCCTTGGTAATACTTAAATCCTTAAATTCATTCTCAATTTGATCAAATTCAGGGTCAAAATCGTGGGCAAGGTCAAAATGATGAAAATGCCCCCGATAACCGAATAACTTAATTCACACCAAAACGTGTGTTTCATTGCACTAATCAATTCCATTCTTAGCATACCCTCAAATTCTTATTTTACTAACAATTGTAGCCTTTTGAAGATTTAGGGTGTGGGTACAATAAATCCAATAATTACATCCAGGTCCCAACAAACTGTTATTATACCATAATATTCTTTTCTTTGTATCGATCATCTTTTATTCTAGCCTTTGATATAAATTCTCATTGTATCACAAGTAGTAGCCAATCGAAGGTTAAGGTACAGGGTATTACGCTGTCCCATCCTTACAAAAATTTTGTCCTCGAAATTGGCTTACACTTGGAATAATTCTGGATACTTCTTCAACATCTTCACTTACGTTTCCCAAGTTGCGTCTTGCAGTGGATGATGACTCCATAGTACTTTTACAAGTGGATTTTTCTTATGTTGCAATTCCTTTTCAGCATACTCCAAGATCTTAATAGGCTTTTCCTCATACTTTAAGCTTGGAGTCATCTCAATAGGCTCTTCATTCAAAACATGTGCAAGATAAGCTACATACTTCCGAAGCTGGGAAACATGAAATAGGTTGTGAATTCCTTGAAGCTCTGCTAGTAACTCCAACCGTTAAGCCATCATTCCAATCCTCTCAGTAATAGGAAATGGTCCAACGTACCTAGGTGCCAACTTTTTTTCTTGTCCTCTGATTCCCAATTATCATTGTGGAGTTGACTTCAAGAATACACGATCTCCTTCTACAAATTCCAAGTCTCTCCTGTGTCGATCCGTGTAGCTTTTCTGTCTACTTTGAGCTACTTCTAACTTGGCTTTGATAATTTCTATAGCTTGTCGAACTTTTTCAAGATCAAAAGCATCTTATTCACCCATTCTTCTTCCTAAACTTTCCCAATATAACGGGGACTGACATTTCCTTCCATATAAAGCTTCAAATGGGGCCATTCCAATTGTTGATTGATAACTATTATTGTATACGAATTTTGCATATGCTAAATTAATCTACTTAGTTCCAAAAATCTAAATTGCAAATCTAAATTGCAACCCGCAACATATCTTCCAAAACTCTATTCATTCGTTCGGCCTGTCCATCCATTTGTGGGTGTGATACTATACTAAAGTTTAATGTTGTCCTATATCTCTGCTGCAATTTAGTCCAAAACCTCAAGGCAAATCTAGGATCTCGATCTAACACAATACTAGAGGGTATTCCATGAAGTCTGATTACTTCCTCCATATAAATCTTACTTAACTTCTCTAAAGAATCCTGCTGGTTAATATGAATGAAATAAGCAGACTTAGTCAGTCGATCCATTATCACCCATATAGTATCTCGTTGTCCTACTGCCATAGGTAATCCTGTAATGAAATCTATAGTAATTTCATCCCATTTCCACGATGGAGTAGGCAATGGCTATAATAATCTTCTAGGTCGTTGCTGATCAGATTTCACCTGAAAATAAATTAAACATCGAGTCACAAAGTCCGAAATGTCTTTCTTCATACCAATCCACCAATAACGTCTTCTCAAGTCTTGATATATCTTTATTGCTCCTGGGTGGATGGTGTACTTACTTCGATGTTCTTCCATTAAAATATCTTGTCTCATTGAAGATTGTTTCAAAATACAATATCGATCTCGGTAACAAATAATCCATTCATTGTCCTTTCGAATCTTACCTCATTTTGCACCAACATTTGCAACTCTTCATCTTTATCTTGCTCTTCCTTCAATTATTTTAAGAAAGCAAGTTGAATGGAGATATTACTTATTTTTATCCCTCCGTCTACTACAAATGCTTCCAATTTTGGAATTCGTATCATCCAAAGAGCCGGTAAATTTGCCTTCCTACTGAGGACATTTTCTACTCTATTTACTTTTCCAAGATAATATTTAATTGGACACCGAAATTGTTCCAAAAATTCTATCCACCTACGTTGTCTAATATTCAAATCCTTTTGAGTAAAAATATACTTCAAACTTTTAGGGTCGATAAAGACTTCAAACTTAGCTCCATACAAATAATGTCTCCATTTCTTAAGAGCAAACACAATAGCTACTAACTCCAAGTCATGTGTAGGATAATTCTCCTCATGAGGTTTTAATTTCTTTGAGATATAAGCTATCATCTTTCCCTTCTGCATCAACACTCCTCCCAATGCTTGTTTCGATGAATCCATGTACATCTTATAAGGTTTATCCATGATTGGCAATGCCAAAATAGGAGTAGAACTTAACCTTTTTTTCAGTTCCTGGAAACTTCTCTCACACTTCTCGACCCAAACATAATGAACTTTCTTTTAGGTGAGTTGAATTAAAGGTGAAGCCACCAAAAAAAATCCCTGAATAAACCTCCAATAATATCATGCTAATCTTAGAAAACATTGTATTTCAATTGAAGTCTCGAGACGTTTCCAATTGGTTACTACTTTGACTTTTTGTAGGATCCACCTTATGTTGGGAGATATGCCCTCTTAGACTAGGTTTCTGATATAAAAATCGAATGTTTTAATAACAGAATTTATTTTCAAAAATTGTTTGTGAATTTACATTTTTATTTGTGCACAATTACATTTGGAAAAGACCTATTGTGTTTAAGTAAGTGGTCTATGTGAATGGAGGTCTTTCACAGTAAGGTATAAATCACGAGTTACTTAGCACATAAATATTCGTTCTTAACCGATTGATAAGAATGGGAATCTCATCATGTCTAGGTTATTATGTTGTAAATTCTAAATAGGGAATGGCTTACCTTTAGCTGGTGAGTAGTTCACTCACTTCATGACATAAGTGTATTTTGAATACGTAGAACAGGACATGTAGTAGTGGTTTCTAAAAGTACTATATGGTAAAAACTTAGACTACTACCGCTACAATGTGGACTAGTACTCTACTACTTGAATATGAGTTGGTGGTCTGACGAAGCTAGAAGCATATACTTTGATATGCTATAGTTGAGGTTCTATTATAGGGCCAACATACTTGCATGTTGGGTATGTGTGACTAGTTAGTTAAGACAAACTTGCACAAGATAGATTCTACACTATATCGCCCCTTGTAGTTGTCTGAATGATCTAAATATCCAGGGCCCTGGGAAACATGATTTGGATGTTTGCTTTAGGGTAGCTCTCTTGGAAAACGGAAATAATCCAGGAAGTCATGGATCATTAGACTAGAGGCCTAAGGATGGTAGATGTCATGTAGAGAGGTCTTAGTACACTTCTTCCTCTCTAAATATACGGTGATGTATGGAGGGATATTTTAGTCATTACACTTGTAGGTTGGAAACTTTGCTGACGCAGCACTGTCCTTGGGGTCAATATTTCCTTATGGTGATACTAGAAAATATTTAAAATGTAAAATACAGCTATTTATATGAAAAGGGTATTTTGGTCATTTTAGTAATTAAGGCGGTGTGTCTTTTAGTCCCCAGTATAGACCGTGAGTCCTAATTAAATATGGGCTAAGGAATTGATCTTAAATTAAATGGAATTTATTTTATGTAAGTAGCCTTATTTAATTATTGGGCTAGAATAAAATAAATGTCCATGGAGAGAGATAATTAATTAAATTAGTTTAGTGGGTTAATTAATTATTCAGGGTTTTGGCCCAGTTTGAATAATTAAAGATTAATCTGAGACTAAACCAATATAGACTTATTAATTGGACTAGTCTATTTAGGCTGGAAAATTAATTATTATTTGGGCCATTTATGTGGTTCTAATTAGAATAATTAATTAAGTCCAAAAAGGTTAATCTAAGAGTCCAATGGGCCAGTCCAGTTTAACCTAGGGTTTTATTTAGGTTAAACAGGAGGATTGAAAACAACGTTGTTGACATAACATACACTCTTTGAGACAGCTTCTTCTCTGGGAAAGGCTAGACGTCTCTCTCTCTCTCTCTCTCTCTCTCTCCAGAAAAATGGTTCCTTAGTGTGTAGTTGTTCACCAAATGAATTTAGGCAGGCCATATACTAGAAGATCGAGAGATTGGCATTCACCTACATGCAAAGATGGAGTAGAAGACTTGCAGGAATAGCACAAGAGGCTTCCACTAGCGTACCCACTTTGGTTGTACACGTTCTGGTCCAGCCAATTCTTAGAACGAGGAAAAGAAGTAAGAAAATTTTAACCTTGGAGTCTCGCCAAAGCCCAATTGGCGCCGGCCCAGGAGAGGAATTCCTCTGTTCTTGGTTTTTTTAGTTTTTGATCTTCGCTTCCACTGCATGCCCTGTGTTTTTCCGTTTTCTATGCCTTCAATTGGTATCAGAGCATGAAGTTTTTGTGAAAATATAGGGAGTATGCATCTAGATGAATAAAACAGGACACATATGTGTGATTAAAATTGTGATCCTTCGCTGTTTTTGGTATAGATAGATTCTTTGTTAAACCTCGTGGGTAGAGGTATAGGAGATGTGTAATTTACTATTTTTCTTAGCAAATCGTGTAAGCCCAATGTTTATGGGTATAGCCGATTGTTGATTTTGGTTGATTTCATTGAATTTGGGTTGAATCGGAGAGCCATTGATACCAGAAATTGAAAAGAAAATAGGAGAAATTTGCAGGAAAAAAAAACTGCAGGAAGAGCCGATCAGACCGCAACCGGCGCTGGCTGGGGGTGCTGGAACCGGCATCGGCTTAGCTCTGGAAGGCCAGTCCGAGCGCTGTTTTCTCGTGGGTCCTGGTTCTGTTCGACGGGTGCAATGGACCATAGTGCAGATAGGGGTGCATGATCCAGTGTGGTGGGTGCAGTGGACCATGGAGAAATTTTTGTTTTTTTTTTCCTTGTAATTTTTCTTGCGTTTTCTTTTGGTTTTGGGGTCCATACCAGGCGAAGTTAATATTTTGCAATAGTTAATATTCAAAGAATATTTTTGCATGAAAAATATTAGTAAGGGATTTTATGATTAAACAAGACAATTAATTAATTAATTAATGTGTTTAATTCTATTATCTAGCCACTTAGGTTTAAAAAATAGAAGAGCATGAAAACGTCTACTGTTTTCTAGCATGCTATTTATTTTTCGTACATATGTGCACGTTTTTTTAAAGACCAAAGTCTTTGGGAATGTTTTTGACAAGGAAAACATTTTTCTACAAATTAAATCGTTACTTGAATTTGAACAAAAATTAATCCTTAGATATTTTCTCAAAGGATTTAATCCTTGACATAGAAAATATATTGGATTTAGATATTTTTGTAAGGTTAAAATAGAAAGCCATTTTGTTTTATTTTAGCACAAGAAATTTTTTTTTTGTCAAATAAACTTGAGACCAAAGTCTCTAAAAAGTTTTAATTGGAAATTTTTTGAAATCATTAAGTTTTTAACTTAAATAAAATTACTCCATAGGAAAAAAAAAAAAAAAACTCTCAAAGGATATAAGCCTTGACATAGAGATTTGTAGGGACTTAGACATTTTATTTTTGAGTTAAGGGAAAAACTTAATGGAAATTTTCAAAAGGATATTTTTCAAAAAAACCCTTATTTTTAAAAACTAAGTGGGAGAGGGGTTCCAACGGCCCCACAGCTTCCATCACGATCCTTATTAGAGATCGTGAGTCCCCTCGTGTCACCCTGGGAGTGAACCCGTATAGGATGGGGATACCATAAGGATCTAGATCTATTGGAGGGATGTAATTAATAACCCGGGGCACATACTATGATCGGCCAGCCCCTGGTTGGAGGTCATAGTATGAGGTATGTCCATAGGAAATGAGAGAAAATGACCATCCCCTCAATGGAGTTTTCTTCTAGATCATTACTTAGAAGGGAAATTAATTTGTGGTGGTAAACACACATAGCTTAGGAAACTATTAATCTTTCCAAGAAACTATGTCAGTTTTCTTAAGAGCCAAATTGATTATTATCAATTTTGATAATAAGGATAAAGTGCACATATTTGTTTTATTTTCACAATCTGAATCATTTTCTTTTTTTTTTCTTTCAATTTTTCAGAAATGGTGGGAGGTTCTTTTAGTCCATTGGCCATTATTCTCTGAGAGAATAAGCTAACGGGACCCAACTATATGGATTGGAAGAGGAACCTGGACATAATACTCACAGCGGAGGAGTATAAGTATGTCTTGTACAAAACCTGCCCTATTATCGGGGAGGGTTCCACTGCTGAGGAGCGTGAGGCTGAGAAGGCATGGAAGAAGGCGATGAGATGCCTCGTTGTTACATATTTGCCTCCATGTCTAATGTGATGTGGTCCAAACATGAGCACATGACCACTGCGTATGACGTAACTCAATCATTAGCCACGATGTTCGCGGATAAGAGCTGGCTCGCAAGGCAAGAGGCTCTTCGAACCATCATTAACACTAAGATGGCTGAGGGAACATCAGTCAGAGAGCATATGCTCAAGATGATTGCTGCTTTCAAGGAGGCAAAAATCTTAGGGGCTGTTATTAACCCCAAGAGCTAAGTGGACATAGTTCTCGAATCTCTGCCTAATTCCTTTACTCAGTTGAAGTTGAACTATAATATGAACAAGTTGAACATAGGTTTGAGTGAGTTGATAAAAGAGCTCCAAATGGTAGAAAAGGTCATGAAGCCACAATCTAAGGCTATAATTGCTAAGGCTTCATCCTCTAGAACTGGGCCCAGGCCCAGGATGTTCAAGAAGAAGAAAAAGAATGCAATAGGCCAGCCCAAGACCCAGCCCAAAGATAAACCCAAGGTTAAGTGCTTCAAATATAGACTGAAGGGACACTGGAAAAATGAGTGTCCGGATCTTCAAGCCAAGAAAAACCCCACAGGTAATATTTTCTATCTAAAGTCTATATCAATGGTTAGATCAACTTCCACTTGGATTGTTGATTCAGGAGCCACTGATCACATCTATAACTCCTTGCAGGGGTTTAGAAAGATTAGAAGACTCTAGAAGGGTGAACATGGATTACGTGTGGGAAATGGAGCATAAGTTTGGGCCTTTGCAGTGGAAGAATTGGATCTTTTTTTTTTTTTTTTGTAATAGAATAGTGGTTTTAAAAGATATTTTATATGTACCTGGATTTCGTCATAGTTTGATTTTAGTTGCAAAACTAATAAATCAAGGATATTCTGTATCTTTCCATTCTGGTATTACTATCAGTAAAGATGGAGAAATTTTATGTACTGGGCACATGTATGGGAATCTATTTTTTCTTAAATCCTATTAACAATCAATTAAATAATGCTCAATCTGAACCTTTAGCGAATGAGAGAAAGACCAATGTCAATGACTCTTATTTTTGGCATCTAAGGTTGGGTCCTATCCACTCAACTAGGATTTAGAGGTTGATCCATGATGGGCCCTTGGGCTTATTGAGATTGAAAAATTGGCCTCACTGTGATTCCTATCTGATGGGAAAGATGACCAAAAGGTCATTTGCCCATAAGGCGAAGAGAGTCAATAAGGTATTAAGTCTTGTTCACACTGATGTGTATGATCCCCTGTCTACACCAGCTAGAGGAGGTTTTGAGTACTTCATCATTTTTATGGATGATTGTACAAGGTTTGGTTACGTTTACTTGATGAGACGGAAGTCTAACTCTTTTGACAAGTTCAAAGAGTTTAAGGCTGAAGTGGAGCGTCGGACAAATAAATTGATCAAGACCTTACGATTGGATTATGGTGGAGAGTACCTTATTGGTGAATTCAAGGACTACATGGTACATTATGGGATAGTATCCCAGCTCTCTGCGCCAGGGACACCCCAACAGAATGGAGTGGCTGAGAGAAGGAATAGGACATTGATGGAAATGGTCCGAAGCATGATGTCTCATGCTACTTTTCTAGTATCTTTTTGGGGATATGTCCTGGAAACAGCGGCATACATTCTGAACTTGGTGCCTTCCAAATCAGTACTTAGGACTCCATATGAGATGTGGACTGGGCGTAAGCCAAGTCTAAATCATCATAGGATATGGGGTCGTCCATCTTATGTACTGGTCAAGGGAGATAAGTTGGAACCAAGATCAAAATTACACTATTTTGTTAGTTATCCAAAAGGGACAAATGGTGGTTACTTTTATCATCCTAAGGAGCAGAAGGTAATAGTTAGTACCATTGCTAGATACCTAGAGGATGATCAAAGTACTTCCACGAAAGGTTCAACTAGGTTGGAACTGGTGGAGAAGTTATCTTTAGAAGCAACTTCTTTTGACTTGATAGTGGAACAAGAGGAGGCACAGCCTTAAAAGCCTGTACAAATGGAGCCTCGTCGTAGTGGGAGAGTGTCTAGGGCTCCAGAAAGGTGGATTGGAGAAGCTTTTGAGCTAGTCTCTGACCATTAGGAACTAGACCCCACTAGATACGAAGAGGCTATTGCTGATGCCGATGCAAATCTGTGGCATGAAGCAATGAAAGTCGAAATTGAGTTTATGTATCTCAATCTAGTTTGGGATCTTATAGCTTTATTTGAAGGGATAAAACCTATAAGGTGTAAGTGGGTATACAAGAGAAATAGGAGAATAGATGGAAATGTAGAAACCTTCAAGGTTAGGCTTGTGGCGAAAGGGTATATGTAGAAAGAGGGTATTGATTATGAGGAAACCTTTTCCCCGGTAGCCATACTTAAGTCCATCCATATCCTCTTTGCCATTGTATGTCATTATGACTACGAGATATGGCAAATGGATGTCAAGATGGCATTTTTAAATGGCCATCTTAGTGAAGAGATCTATATGTCCCAACCGGAAGGCTTTATTGCTAAAGGCCAAGAACATATAGTTTGCAAGCTTAAGAAGTCCATTTATGAACTTAAGCAGGCATCAAGGGCATGGAACATTCATTTTGATGAGATTGTAAAGTCTTATGGTTTTGTTCAAAACGAGGATGAACTATGCGTGTACAGGAAATTTGAAGGCATTAATGTGATTTTTCTTGTCTTATATGTGGATAACATTCTACTCATTGGAAATGATGTACGGTCATTGTCATCTACAAAAGTTTGACTATCTAGTCAATTTAGTATGAAGAACTTAGGAGAAGCCAGCTACATTCTTCATATTAGACTTCCTAGAAATAGGAAGCAGAGAATGTCAGGATTATCCCAAGCGGCATACATTGATAAGATGCTGGTCAGGTATAGCATGGACTCATGCAAGGGAGCTTTAATTCCTTGTGGACATGGGTTGTCATTTTCTTCAAGGGACTGTTCTAAGTCTCAAGAAGAAAAGGTCAGGATGTGTAGGATTTCCTATGCTTCGGCTGTAGGAAGTCTCATGTACGCCATGCTGTGTATTAGGCCAGATATCCGCTTTGCTGTAGGCTTGGTTAGCAAATACCAGTCAAACCCTGGGAAGATTTATTGGCAAACTATAAAGTACATTCTCAAGTACCTCAAGAAAACGAGAGATTATATGCTAGTTTACAAAGCTAATGACTTAGTTCCTACAGGATACACAGACTCAGACTTTTAGGCGGATAAGGATGAGAGAAAATCTACTAGTGGATATATCGTCACATTGTTTGGAGGAGCTATTTCATGGAGGAGTATCAAGCAAGCTTGCACTGCTGACTCAACCATGGAAGCTGAGTATGTGGCAGCTTCAGAGGCACCAAATGAAGCAATCTGGCTCTGAAAGTTCCTTTCAAAACTTGGAGTCGTGCCACACATGGACAGGCCAATTCTGATATATTGTAACAACACTGGAGCAGTATCACAATCCAAAAAACCCAGGAACCACAACATGGGGAAGCATATGAGAGGAAGTACCACCTGATCTTGGATTTCATCCAGAGACGGGAAGTTGTGGTAGAATAGATTGCCTCGGAGAATAATCTAACAGATCTATTCACAAAGCCTTTGGTTGAGAGAGTCTTCAATAGACACTTAGACGCCATAGGAATGGGCACCTACAGACTTACTTAGTCTTAGAGTGCAAGTGGGAGATTATTGGGAGGTATGCCCTTTTAAACTAGGTTTCTGATGTAAAAATTGAATGTTTTAATAAAACAATTTATTTTTAGAAATTATTTGTGAATTTACATTTTTATTTGTGCACAATTACATTTGGAAAAGACCCATTGTGTTTAAGTAACTGGTCCATGTGAATAGAGGTCTTTTACAGTAAGATATGGATCACGAGTTACTTAACATAAAAATATTCGTTCTTAATCGATTGATGAGAATGGGAATCTCATCATGTCTAGGTTATTATGTTGTGAATTCTAAATGGGGAATAACTTACCTTTAGCTAGTGAGTAGTCCACTAACTTCCTGACAAAGGCGTATTTCGAATACATAGAACAGGACCTGTAGTAGTGATTTCTAAAAGTACTATGTGGTAGAAACCTAGACTACTACTGCTACAGCATGGACTAGTACTCTACGACTTAAGTATGAGTTGGTGGTCTGACGAAACTTGAAGCATATACTTTGATATGCTATAGTTGAAGTTCTATCGTAGGGTCAATATACTTGCATGTTGGGTATGTGTGACTAGTTAGTTAAGACAGACTTGTACAAGATAGTTTCTATACTATATCGCCCCTTGTGGTGTCTAAATGATCTAAATATCCAAGGCCCCTGGGAAACATGACTTGGATGTTTGCTTTAGGATAGCTCTCTTGGAAATCAGAAATAATCTAAGAAGTCGTGGATCATTGGACTAGAGGCTTAAGGATGGTAGATGTCATTTAGAGAGGTGTTAGTACACTTCTTCCTCTCTGAATTTACGGCAATGTATAGAGGGGTGTTTTTGTCATTACACCTGTAGATCAGAGACTTTGCTAAAGCAGTACTGTCCTTAGGGTCAATATTTCCTTATGGTGATACTAAGAAATATTTAAAATGCAAAATACAGTTATTTATATAGCAATGATGTTTTGGTCATTTTAGTAGCTAATGCGGTGTATCTTTTGGTCCCCAGTATAGACCGTGAGTCCTAATTAAATATGGGCTAAGGAATTGATCTTAAATTAAATGAAATTTATTTTATTTATATTGCTTGATTTAATTATTGGGCTAGAATAAAATAAATGTCCATAGAGAGAGAGAATTAATTAAATTAGTTTAGTGGGTCAATTAATTATTCAGGGCTCTGGCCCAGTTTGAATAATTATAGATTAACGTGGGACTAAACCAATATAGTTTTATTAATTGGACTAGTCTATTTATGCTGGAAAATTAATTATTATTTAGGTCCTTTATATGGTTCTAATTAGAATAATTAATTAAGTCCAAAAAGGTTAAACTAAGAGTCTAATGTCCCAGTCCAGTTTAACCTAGGGTTTTATTTAGGTTAAACAGGAGGATTGGAAATAACGTTGTTGACAGAACATACACTCTCTGAAACGGCTTCTTTTCTGTGAAAGGCCAGACATCTCTCTCTCTCTCTCTCTCTCTCTCTCTCTCTCTCTCCCGAAAAAAGGTTCCTTAGTCTGTAGTTGTTCACCAAACGGATTTAGGCAGGCCATATACTGGAAGATCGAGAGATTGGCGTTCACCAACCTACAAAGACGGAGTAGGAGACTTGCAAGAATTGCACCAAAGGCTTCCACCAGTGTGCCCACCCCAGTTGCACATGTTCCGATCCCGCCAATTCTTAGAATGAGGAAAAGAGGTAAGAAATTTTTAACCTTGGAGTTCCGCCAGAGCCCAACTGGCTCCGACTAAGACTGCCGGAGCCGGCACCGGCCTGGATGTGAATTCCTTTGTTCTTGGTTTTTCTAGTTTTTTGTCTTCACTTTCGATGTGTGCCCTGTGTTTTCCATTTTCTATGCCTTCACCTTAATCCTATCTTTGGATATAACATGTCCCAAGAATACTACTCCTTGCAGCCACAACTCACACTTACTAAACTTAGCATATAATTTGGCCTCCCTTAACCTCCCTAATACGTTTTAAAGGTGTTGTTCATGTTCTTGGGGACTCTCAGAATACACCAGTATATCATCCATGAATATAACAACAAAACTATCTAAGTAAGTCAATATTTCCTTATGGTGATATTAAGAAATATTTAAAATGCAAAATACAGCTATTTATATAACAAGGATATTTTGGTCATTTTAGTAGCTAATGCGGTGTATCTTTTGGTCCCCAGTATAAACCGTGAGTCCTAATTAAATATGGGCTAAGGAATTGATCTTAAATTAAATGAAATTTATTTTATTTATATAGCTTGATTTAATTATTGGGCTAGAATAAAATAAATGTCCATAGAGAGAGAGAATTAATTAAATTAGTTTAGTGGGTTAATTAATTATTCAGGGCTCTGGCCCAGTTTGAATAATTATAGATTAACGTGGGACTAAACCAATATAGTTTTATTAATTGGACTAGTCTATTTATGCTGGAAAATTAATTATTATTTAGGTCCTTTATATGGTTCTAATTAGAATAATTAATTAAGTCCAAAAAGGTTAAACTAATAGTCTAATGTCCCAGTCCAGTTTAACCTAGGGTTTTATTTAGGTTAAACAGGAGGATTGGAAATAACGTTGTTGACAGAACATACACTCTCTGAAACGGCTTCTTTTCTGTGAAAGGCCAGACATCTCTCTCTCTCTCTCTCTCTCTCTCTCTCTCTCTCTCTCTCTCTCTCTCTCTCTCTCGAAAAAAGGTTCCTTAGTCTGTAGTTGTTCACCAAACGGATTTAGGCAGGCCATATACTGGAAGATCGAGAGATTGGCGTTCACCAACCTACAAAGACAGAGTAGGAGACTTGCAAGAATTGCACCAAAGGCTTCCACCAGTGTGCCCACCCCAGTTGCACATGTTCCGATCCCGCCAATTCTTAGAATGAGGAAAAGAGGTAAGAAATTTTTAACCTTGGAGTTCCGCCAGAGCCCAACTGGCTCCGACTAAGACTGCCGGAGCCGGCGCCGGCCTGGATGTGAATTCCTTTGTTCTTGGTTTTTCTAGTTTTTTATCTTCACTTTCGATGTGTGCCCTGTGTTTTCCATTTTCTATGCCTTCACCTTAATCCTATCTTTGGATATAACATGTCCCAAGAATACTACTCCTTGCAGCCACAACTCACACTTACTAAACTTAGCATATAATTTGGCCTCCCTTAACCTCCCTAATACGTTTTAAAGGTGTTGTTCATGTTCTTGGGGACTCTCAGAATACACCAGTATATCATCCATGAATATAACAACAAAACTATCTAAGTAAGTCAATATTTCCTTATGGTGATATTAAGAAATATTTAAAATGCAAAATACAGTTATTTATATAACAAGGATATTTTGGTCATTTTAGTAGCTAATGCGGTGTATCTTTTGGTCCCCAGTATAAACCGTGAGTCCTAATTAAATATGGGCTAAGGAATTGATCTTAAATTAAATGAAATTTATTTTATTTATATTGCTTGATTTAATTATTGGACTAGAATAAAATAAATGTCCATAGAGAGAGAGAATTAATTAAATTAGTTTAGTGGGTCAATTAATTATTCAGGGCTCTGGCCCAGTTTGAATAATTATAGATTAACGTGGGACTAAACCAATATAGTTTTATTAATTGGACTAGTCTATTTATGCTGGAAAATTAATTATTATTTAGGTCCTTTATATGGTTCTAATTAGAATAATTAATTAAGTCCAAAAAGGTTAAACTAATAGTCTAATGTCCCAGTCCAGTTTAACCTAGGGTTTTATTTAGGTAAAACAGGAGGATTGGAAATAACGTTGTTGACAGAACATACACTCTCTGAAACGGCTTCTTTTCTGTGAAAGGCCAGACATCTCTCTCTCTCTCTCTCTCTCTCTCTCTCTCTCTCTCTCTCTCTCTCTCTCTCTCTCTCTCTCTCTCTCCGAAAAAAGGTTCCTTAGTCTGTAGTTGTTCACCAAACGGATTTAGGCAGGCCATATACTGGAAGATCGAGAGATTGGCGTTCACCAACCTACAAAGACGGAGTAGGAGACTTGCAAGAATTGCACCAAAGGCTTCCACCAGTGTGCCCACCCCAGTTGCACATGTTCCGATCCCGCCAATTCTTAGAATGAGGAAAAGAGGTAAGAAATTTTTAACCTTGGAGTTCCGCCAGAGCCCAACTGGCTCCGACTAAGACTGCCGGAGCCGGCGCCGGCCTGGATATGAATTCCTTTGTTCTTGGTTTTTCTAGTTTTTTATCTTCACTTTCGATGTGTGCCCTGTGTTTTCCATTTTCTATGCCTTCACCTTAATCCTATATTTGGATATAACATGTCCCAAGAATACTACTCCTTGCAGCCACAACTCACACTTACTAAACTTAGCATATAATTTGGCCTCCCTTAACCTCCCTAATACGTTTTAAAGGTGTTGTTCATGTTCTTGGGGACTCTCAGAATACACCAGTATATCATCCATGAATATAACAACAAAACTATCTAAGTAAGTCAATATTTCCTTATGGTGATATTAAGAAATATTTAAAATGCAAAATACAGCTATTTATATAACAAGGATATTTTGGTCATTTTAGTAGCTAATGCGGTGTATCTTTTGGTCCCCAGTATAAACCGTGAGTCCTAATTAAATATGGGCTAAGGAATTGATCTTAAATTAAATGAAATTTATTTTATTTATATAGCTTGATTTAATTATTGGACTAGAATAAAATAAATGTCCATAGAGAGAGAGAATTAATTAAATTAGTTTAGTGGGTTAATTAATTATTCAGGGCTCTGGCCCAGTTTGAATAATTATAGATTAACGTGGGACTAAACCAATATAGTTTTATTAATTGGACTAGTCTATTTATGCTGGAAAATTAATTATTATTTAGGTCCTTTATATGGTTCTAATTAGAATAATTAATTAAGTCCAAAAAGGTTAAACTAATAGTCTAATGTCCCAGTCCAGTTTAACCTAGGGTTTTATTTAGGTTAAACAGGAGGATTGGAAATAACGTTGTTGACAGAACATACACTCTCTGAAACGGCTTCTTTTCTGTGAAAGGCCAGACATCTCTCTCTCTCTCTCTCTCTCTCTCTCTCTCTCTCTCTCTCTCTCTCTCTCTCTCTCCCGAAAAAAGGTTCCTTAGTCTGTAGTTGTTCACCAAACGGATTTAGGCGAGGCCATATCTTGGAAGATCGAGAGATTGGCGTTCACCAACCTACAAAGACAGAGTAGGAGACTTGCAAGAATTGCACCAAAGGCTTCCACCGAGTGTGCCCACCCCGATTGCACATGTTCCGATCCCGCCAATTCTTAGAATGAGGAAAAGAGGTAAGAAATTTTTAACCTTGGAGTTCCGCCAGAGCCCAACTGGCTCCGACTAAGACTGCCGGAGCCGGCGCCAGCCTGGATGTGAATTCCTTTGTTCTTGGTTTTTCTAGTTTTTTATCTTCACTTTCGATGTGTGCCCTGTGTTTTCCATTTTCTATGCCTTCACCTTAATCCTATCTTTGGATATAACATGTCCCAAGAATACTACTCCTTGCAGCCACAACTCACACTTACTAAACTTAGCATATAATTTGGCCTCCCTTAACCTCCCTAATACGTTTTAAAGGTGTTGTTCATGTTCTTGAGGACTCTCAGAATACACCAGTATATCATCCATGAATATAACAACAAAACTATCTAAGTAAGGCTAAAATATTCGGTGCATCAGGTCCATGAAAACAGCAGGTGCATTCGTAACACCGAAGGGCATCACTTCAAACTCAAAATGTTCATATCATGTGTTAAATGCATTTTTTGGTATATCTTCTTCCCGAATTCGAACTTTGTAATATCCTTCCCAGGCTGATAGAATCATACTACCTTATTCATATAGTCAATTTGAGCATGATGTTGAGATAGCTAGTCCCTTACTAAGATAGCATCGTAATCCTCTATGGGCAAACATATTAAATCTCCTCCCAATATTTCATTCTCTACAAAAATTTTACATCCCTTATATATTTTCTTGGTATTCATTTGGTTTCCCAATGGGGTGCTAACAATAATTTCATATGAAGTTTCTTCCCCTTTAATCCTAGTATCAATAAATGAATTGGCAATAACGGAATGCATAGAGCCAGGATCTGCCAATACTTTAGCATCATGATAAAAAAATTAGGAGCGTAACTTTCACTGCTGTGGCATGATTATCTGTCTTTTTCAATGCAACCATTTGAGCATTCACTTGTGGCTTGGCGGGTCCAGTTCTAGAGGTAGAAACTTGTCTGGATTCCTACTTCCTAGTTATGACCTCTGCCACTAATTGTTTTCCTCAGGTCGGCTCCATCCTCCTATTCTTTAAGGGTGAAGGCAATTGAAACTCTTATGCCCTTCTTCTCCATAGTTAAAGTATCTAAAAGATGGTTGTCCTCCAATCGGGCCTCCCCTCCTTTACATTATTCCTTTCTTATGTCATCAAGGCCCTCCAGATTGTTCTGACTCATACCCTAAAATCCACTTCTATTTCTCTCACCTATTTGTTCAATGTCAGCCATTTTTGTCTTGGAAGACATCTCTACTATAGCATTATAACTAGTGGGAGCCATGCTCGCCAGTAATCTTTTCAATTTTAGCCGTAGACCTTTCACAAAGCGTCTAATCCTGTCTACCTATAAATGGACAAAAAGTGGGCAATATTTCGATAGTCTAGTGAATTAGCAGTATACTGCCCCACAGTACGACCTCCCTGCTGAAAAGCCTAGAACTCATCATTCTTCCTTTCCACTACCTAATTGGGGATAAACTCTTTCTTAAAATTAGCTATGAAATCCATCCACTCCCATTCTCGTTGATTCATTTCACTTGCCCACCAATCTTGGGCAGGTCCTTTTAATTGAAATGTAGCAAAGTTATACTTTTCTTTTGCTCTGAATAGTTTAGAGCTGCAAAAATCGTCTCCATCTATTCAATCAAATTTTTAGCCTCTTGTTCCCAATCAAGTTGCCTTTGAAATTACAGAGAGTGAAATTTTAAAAAGTGCTCAAGAGCTCGATCTAATTCGAATTCATTTTGATGACCTTCCCTACTTATATTCTCATTCATTCTAGCACTCTTATTTGCTCTAGTGGCAGTCTCAATCAACTGTTGAATGGTATCAACTATTTTCTAGAAGGTTTGGAACATAGGATGGCCCAAAGTTGCAAGGTGGGGACCTTCCACATGTGGTTCCTCCATTATTAGCTCAGGATGATTTCGAGTAGTTCGCAACGATCATCCGGAAGATCTTTTAGAAGGCATCTTGTCCTTGTCATTCTTATCCATCCTACCCATAAGATAAAAGGGTTCTATCAACTTCTATGATGAAACCACAGTTCTATAATAACTATGCTCTATACCAATTGTAACACCCCAACTAAAAGTAACAGCGGAAGCATTCCAAATCGGGTGTTGCCTCGTTCAATTACCCAGACATAGGGTCTTTATAATAAAGAACCAAAAGAGTATACAAGGTCTAGACTCATACTAACATTATCATATATATATATATATATATATATATATAATAAAAAATCTCATACATGCAATCTCCATACTATATCAGTAATAAAGTACATAATCAAAAGAGAGATCGTTCGGACCTAGGTTGTTATCACTGTGGTATCGTCCCTCTATCCATTGGCTTGCTCAACTCCAAGTCCTACAAAAAAATAAGATAAAAGACGCGTGTGAGTGAAAAATCACCCAGTAAGTCCCGTGTGTGCTAGTGCTAGAGTATATAAAATCTTTGCGAAAAAACATTTCATCTTCCTATTGGAAACAATTCTAAAACTCTCTAAAGAAGAGTTTACTCAGAACTCAATCATTTTCAAAAAACTGTGTTTCAATTTCAAATCATTGCCCTAATTTTTAAATCACAGGCACTTCTACAACATAAGGTAGGCTTGCATGCAAAGCTCACAAAGCTTCACCCTCGGTGTCACGTATCATTGTACTTAGACCGCAGCCTACAATACTCAACCGTGCATTGCCGAAAAGTAAGTACACTGCAGTGTACTACCAAGAATAAATAACAAGTATACCGTAGTGTAGTAAGTGTACCACAGCACACAAAATCTTTTGCTTGCCACTGTTAGCTAAGGGTCCCAATCCTGACGTCATTTGCCATCGAAGCGGTAAGGAGTCAAACACTACAGAGTGTCCCCATCTAGCATTCTACGAATGACTCTCAACACAACATGCCCGTAGGTATAAGGCAATTGCCAGGTGCTAAACGCCTACCTTGGATGACTCATCTCAATGTCTCTGTCATCCTGTTTGGAGTAAAACAATCTCCAGAACTAGCTAGGTTACTTGGGGTCATCTATCTCTAACATGAGGTAGTACAAAGATAAATGTCCTTGCTGAGTACTCAATATTATTAATACCAAGCCCTACTGACTGATCGGGCTAGAGGATTATTTATTCTCGCAGAATTTTCAAATCAAACATTTTTGGGGCTATTATGAATTTTCAAATCAATAAGGATGTTTCGGTCATTTACTGAATACCCAATTCGAAAAGTTTCCATAAAATATTCCAATAAGGACATTTGGATCATTTTTCAAATACCCGATTTCTAAAGGAATTTATTTCAAGAAATCCAGAATTCTAATCCTAAAACAGAATTAAATTCAATGTTTCCAATAATGTTTCCATAAAATGTTCCAATAAAGGCATTCTAGTTAATTCGTGAATACCTAATTCCAAAAATTGCCAATTTTCAAAAAATCCCAAGTATTTAATCCAAAAAAAGACTAAATTTACAAAATTCATACTTTAATCATCCGTTAAGTTTTCTAAGCCAATGATGATGTTCATTCGAACGCAAAATGGCATAAAATAAAACTTGCCCAGAAAAACCTTAAATATATTCAAGAATTTTCCAAATGGTATAAAACATAGCATTTGATGGAAAAATAAATCATATTAGCTTTCCAAAAGTTTTAGAACTCAAAGGGACTCACCTCGTATCCTAAACAAGCTTTTACTTTTCACGGGCCGTTCGACTGCTATTTTCACCGTTTCCAACGTGTTGTTAGCCGTTTACTGACAAATCTACATCAACAATCATTTTTAGATTTAGTCATGTTTGTTTGAAAATTAGCCGACATCTAGCTGACATGCCCAATGGTTTGCCGACGTTTTGCCGATGTACCTGACGGTTAGCAGACGTTTACCCAACGGGGCCAACAGTTAGCCGATGGTTGAGAAAACGTTCCATTATCGTTCCTGTCATTTTTTCATCGTTTGGTCAATTCCTTTTTCCAATTCCTTCCTCCCTTCATGAAAACATAATTATTATCATGTTTCCCATTCATTTAATCCCAAAACCACACAATTAATCTTCCTTAAGTTCATTTATTTCCAACCAAATTTATGAAATTTCACTGCTTGACACACAATTTTATTTCGCGCATAACTTTCAGTCCAAAACTCAAATTTGGCTCTATGATATATCGAAACAATCATAAGACTCTTAACATTAATTCTTCATTAGCTACCTCCTATGCTTGGATTCTCGTGGCTCAATACAGGGGCAAAATATTCCTAGTAGTTTTGCTCCATCTCAACCCTTCATTTTATCCTTTGATTTCTCTTAATCCTTAACACCTTGAAAACAATAAATTCATTCAAATTTTCCTTCAAATAATATTTGATCCTTCAATTATCAGATTCCAAAAACTCATAAAAATCATGTTTATTCAACATAATTTCACATCCTTCAATCAAAAGCTAGCATATTTCATTCTTCTAACCAATCAACACCTATTTTCATTTCACTTTGATAATCATCTCTTCAACCAAGATTAACCCTTAGAACTACCATGAAAATTTATTCTTTCATCACTCAAAACATTATCCATAAATCCTCTCGGCCGCTGGCACATACATAACCACACACAAAGTTCATATATAAGTTTATAAACCCTAGCTTTTGATCCAAAATTAAGACATGAAAATCATGTTTCATGTTAAAATTGACATCAAAATATTCACCATTCACCCAACAACACTTTAATTACAGCAAGGTGAGGTTTTACCTTGAATTTAGAGCTCTTTAGTGCCATTTTCTCCAAGAATCTCTCTACAACACACACACACTACACCAGGAACACACACACTAGCTACCATTTTTCTCTCTTTTTTGGCTAATTTCTTTGATTTCTTTTTCTCTTATTTTTCCTCCCTTGTGGCTGCCTAAATTATGGCTTTAAAAGAGCCTTCCCACTGCCATATCTCATTAGAATTTTGGCTAAGAGAATTTAATTCAATTAATTGTATGGTGGTTTTCATGTAGGTGTGTTCCAATCACAATATTACACACAATTTTCCTTGATTTTCTTCCTTAATTTTTATATTTTTTCTATCTTGTGGCTGCCAATTTTTCTGGCCATTTTTTAGCCATTCCACTGCCATCTTAATGGAAAAATATTGGCCAAATAAATTGATCAAGCCATTAATTAGCACCACAAATGATGTGTTCCAATCACAATTAAACACATCATTCTTCTGCTTCTTTTATAATTCCTTAATTCCTTGAGTCTTTCATGAATTCTTCATGCAACCTCTCATAAATTGACACGTGTTCATGCCTACCAATTGCAAAATGCCACACATCCAAATTTATTTTCACCGCATTTTCAATTTTTTTTATCAGAATGACCAAAAATTGAGTCCGAAATGGAAAAATATTTTATTTTACCATTCAACTCCAAAAATTCCTTGAAATCCATTGGTAATACTTAAATCCTTCAATTCCTTCTCAATTTGGTCAAATATGCAGACAAAATCGCAGGCGCACTCAAAATGACGAAAATGCCCTCGATAATCCGAATAACTTAATTCACACCAAAATGTGTGTTTCATCACACTAATCAATTTCCATTCTTAGGGTTCCCTCAAATTCTTATTTTACTAACAATAGTAGACTTCTGAAGATTTAGGGTACGGGTAGAACAAATTTAATAATTACATCCAGGTCCCGACAAAATATTATTATACCAAAATATTCATTTCTTTATACCGATCATCTTTTGTTGCAGCTATTGATATAAATTCTCATCCTATCACAAGTAGTAGCCAATCGAAGGTTAAAGTACAGCGTATTACAAAATCTCCTGATGTTTAGATCAATGATACCTACCCCATCTAGGGAAAATACATAGTGTATGTCACAATTAGCTAACAACTCTTGTATCACAAGTGGATAAACATTTTAATAACTCTATTTCTCTATGTTTCACCTAGCTTGACAAATTCTTATTCAATACTTACATCCTCATAGCATTAAAAGTGTTCAACTAGCAAAAACAAGTCAACAACTAGTTTGGTCCAACTACTATCTTTATTCTTATCACAGTTTATTAATGATGAATGCACATCCCAAAACAACGAGCATTCATAACTATCTATCAAAAACCCAAAATTTTCCACTAGCAATAGTAACTACTATTGACGGCAACAATGTTCAATATGGATAACTAATGTGCACTTGATTAACTAGAAAGTATAAACAATCATTAGTACTTTATAGTAGAAATAGTAATTATATAGATAATACACTTCATATCATGTATAATATCTGGTAAACTGTATGTATATTTTCTTTTAGAAAATAGTGACTAGTTAAAAAATACAGGATATTAATAAATAGTAGTTTGTTGATGCTAAATGATAGATCGAATAATATTAATTGATATTTACACAGACTAGAGTTTTGATGGTATTAATAGTAAGTATAATTTTAGTAATGACAATATATGCTACGAGTATTGATGATGATGATGATGATAAAAATAATAATAATAATGACAATAATAATAAAAAAATATTATTATCTATTAAATATTTTTCAAAATCAATAATGTTTTAAACAACAACCTTTATAACATTACACATATGTATACTTATATGTATATACAAATATACATACATTACATCAAATAAAGTTAAATTACTAGTTATAAATGATAGCAAACTAAAATTAATGATTTAAATAATAATAATAATAATAATAATAATAATAATAATAATAATAATAATTTTCCATAATAGCAATTAGATCATAATACAGATGTCATTGATATATACATTCTATTCATAGTTTTGCATGCTATGCATAATGTCTCATAATATAACATCCATCGATCATAACAAAGATATCATATTAAAACCACAATTTTAATCATGTTATACAGTCAAACATATAGTACATCTTAAAATAAAGGCAACATATAACAAACATAATACTCCCATTCTCCATCTATAGAAATCACAAATACTATTATCCTCCTTCTCAAATATCATCACAGTAAACACAACATAAATTACTCCCCAAATTCATCATTTCAACACCTCATCATAATATCACTTTACATAATATAAGTTCATTGAAAGAAAAGATTAAAAACAAGAGTTACTTGTTTGAAGATAGGTCTGTTTTGAATGTATCATTTTGATTATGAAGAGGTCTTGATTGCTTTGATGCACAAGTCTCAACCTTACTTGAATAGATTCCATTTGAACTAAGTGAAGGAAATGGAGCTAGATGAAAATGAGTTTCGATCCAAAGTAATAAGAAGAATAAGGGAAAAGGGAAGGAAAAGAGGGAAAATGAGATTAGTGATTGAACTAAATCACCATTTGGTTTGATCTTTGGAGTAGGAGTTTCGTGAATGCTTTAATGTTAAAATACAAAATATAGGAGAGAGTTGTAAATGTTCTTGCTTGTTTGGGTGTTTTTGGAGTGATTTGTGATACTTGGAAATGAGAGGTATGCAAAAGAGTGCAAGTGTGTGTTCTTAGTATTCTTGAGAGAATAATAGGACAAATGAAAGAAATGTGAGCGTTCTTGAACTTGAAGTAGCCGAATGGTGAGCATAGAGGTAGTGTTTTGCTTGGATTGCTGTAGAAAGTTCTAGGAATAAAATGTGGTCTTTGAATTTTTGAAATTGAAAAGGTGTTAAGTGAATGGTGGAAACTATGGGGATGGTGAGTGCTAATAGTGATTAAATGGAAGAAGGTTTGAACTGCTATTGTTATGGTTCTTTCGTCTACTAGTAATGAAGAAGAAAATTGATGTGGTCTTGTGTTTTGTGTTGTTCGAAAGCTTGTATTAGTTGAAGGCTATAAAACTTTGGTAACATAAAGTTAGGTTAGTAGCTATCTTGCTTGAGTGTTTAACTAAGATATTTAAGGTTTTTAATTTCTACTCAAACTAATTTGAATAGAGGAAAATTAGGAGTATTTAGAAGTGTTATAATAGTGTTTTTGGTTACCATGTTTGGAAAAAGAAAGGTGAATAGCTTGGTACATTGAAGGGACCAAAATTATAATGAAGAAAAAGAAAGAAAAACTGATTATATACACCATGTTTGCCAGAAAAATTCTGGTTACTTGTGTGTGATAGTGTAAAGTGTTTTTAGGTGTTAGTTTAGCAAAAATTCAAACTATTTTGAATAGATTTGGTAACTAAAAAGTAAGGGTATTTTAAGCTACTCCCATAGAGGCTCAATCGGCTGCCTTGATGAAAAATTAGGAGTGAAGTTGAAGATAATTCTTAGTTTCCTATACCCAAAGAATTCCGGATTTGTGAATGTAAGTTTATGCTTAAATGAAAGCTTGACAAAACCATAGTGTTTAGTTGAAAATAACCAAGAGCGGGAAAGTTTTTTATTTATTTATTTTTTTTGTGTAAATTGGTCACTTGGTTTTAAGGCTACTAACATCAAAATTAGGTTCTAGCTTTTACACTTCTTAAAGATAGCAACTACATAGCAAAGGAGAAAGGTTTGCTTGCTATGATTTTGGTCATAGTATGACCGAGCAACCTAAGTAATTGCTCTAGAGATAATTTTCTAGCTTCTAAACCAAACAAGGACCAACATCATTTAGTTTCCTTAAGAACAAAAATAGGAATTTAATTTTTGAAAAATAAGAATCTATCCAACCTCTTATTCATTCTATATTTCAGCTAAGGTAGTTCTAATTTGCTGAAATTCTGGTATCATGTGTAGCAAAGAATTGAGGATAACCAACTAAAATATAGTAGAATTTAAGTTGAGAGAAAATTCGAATTTAAAAGGTTTATGACATTAAAACAGATATATTGGAAATGGAGATTCTCTCCAAATCTCCTTAAGACATTTAATAAATTAAATCTTAAATTCTAAAGGCAATTCTCCTACATCCGAGGAATGCAACAGGGACTTTAAATAGTAGTTAGGTTGTCCCACTCGGTCATGGAGATAAGAAGGAATTAAAATCAAAATAATTTTGTAGCAAGTGGGATTTGAACCTAAGTCCTCGAGATATAATTCTCAAACCTTAAACACTAGACTACAATAACTTTTGTGTCCTCTACTCCAACTCAATTACTCCTATCTCCTAGCTCCAAAATTTACGTAGTTCCTTTCTCATGAATCTAAAATAAATATACTCTCTATTTCTTACACACAATAAAAATGTATATAAACAATTTTAAAATCCTTCAAATTTCATCTAGAAAACATATGCACATGCAATATTCTCTAAAATGGAAATCTTCTCTCTAACCTAGTGTAGGCTTAGGTGGGGTTTTATATCCTCCCCTTCTTAAAAGAATTTCGTCCCAAAATTCAGTGTGTTTCTTCACCATAAGTTGGGGTATTTTTGCTTCATCCAATTCTTCATTTCCTTTGTAGCATTTTGCATGTCGTGATGCTCTATAACACATTTACTATCAATATTTGCTTATTCTGATAAGTTTTAATACTTCAATCTAAAAATCTTGACAGACTTCTCCACTGAACATATATCAGGATGCAGTTCTATAGCTTGTCTTTTAGCACACGTTTCGCACCTCCGTAAGATGAGAATCGACACCTCTACTGATTAGAAGTCGATGTGCATTTATAAGCAACGTTTAAACTCATAATACTAGAGTTAGCCAATAAACTTTTCCCACATTCATCATATCCTCCATATTTATACTAGATGAGTTAATAACATTCAAACACCAATGCATAAACAAGATTAATCAAAATTCTCAAGTCTTAACAATATCCTATTCAATAAACCAATTTCATAAAAATCCACCAAATGAATGACAAAAAATTACATCCACCTAAGAAAAAGAATTACAATTCTTGCTTAAACAATGAAAACCATGGAAATTTTGAAAATTTTCAGAAAATTGATATGGAAAAAGATTTCTTCATCCTCATTCTCCCCCCCCTCTCCCCCCCCTTCCCCCACACACACACGTAAACTTAACATTGTCCTTAATGGCCAAAGATATAACAATAAAAGTACAGCTAAGAAGACCAAAATCAATAAAGAGAAAGGGTAAAAAGAAGAAAAATATTTCCATTACATCATTGTTCCACCATGTTTATATCCACCACAAGGAGTAGTCATTAGAAAAGTCATGAGAGTACCCAACTCAAAAAGAAACAAAATAAAGAAAGCATAAATCTAGAAAAAGGAATAAACAAGACAATAAAATAAATGAAACAATAAAGAAAACGAAGTACAAATGATCAATGGATAATCATAGCTCATAAAGGATAACGTCGAAATGCACTAAAGTGCTAAGGTATTCTCCCAAATATAGTTTCAATTGACTTCCATTCATCTTAACAATCCCCTTAGTTTGGTGAAAAACCATAATAACTCCAAGTGGACAAATTTGATGTATCTTATATGGCCCCAACCATCAGGAATTTAACTTTCCCGAAAATAGTCTAAGCCTAGAATTGAATACTAACACATTATCTCCTTTTCAAAACTTATGGGGGGAACGGATATGCCTATCTTGCTAATGTTTTATCTTATCTTTGTAAATCTGTGAACTATGGTAGGCATCGTTACGCCACTCATCCAACTCATTTACTTGAAGTAATCATTGTTGTCATGCAAGTTGAAGGCCAAAATTGACAAGTTTAATTGTCTAATGAGCCCTATGTTCAACTTCTACCAGTAGATGACATGATTTCTCATATACCAATCGAAAGGGGATTATACCAATAAGAGTTTTAAAAGTAGTCCTATAAGCTCAAAGAGTATCATCTAGCTTCAAACTCCAATCCTTTCTTGTGTAATTAACCACTTTTTCTAAGATTCTTTTTAATTCTCTATTAACATGAGTAACCCCTCAATGCTTGAGAACCTTATCTAATTGGGTATTACAAAAGTAGGTTCCCCTATCACTAATGAGTACCTTAGGCACTCCAAACCGAGTGAAAAGTTTTTTTAGAAATTTTACTACAACCCGTGCATTATTAATAGCCAAGGCTTGTACGTCAGCCTACTTCGATACATACTCAACCGCAACTAAGATGTATTTGTTACCCAAAGAATTAGGAAAAGGGCCCATGAAATCAATTCCCCAACAGTAAAAAATTTCACAAGCTTGAAAAATTTGTAATGGAATCTCATTAGATTTAGAAATGTTATTTGTACGTTAACACCTATCACAATTTTGAACAAACCTATGAGAGTCCTTGAATAGTGTAGGCCAATAAAATCCAGACTCAAGCACCTTTCTTGCGGTGTTGTTAGCTTGGTAGTGTTCTCTTGTGAGTCCTTTATGACAATGTTTCAAGATATTGGTACTTTCTATGGAATCCACACATCGTCAAATGATTTGATCCGCATAACACCGAAACAAGTATAGATCTTCCAAAAAAGTAATGCTTTGCCTCAGAGAGTAATTTCTTCTTTTGTTGTGCATTAAAATCATTCAGAATAATTCCTACAACCAATTAATTTGCAAAATCTGCATACTAAGGTGTTTGAAGAATCTCACCATTAATAAGTAGAAGTTATTTGTCCAGAAAGGTGTCATTGATGTTTTATTTGGCCAATGGCTCAAAGTTGGGATTTTCCAACCTAGATAAGCAATCCACGGCCAAATTTTCCACTCATTTTTTGTCCCTAATCTCCAAGTTAGATTCCTGTAACAATAAAACCCATCTTATCAATCTTGGTTTAAAATCATGCTTGTTTAGTACGTACTTAAGGGTGGAATGATCCGTATATGCAATGACTTTGGACAAATCAAGATAAGAATGAAATTTATCAAAAGCAAACACTATTAAAAGCAGCTCCTTCTCCATTATGGTGTAGTCTCTTGTGCTGCTGTAAGAGTTTTGCTAGCATGGTAAATTGGTTGAAAGTGCTTACTCCTCTTTTGTCCAAACACTACGCCTAATGTATAATCACTAGCATCATACATTAATTCAAAAGGAAGAGACCAATTTGGTGTAATTAAAATAGGAGAATTGATTAATTTTATTCTCAGCACATTGAAAGCATCGAAACATTTTTTATCAAAATAAAAAATAGTTTCCTTTTCAAGTAAAGAAGTAAGGGTGTCATACCCCACTATGTAAGCCCATCAGGGCTGGGGATGTCGCCCCGTCCATAGGACAAGGGGTCTTTATAACTAGGTCACATAAAATAAAATAAAATAAATACTTTAAAATTAAACTTATTACAACCCAATAATACATGAACAAATCCAAAATAAATTGCCTACTACAATCTCTCAAAAACATCACATAAGGAAAATAACAAAGGGTCTTCAAAATCACAAGCAACAATCTCGCTAATGACCTTCACAATAGGATTGACCTGAAAACATGGCATAAAAGGTGGTGATATAAAAATCTCAATAAGCCCGTGTGTGCTTTGAGTGTTTTAGGTAAAACAGTTCATGTATGCAAGTTGTAAAAGTTTTATAAGAGAAAGTGCTGGCAAGCATTAAATAAATGCTAAAATAAAGAGTGGTGTTTTACTTTCCAAACCAAACATGTGCACAATAAATACAACCACCCAAAGAGGTAACCATGGGTTACCACACGTTAGGCCCCATGACATTATAATGGTTAGAATGTCACACGTTGAGCACGCTGACAAAAGGTAGGTGTACAACCTACCGAGTAAGATACGCCTCCATCTCTACACCCAAACTTATCGGTTGTCCACTTTGGAAACATACAATCCACTTGACTGAAACTTGCTAACTCGGACCGGTATGACCTACCGGACTGGCATCCTATCCGGGAAGGACTCACCCCTCAGAGGTGGCCACTTACTGAGAGACTTACCCTAACCAATCAAAGACTAGTCCTAGTAGTCTACCCTTATTGAGTACTTAATGTTGTTTGTCCCACTTGGGAGAAATTTGATCATGCAACAATTTACTTGGAAATAACAATTAAGGGTTTCTAAAATTCTTGTCAAAGTTAGGTTTTAGGAAGAGTTTAGCGTTTTGTGTAAAACTACTTGTTTAGTTTTCAAATGATTTGCTTAACTGAAATAAAAAGGAAAAACAGTCCTTAATTGCCTTTACAAAATGAATGATCATACACATCGAATTTTGGCTTGCCAGAATAATTTGATCTTCAAATGACTCCATGCAGGAGCTTACCTGATCATTTACTTGTTTGAATTCAAAAATCCTCCAGGGTCGACATAACCCCGCCTGAGGTAAACACAAGGCATAAGGTTATATTCGAACTATACTTACCTTATATAAATAATTCCTAGCTCAACCAACCATGACTAACCATGACCTTAATGTCCTAAGCTTTAAGGCAAGATGATAAAGGATTTTATAAAACAAATCTAGCTTGATAGGTTAAAATAACTAGGGGTTCTAAAATAATTACTAATAAGTTATAGGTTCAAATAATAAATTTTGAGTATTATTACTAATAAAAGAACTAGTATTTAAATATTGAATAATACTAAGTCCTAAATAATATTCGTAAATGATAATTTTTAAATAGTATTATTATAAATAAATAATAAATTACACTTACTTTTTCTAAAATTAATAATTAATAGATAATAAATAATTAGCAATAAATAAAATTAATAATAAATGAATTATATTAAATTTTTTATTAATAAATAACAAATAAATTTTAATATAAATAATATTTATGAATATAGGTAAAAGTTTTAACTAAGGTGTACAAGGTCATTAATTAATTCTAATATTTTATTTAAAAGATTTTATTTATTGCTATATTAATATATATTATTTTTAACAAAAGATATTATTTATTTGACCAATAAAATATTAATATTTCATTTAATTTTCCATTTTCAAATCTTCCTATACATTTTGAAACTCTTAAGGAAAATGTAATAATAATTCTAATTAAAATAATAAAATTTGTTAATAAAAATAACTTAGGATTAACAAGAAATTAATCTCCCATCATGATTTTCCTATTGCTAAACAAGATTCATGAACACATTCCCAAACATCAACTAATAGGCTAAATCATTCATGAACATATGCTTGATTTATCACATATTATCACAAGGCTAATTTCCTACTAGGCATACTTCATCATTTATGGCTTCAATGGAAATAAGAACATAAAAATCCTATTCACTAAAGGTGTCATAACATCTAACATGCTTTAAACATCCATAACTCTCATAAGACATGATGAACATATATTGATTCCCAAGAAAATTCATGTAGCTTAGTCATATACAACAATTCTCATGTCCTAACCCCAATCCCTTCATTCACATGCATACACTTAATCCCCCACTCATATTCTATTCTTCCTGTCAACACTTAAGAGAAATGAATTCAGAATTTAAATGGAGGATTAAGGAAAAAATACTTGATTGTCAATTACTTCAATGAAGGCTAAAGAAGGTCCACACGCGATTGAGAGTCTTGAATAGTCCAAAGAAAAACAGCCATGGTTGATGGTTGATCAACCATTTCGGCCGCGAGAGAGAGAGAGAGAGAGAGAGAGAGAGAGAGAGAGAGAGAGAGAGAGAATTAGTATGGTACATTGAAGGTTGAATGAAAGAGGAAGAACAAGGAAGTTGTTTTTGATTTACCTTAATGATGTTCTTGAGACCTTCAAGAAAAAACTGGTTTTTGATCCGATAGTTGATTCTTGTTTGCGAGATTTTGTATTATAAAGACCAAAAATGAACAGTAGGGATTATGTAGGAGTAATCTGGAGTATTTAAGAGTGATTGGAGGTATATATGGTAGGTTTTGGCTTGAAGGAATGTAGTGTGTGTTCTTGGTGAAAATTGAGAGAATTTGAGAGAAGAGGTATATGAAATCTAGAATGATGTTGGCCGAATGGTTTAGAGAAATTAGGTGTTCTGGCTTTTAGCTAGAGGGAGAGAGAATAATCTGATTTTGTTTGAAATTCAAATGGAGAAAATTGTGGAGTTGTTTGAGGTAGAAGATAAGCTAATGGTGTTTAATTGATGGAGGTTTCTTTGTTCTTCAATGGTGCCGGCTGGACTGATCAGATTATGGCAAGGGAATAAAGGTTGTTCAGGCTATAAGGCTGACTGAAATTCAGTGTTTAATGGCAGAGGATTTTATGGTTTAGTAGCTTAATACAAGAGTGTTGTCATGGAGAAAAATTCTAGAATTTTTTTGAAGTTCAAATGTGTTTTGGATAGAGTGATCTTAGGAGACTTTTGAGGTGTGATTATGGAGTCCAAGTACTCAAGGTAAGTGTGGAGGTTAATGGTGATCAGTCCATGGCTGAACAAGCTCCATTTTGCAAATGTTTGAAAGTGGTTTTTTGGCCTAGGCCTAAGGAGACAAAACTGGATTTTTCTGGTTTCAAGGTTGTTCAATGCTTCGAATGGTTGAAGATTTTTCTGTGCAGAATTTCTGCATTTCTTCAGCCCAATTTGTAGCTGATTTGGAGGGGTGTTTGAGGGTCTTTTAAGGTTGGTTTCCAGCCTTCTTTCTGGAGAAATGCAGAGGGGGTTTTGCTGGATTGATGACAAGAAAAACAACTTCAATCTCAACTTGGTGTGCAGCGAAATTGCACTGGAATTTTTCTGATTTTGTGCAGTTTTATGCAGTTCAAATTTTGCACAGAAATTCCAGTCTTCAAGCTACATGAATTGGTAATTTTTCTAGCAACAAATGAGAAAGAGTACTGACTAATTTTTTTGAAAGTTAGACTGCTCAAAATTCTAGAAAATTTCCAGATTTTCTTCATCAAAAACATGAACAACATGAAGGTGAGCTTGAAGGTTCTACCATGGTGATTTATTTCTCATGGATTCTTCTCCCTAATTTTGGCCAATCCTCTATCTTCCAAGATTAATTTTCAAAATTCAAGACTAAGGAATTATCTCAGAATTTTCGGAATTAAAAGAAGAGATTTAATGAATTTTGAATAATTTAAATTGTGAAGATGTTAGGACAAAGCTAGAGGTAATAACAAGGACAAGAATTCCTCTAGAATTCCTTTTAGGACATGATTATTTGATTAAGACATTCTCTTCATGTCTCCCCTAAGACAACATTCCTATCTTTAAGGAATGTAAGAAAAAAAAAATTCAAACATAGCTAAGATAATATTAAATAAAACCTATATGATGGGATTTAAACTCATGACCTTAGATATTAGTTCACAAAACTCTAACCACTTAACCACACTAACTCTTGTACTTATTTTCTCACCTAAATATTCATCTAATTTAAACCTCAAGCCATCTTCCTATTTTGACCTCAAGCAAAATTACCTTTTTACCCTTCCTACATAATAAGCATAATTAAGCTTTTTAACCTATAAATCACAATACTGAAGCACATAAAATCATTCAAAAATATATATTTTTATGCAGAATAATATGATATGCATCTCGACCCCTTTACTCTAAGGTTGGCTTTAGGTGGGGTTTCACAAAGGGGTTAGGAGATTTTTGAGAAATCAATGATAAACCTCCTATAAATCCCTGTATGACCAAGACAACTTCGAAGAGCCTTCCCAGAAGTTGGAGGAGGGAGTTTCTCAATTGCATCAATCTTGGCCCTATCAACCTAAATACCTTTCCTTGAAATTTTGTGTCCTAATACAATACCTTCTAGCACCATAAAGTGGCATTTTTCCCAATTAAGCATAAGGTTGGTCTCTTCAAACCTTTGAAGCACTTTTTCCAAATTGGCCAAGCAAAAGTCAAAAGAATCTCCAAAAATAGAAAAATCATCCATAAATATCTCTATAATATCTCCCACAATCCTTTTAAAAATTGCCATCATACATCTTTGGAACGTTCTGGGACCATTGCAAAGACTAAAAGGCATATGTCAATATGCAAAAGTACTAAAAGGGCATGTAAAAGTGGTCTTCTCTTGATCCTTCAGTGCTATGAGAATTTGAAAGTATTTAGATAAACCATCTAAAAAACAATAAAACTTATGTCCGGCTAGCCTTTCTAACATTTGGTCATGAAAGGGAGAGAAAAAAATGGTACTTCCTAGTTGCCTCATTCAATTTCCTATAATCAATGAAAACCCTCTAATTGGTTACCAATCTCATTAGGATCAACTCATTGTTTTTATTAGGGTTCACAATAATTCCTCCCTTTTTTGGATACCGCTTGTGTTGGACTAACCCAAATACTATTAGAGATAGGATAAATGATGCTGGAATCTATGAGTTTAATCACCTCAACTTTTACCATATCACTCATATTTAAGTTCAACTTACGTTGGGGTTGCACAACGGATTTGGCTCCTTCTTCCAACAAAATTTTGTGAGTATAAAAGGAAAGGCTAAATCCCTTAATGTCCGTGATTTTCCATGCAATGACTGCCTTGTATTTTCCTAATAGACTTACCAATGAGTAAGGTCTTTTTCTATGATCATGGGCAATTTTTCATCTTTTGCCAAAAATGTATATTCTAAGTGTTCAGGGAGGTCTTTCAAGTCCAATTCCGGTGGTTTCTCAATGGATAACTTCAACCATCCTAAACTGCTTTTTTCAATTTCCTCAAAATTTCCCAATTTATGGCTATCATTGGAATCCTCCAAATATGCAATGGATTGTTCCATATAGCATTAGACAAATGATTCCTACACAAAGTTAAAGATAGGTTCATCAAGAATATCAAACTTTAAACAAGAATCATCATAAGAAATAGGATGTTACATGCTTTTATGGATTTTGATAATGACCTTCTTATTCCCAACCCTAAGTGTCAATTTTCCTCCATGAACATCAATTAATGCTTTGACAGTTACTAGAAAAGGTTGACCTAGGATTAAAGGAACTTTAGAATCTTCATTCATATCAAGAATAACAAAATCTACAGGAAATATGAATCTATCCACCTTAACCAATAATTTTCCACTATTCCCCTAGGATATTTAATAGATCCATCCGCAAGTTGAATACTCATCCTAGTGGGCTTGTGTTCACCTAGGCCTAGCTTTTTAAATGTTTTATATGGCAAAAGATTAATACTAGCACTTAAGTCCACTAATGCATTACAAAATGTAAGAGTGCCAACAAGACAAGGAATAGAAAAACTTCCTATATCATATTCTTTCTGTGGCAAAGTCCTTTGATCTTGCAATATAGCTGAGCAATCTTTATTTAAAACAATAGTAGAAATTCCTCCAACCTCTTTTTGTTAAGAAGCATGCTTTTGAGGAATTTTGCATATTTGGGCATGTGTATCAAGGCCTCACTAAGTGGAATGTTTATGTGTAGTTGTTTGAATATTTCTAAAAACTTATCAAATTATGCATCTTTTCTTGCTTTGTGTGTGGGAGTAGGGTAAGGTACCGGTGGCTAAAAATTTGGTGTTTTTAGTTTGATTTTCAAGAGGTTCAACAAGAGGGGTTGGTTCCGACCCCTATTCATTAGACGGTATCGGTTCCGTGCGAAGATCGGATAGCTCCTTATCACTTCTAATGTAATGGAAGCTGAATCATATTATACTTCTACCCCTAATGGCAACTTTATCACTCAATTCATCAAAAACCAAATTTATCTTTCCATATTTCTAATCATATCATCAAATTTTGTCAATGTGTCATCTATCTCATGAAAACATTTAGTTACATGGGGTGGCAAATTCTCCTAACACCCCTTCTAAGGTAGTGGAGTCAGATGGTCGAGATGTCATCCCTTGAGATATCTTAGGATACCGTCCTATGCTCCAATTGGCCATCTTACCTATATAAAATAACTTGTTAGTATTATATATACATATTATAATATGAAATCAATTTAGTTAGTTAAGGTACATGTTCACAAATTAAGTTAAAAGTAATTACAATATATAGAGACATTAATGTTCATGTATACAAGAAAACAACATATGACACCAATTTATACAGGGAACATATATACACATTCACATATTTACATATAGAAATATAAATATCTAAACATGTTAAATCAACAAAATCCAAGCTTTCATGATATTGTTCCCCGATAACAGCACCAAAATCTTGATGCGTAAAATTTGGGGGTATAAAAATTATCAAATTTAAATCCATTCCTTAGTCAAGTTTTAATTAAAACATTAATCCCAAAATACACATATAAGCAAGTATACTCATCGCAAGTATAGCATAGGGAATAACGAGTATCGATCCTTAAAGGAACAAGTACACACTAATCACTTTTCATTCATTGTTTAACCAACCAAATAAAGTGAAAAAATAATAGAAAGAAAAATAAAAATATATATACAACTCAAGAATGTAGGAATATGCAATTTAGACAATTATCTTGGAAAATATGATAATGAACCAACTAACAATTCTCTCAATTAATCATCATCTTAGCATCATGAAAGAATATAAAGTAAAATTCAATCATTTCCCAAGTCATGAATCTACTTAGATAAATTCCACTTCTTTTCCTAATCCATGGAATTACTATCTTTTGATTAAATTAGTAGATTTCTCAATCAAGCCAACATAACCAAAATATGCATTAAGCTTAATTTCTCATAAAAGAAATTAGCTAATGACCCTTTGCTTAAGGTGAAATCAACTAATATTTGATCACTTAGTCCTATAATCTTAACTTCATCGCCTAAGTCCATTAAGATTTAACAAATACGAAATCAATGCAATAAAACTCCTAACATCGTTGTCTTAAGCTAATTAGATGAACTCGCATCAATAACCAATGATAATAAGTAATCAAATACCAAAGATGATAAAGAATTGATCAAATAACTAAATTAACACAAAACCATGAATCCAAAATAAGGTCTAATTACAATAAAAGCATTGAATACATCATTGTTTAAGGAAAAGAAAACAAAGATAAAAGAAAGCACTCATAGACAAGTCTCTTTCTTCTCCATTGAAGACTCTCTTAAACCAACCTCCTTGAATTGGTGAATTCCTCATTTAATGAGTGTTTGGAATTTTAGCTCTTGGATTCACCTCCAATTCCTTATGTTTTCTCTTACCTTTATAGGGCTCTTAGATGCTAAATTCATAGTTTGGGAAGTCTTGGTCGAGTAGAATTCAGACAAATACCAAAATCATTGAAAAATTCCTATAAATTCGTGCATAGGAGTTTGGATTCCCAGAACGAGCCTGGCATTGGGTCTAGTCGACTTACTTGGCGCTAGGTGCACTATGAACCTCCTCTGAATTTTTCTTAGTTTTCCTCTGGCAACCTAAAATAGACTAGGCGCTTGGTCCACTTACAAGATCCGGTGCCAGGTGTGCTCTGGAAAATTCCCAGTTTTGCTTAAAATGAACTCAAATCTGCATAATTCGTCAAAACCACTTTCTGCAAGCAAAATGTTAAATAGGAAGGAATATGCCTTGTTATTGTAACAAATGTATATCAAAACAACCTCAAATAACTAGGAAAATAATAGTAATTTTGGCCCCTATCAATTACCAATTATTGTTATGATTATCATTAATTACAATATAGCCCACAAATTATAACTAATTATAATTTAACCAAACTATTTCTTCTTTTCACAATCAACCATGTAATGTTATCAAATAACATCTTCAGTACTCAATTCTCTATTTTGTGTGACATATTACATTTTCTGGTCTATTGGAAGCAAAATATGCATTAATCTATACATTTTTAAGATTAATAATCCTTAATAATTTTAGAATTAACTTATTAATTCTAATAAGGATAGATTTATTAATTGTCTAATTAATAAATTCATATTCAACAGATTATAAGCAGTATCTTGCAACATATCATGTCCACCCAAAAGTCCAGAAAGTTAAGAGTCTTAACATGAACCTTTCAATAGCAAACAACAGTTCAACAAACTCCTTTCACCATACAATTTCTCATTTAGTTTGGAGTATGGAATTAGTGTCAATTCCATCCAGAATAATAAATTAATTCTAGCCTGAATATTTTAGTACTTGTTCATGGAATCCACTACTCATCGTTTGGATTAATTGGAACCATTTCAAATATACAATCTCCTTGGCTAAGGACTTCGCGTGCAGTGATTCCTACAAATGGTCGTGAGATATTCGCTCTTACTATTAGGAGTGGTAAATCCTTTATTGACCCTCTCAACTACTTTCATTTGCTTCATGTTGTACACAATATCCAGCCCATATGTGGTTTTGTCAGGACTCCAGAGATTGGAATCAAAGTCTAACACTTAGCAAGTAAAGTACCTTGGAGATCTTAAGTCTAAGGATACTTGCACATTTGCTATGATGAGATTCTATTACTGGCACTAAATAGTTATCCATATGATTATCTCATATTCAGGTCATCCAATATACTTGTTCAAGTAAAAAGCATCCACGTGTAAACTTTGAGTATCACAATACTCACGGATGTGAGAACCACCACATAATCAAATCAAAAGTATAACGCGTGCTAGCCTTAAAATATTAAAGATGTCCTATCTCATTAATACTATGACTAGGGATAATTTAAGTACTAACACTATCCAGTACGGTAGGAACCTCACATCATGATCTCTATCATGATTTTCTTAACACAACGTTGCAATTGGGACTTTATCTAATAGTTATTTTACACGAAAGCATAAATAAAACAAATTGAAAGATAAGGAATGCCTTGTTTTATTTAACAATGTACAATATATAGAATACATGTGATTATCTCTAGGGTATAACACTAACAAACTCCCACTTGCACTAGATCCAATCATTCATGTATCTAATACCGAATGACACAACATGTCCATCATGTTTCTTTTGGGATAGTGCTTTTGTAAGTGGGTCAGCTATGTTCTCATCCGTGGAAACTCTCTTTATCTTTATATCTTGTCTATCTATGATTTTCCAAATCAAATGAAAACATCTATGTGTATATGCTTGGATCGCTAGTGAGACCTTGGCTCTTTTGTTGGTGCAATAGCTGCATTGTTGTCCCAATATAGAGATATTGGTTCAGCAACACTGTGAATCACTCCAAACTCCATCGCGAATGTCTTAATCCAAACAGCTTCTGTAACTGATTCAGAAGCGGCTATGAACTCAGCTTCAGTTGTTGAATCGGCAATAGTATCTTATTTGGAACTCTTCCAACTTATTGCCTCTCCACATAACATAAACACGTAGCGAGACTGTGATTTGAAATCATCTTTATCAGATTAAAAAATGGCATCGATATACCCGTTTAATTTCAAATCACCTCCTTCATATACCTAGAATATATCCTTAGTCCTTTGCAAGTACTTAAGGATATTCTTCAAAGCTACCCAATAGCCCTCACCAGGGTCAGATTGGTATCTACTTGTCAAACTGAGAGCACAAGATATTGTTAGTGTTATACCCTAAAGGCAATCACTTGTACGTTGTATATGACACATTTTATTCCAAAAGGCATTATTTATCTTACAGTTACTTTTGATTACTTTTGAGTAATATAACTGTTAGATAAAGTCCCTAGTACAACACTGTGTTAAGAAAATCATGATCGAGATCATGATATGAGATTCCTACTACACTGTATAGTGTTAGTACTTAAATAGTCCCTAGATATAGTATTAATGAGGCAGGACATCATTAATGCGTTAAGCCTAGCATGTGTTAAGACTTCCTGATTTGATCAAGCGGTGGTTCTCATATTCGTAAGTATTGAGATACTCAAAGTTAACACATGGATGCTTGTTAGTGGAACAAGTTCATTAGATGACCTAGCTATGAGATAATCACATGGATAACTATTTAGTGCCAGTGAAATAATCTCAATATAGCAAACGTGCAAGTATCTTTAGACTTGAAATCTCCAAAATACTTTGTTTGCTGAGCATTGTGCTTTTATTCCAATCTCTAGAGCTAGATTGAGGGCCACCTATGAGATGGATATTGGGTACATTGTGAGGTAAACGAAAGTAGTTAAGAGGGTCAACAAAGGATTCACCACTCCTAATAGAAAGGACAAATATCTCAAGAAGACTTGTAGGAATTACTACTCAAGAAGTCCTTAGCCAAAGCGTATGTGCATTGGAAACAGTTCCAATTGATACACATCTAGAGTAGTAGATTCTTGGTACAAGTATAATTATATTCGGGCCAGAATTAATATATACTCTGGAGGGAGTTGACACTAATTCCATACTCTAAACCGAATGAGATATTGTATGGTGAAAGGAATTAATTGCACTATAGTTTGTTATTGAAGGGTTCATGTTAAGCCACTTGACTTCCTGGACTCTTGGGTGGTCAAGATGTGTTGCTAGATACCGCTCATGATATGGGAATATGGGTTTATTAATTGATGAATTAATAAACTAATCATAATTAGAATTGATAGGATTAATTCTAATTAATTAAGGATTATTAATCTTAAAGACGTTTGGATTAATTTATGTTCGCTATCAATTGACCGAGAAACCTAATAGGTCACACATAAAAGAGGAATATATACTCAAGATGTTATTTGATAACATAGTGGGGTTTATTGCGAGAAAGAGAAGTTGATGTGGTCAAATTATAATTAGGTATAATTTATAGGTCAATTTGTTAGTCTGAGAATTTGATGGGTTCCAATTGCAATTGTTTGTTTGGAATTCTTAGATAGTTTTATTGTTGAGGTTTTTCAGGTGACCCAAGAGGTACACATGAAACAAAACAACATAAAACTAAGGGGCACACAAGAGACATCAATTATCTTCTCTTCTCTCTCTCTCTCTCTCTCCCTCTCTCTCTCTCGTGGGTGTGTGAGTCTCTCCAAGAGAACACCAATGGTCTTCTTCTTCTTCTTAATTCTCTGGTTTTAGTTGAACAAGAAGAGTAAGGAAGACAAACCCTAGCCACCATTGTTGTTTTCTGCTAGCACAGAAAATCTTGGTGCTTGAGTGTAATCCTCTGTGTGGATTTCTATTAGAGATAATCACACATTGTGATTATAGTGGTTGTATATTCAACTCTCATGGTGATCTTCAAGAGAATTGCTGGATCGCTCCACAATTATCATACTTAAAGAAGGAAAGTTTTGTTTTCCACACAAACAAAGAAAGGTAAAAGCTGTTATCTTTGTTACTTTGTTTTCTATATATATGTCTTGCTTTTCACATATATGCGGATCCTGGGATGGTATCTCGTTCTTATTCTTTTGCTGCGCCATATATGATACCCGAGAGATACCCAACAGATACATCTGGCCTGGCACATGGCATAGAATACATGATGGATCCAATTGATTAGGAAAATCATGTGATCCCTTTTAACTTATGTCTTTGGAGACATCGACTTTGAAAGGCTTATCCCATGGGATATGGGTAAGAATCCCTTTTTTGGATTGATCCATACTAAACCTCTTTAGTATTCTATCTATGTATGTAGACTATGAAAGATCTACCAACCTTTTTGACCTATCTCTATAAATCCTAATTCCAAGAATATAAGTTGTTTCTGCAAGATCTTTCATGGAGAATTTCTTGGACAACCAACCCTTTACCTACTGAATGATAGGTATATCATTTCCTATTTACAATATATCATCTACATATAGTAATAGGAAAACAACTGCACTCTCACTAACCTTGTTATATACAGTAGGTTCATCCATATTTTGAATGAAACCAAACTCTTTGATTATTTTATCAAATGGATGTTTCAACTCCTAAAAGCTTGCTTAAGTCTATAAGTGGACATTTGCAGTTTGCACACTTTTGTTCTATCATTAGATGTGAAACCCTCAAGTTGTGTCATATATACTTTCTCAGTTATGCTTCCATTTAGAAAAGTAGTTTTTGCATCCATTTTCCAAATCTCATAATCATAATGAGCTGTAATGGCTTGGAGTATTCTGATGGATTTCAGCATAGCAACTAGTGAGAAGGTTTCGTCATAGTCAATACTATGTTGTTAACGATAACCCTTAGCCGCTAGTCATGCTTTATAGGTAACTTGGTTACCATCCACGTCGATTTTCTTCTTGAAAACCTATTTGAACCTAATAGGTTTAATTCCTTTGGATAGATCAACCAGAGTCCATACCTAGTTGTCAAACATGGAATCCATCTCTGACCCCATGGCTTCAAGCCATTTAGCAGATTATGAGCTATTCAGAACTTCCTTGTAAGTAGTAGGCTCATCATCATCTATGAGAAATACATCATTGTGGTCACTAATGAGAAATCTATATCTTTCAGGTGCCACACGTATCCTACTAGACCTACGAGGTTCTTGTGTAGTTAAAAGGTAATTTATTCTCTCAATAGATGTGGGATCAGATAGTTGATCCTTGTTTGTTTGTTCTTTTTGAACTTTACTAAGTTCAATCTTACTCTTACTGTCTTTTTTATGCATGTACTCTTTCTCTAAGAAAATAGCATGTTTTGAAACAAACACTTTATTTTTGGAAAAGAGATAGAAGTAACATTTGAAAGACTCTTTCAAATAACCCACAAACAAACACTTGTTAGACTTACTATCAATTTTTTCTGATTGTGGCCTTTTGACAAAAGAATGATAACAATATACTCTCAAGTGTGATAGCTTAGGTTTCTTGCTAAAGAACATCTCAAATGAGGTAATATCAACCATTTTTATAGAACTCTGTGTATAATATAAACAGAAGTCTCTAGTGTGTACCCCCAAAATAATTTTGGCAAGTCTGCAGAAGTCATCATAGTCTGTACCACGTCTAGAAAGGTTCGATTCCTTTTGTCAGATACATTGTTATGTTGAGGTGTATGTGGCTTAAGCATTCACCTCCTTGATAAGTTCTTAGAATCTTGATACTTTTCCCAAGTTGTTTCTCTACTTCATTCTTGAAGTTTTTAAACTTTTCAAAAGCTTCAGATTTGTATTTCATTAAATACAAATACTCATATTGTGAATAATTATTGATAAATATTATGAATTAGTGATAAGCTTTTCTTGATTGTATAGACATTGGGCCACATACATCAGAATGTATAAGTGCTAGTAACTCTTTGGCCCTTTTTCTTTTTCCAGAAAAATGAGTTTTAGCCATTTTATCAAGTAAATAAGACTCTCATGTGTGATATGATTTATAATCAAATGATCATAAGTCACCTAGCCTATGTAACTTAGAAACGCGATTCTCATTTATATGGCCTAAACGATAATGCCATAAATAAAATGAGGTTGAATTATCTATCCTAGGTTTCTTATTGTTCACATTGACGATTAGATTATCCATGTCTAGAATATATAAACCATTAACCAAAGTTGTGAAATCATAATGAATATCATTCAATGAAAAAGTACTGAAGGATCAAAATGGAAAACATAAAAGAAAATGCAGCAAAAAAATTTCAATTTTTTGAGCCACATCTAGGAGAGAGTACTTACTTTTCTTAACTGGTCATGGATGAACCAACATAGGGACGGGTTGCACTAGAACTTGCGTTGGAGTAGGAGAAGGAGGTGTATGCGGTTCAACCGGTATTCTCGCAAATCTTCTACTCCTACGCATCAAATATCTCTAAGCTTTTTCTCTTCGTCTTCTGGAGTATGACTCTACCTTATTCTCTGGCTAGCTTGGTGCAAGCTCCTTCTTTGGATAATCAAAATATCTCCAGGAGAGAAAAAAGAGAAAAACGAGAACAAGAGGAAGAGATGGCACACTAATTATAAACAATGGGCTCCGAGACCTAATTTGCTTGATTTCTAATAGGATGTATATAAAAAAGACATCCATACATGTTTTCTGTAAAAATTAAATTACCATTTCTACTGATAGAAATACCAGAATGGAAAAAAACAAAATATCCTCGATTCATCAATTTGGAAACTGAAATTAAGTTTTGTTTAAAACAAGAAACATATAAAATATTTTTTAAAATTAACTTTCTATTACAATAAAAAAAATAAGCTCAAGATCTCTCATTGCTTCAACCCATATTCTTGCTCCAATGTCTACTTGAAGTCCATGCTCACTATTGCCGAGTCTCTTTGTTGTTCTGAACCCCTGCAAAGTGTTACAAACATAGTCAGTGGCTCCATAATCACCTATCCAAGATGATGTTGATCCAACCATCAAAATAGACTCTAGGTATAGAGCAATGTCTGAAGTAGACTTGGTTAAGAAGTCTGGATAATCTTTCCCCTAATGCTCCTTCTTGCCACACTTGAAGTATTTGCCTTTGGGCTTCCCGTTGGGCTTAGCTTGACCAGATGCTTTGGGTTGGGCCCCTGCGTTTTTTTGGACCTTCCACTTCTTGAATTTCTTAGGCTTTACCTTAATTCCAGAAGAAGAAGTAGAACGAAAAACCAAAACCTTTGACATGGGCTTTATGATCTTCTCTGCCGCCTGGAGCTCTTTCATAAGCTCCATGAGATTCATATCCAACTTTTTCATATTGTTGTTCAACTTGAACTGAGAATATAAATTAGGCAGAGTTTCAAGAACCATGTCAATTTGGTTCTCAGGATATATTTCTGGGAAATACACCCTCTTAGACTAGGTTTCTGATGTAAATATCGAATGTCTTAATAAAATAATTTATTTTTAGAAATTATTTGTGAATTTATATTTTGTTTGTACACAATTACATTTGGAAAAGACCCATTTGTGTTTAAGTAAGTGGTCCATGTGAATAGAGGTCTTTCACAGTAAGGTATGGATCACAGGTTACTTAACACATAAACATTCGTTCTTAACCGATTGATGAGAACGGGAAACTCATCATGTTTAGATTATTATGTTGTGAATTCCAAATGGGGAATGTCTTACCTTTAGCCAGTGAGTAGTCCACTCACTTCATGACATAAGCGTATTTCGAATACGTAGAACAAGACCTGTACCAGTGGTTTCTTAAAAGTACTATATGGTAGAAACCTAGACTACTACTGCTACAGTATGGACTAGTACTCTACGACTTGAGTATGAGTTGGTGGTCTGATGAAGCTGGAAGCATGTACTTTGATATACTATAGTTGAGGTTCTATCGTAGGGCAATATACTTGTATGTTGGGTATGTGTGATTAGTTAGTTAAGATAGACTTGTACAAGATAGTTTCTATACTATATCGCCCCTTATGGTTGTTTGAATGATCTAAGGCCCTAGGAAACATGGCTTAGATGTTTGCTTTAAGATAGCTCCCTTGGAAAGCGGAAACAATCCAGGAAGTTGTGGATCATTGGACTAGAAGCCTAAGGATGGTAGATGTCATTTAGAGAGGTGTTAGTACACTTCTTCATGTCTAAATGTATGACGATGTATAGAGAGGTATTTTAGTCATTACACCTATAGGTCGGAGACTTTGCTAACGCAACATTGTCCTTAGGGTCAATATTTCCTTATGGTGATATTAAGAAATATTTAAAATATAAAATACAGTTATTTATATGACAAGGGTATTTTGATCATTTTAGTAGCTAAGTCGGTGTGTCTTTTGGTCCCTAATATAGACCTTAAGTCCTAATTAAATATGGGCTAAGGAATTGATCTTAAATTAAATAGAATTTCTTTTATTTAAGTAGCTTGATTTAATTGTTGGGCTAGAATAAAATAAAGGTCCATGAAGAGAGAATTAATTAAATTAGTTTAGTAGGTTAATTAATTATTCAGGGCTTTGGCCCAATTGGAATAATTAAAGATTAACCTGGGACTAAACTAATATAGGCTTGTTAATTGGACTAGTTTATTTGGGTTGGGAAATTAATTATTTGTTGGGCCAATTAGTTGGTTCTAATTAGAATAATTAATTTACTCCAAAAGGCTAAACTAAGAGTCCAATGGCCCAGTCCAGTTTAACCTAAGGTTTTTTTAGGTTAAGCAAGAGGATTGGAAACAACGTTGTTTTGATCACTGCCTCTTCTCTGCGAAAAAAAATGACGTCTCTCTTTCTCTCTCTCCAGAAAAAGTTCCTTAGTCTGTTAATTGTTCACCAAACGGAATTAGGCAGGCCATATATTGGGAGATCAAGGGTTTGGCGTTCACCTACATGCAAAGGCTGAGTAGGAGACTTGCAGGAATCGCACCAAAGGTTTCTACCAGTGTACCTAACCTGGTTGCGCACATTCTAGCCAATTCTAAGAACGAGAAAAACGGGTATTATTTTAAAACCTCAGAATCCGAATAGAGCACGACCAGCGTCGGCTAGGGTTGCTGGAGCCAGTGCCAGCTCTATTCGGAGTTCCCTGTTCTTTAGTTTTTTCAGTTTTTATTTTTCACTTCCGCTGCGTGCCTTGTGTTTTCTGATTTTCATGCCTTCAATATTGTTGCGCCTAGGACTTCGGCCTTCTCGATATAGGCAATCATCTTGAGGAGATGCTCTCGAATCGATGCCTCCTCAGCCATCCTACTATTCATGATTACCTTAAGAGCTTCCTACTTTGCCTACCGACTCTTGTCAGCAAATATGGTACGCAATGACAAATCCATATCGTACACATTGGCCATGTGCTCATGCTTAGATTGGAGCACATTAGACATGGAAGCCAACATATAGCACTTAGCCATCTCATCAGCCTTTTTCCATGCTTTCTCGGCCTCTTGCTCCTGATCAGTGGATTCTTTCCCAATCTTAGGACAAGGATCCGTAAGAACATATTTGTACTCCTCAACAGTGAGTACTATGTTTAGGTTCCTTTTCCAGTCCACATATTTTAGGCCTATCAACTTATTCTCCTTGAGAATGATTGACAATGGACTGAAACCAGACATTTTTGAAATATTGCGAAAAACATTCATTTAGTTTGCAAGAAAAAAATGTACATTTATATTTTTCTTTGATAATAGACAATTCTTAAAACCATTATCAATAATATAAATAGTTTAGCTCTTAGAAAAACTAACAGACCATCATAGGAAGATTAACAACATTCTAAGTTAAGTGTATAACCATCACGAATCAAAACTTCCTAAATACATAATGGTCTAGATAAAGTTCCACCGATAGGATGGCACTGATTCACACCACCTCCAAGCAATCTAGTGCTAAAAAGTTCCAGTGTAGGTTGGTCAATCCTAGCAAATACTCTAGACTTTTAATTTTTCTCTTCCATTAGTTCTAGATACTTCTGGAAGTCTATCCTATAGGGGGTCATGCTCAAAATGACACGAGGAAGTCTACTATCTTTAATGAGAGTTGTGATGGAAGCCATGGGGTCGTTGGAACCCCTCTCCTACTTAATCTTTTATTAAAAATAGAGTTTTAGGCCCATAAACATTTTCTATAATCTTATGGTTTCATTAACATTAGTAAAAAACTAAAATTCAATATTATTCTCTATGACAAGAATGAATTCCTTTGAGAGAATAAACTATGGATTTATTTTACTATTCTAAGTTAATAATCAAGTAAAACTTTATTAAACAACCTTAAGTTCAATATTATTCTCTATGTCAGGGATTAAACCTTTTAAGAGAATAAACCACGAACTCTTTTATTTTAAAGTTTCTTAGATTAAAACCTTTTATAAAAAACTGTTCTATCTAGTGAGACTTTGGTCTTACAAGAACTTGTGTATTTGATCTCAAAAATAAAATAAGCATGATAACAAAAGTAAACTTTTTCATTTTCAAACTATTTATTTATACCTAAGTGACCAAACAATGGGTTAAACATCATCAATTAAAAATTAATGATCTTGTTCAATCCTAAGGTGGTTCCATCTTTTACTACTCATTTTCATGCAAATTATTCATCCAAAGATAAATAAAACTATTGCAAAAAATTAATCTCATACAATGGTTTCAAAACATGATTACTTTAAGAAAAAATTAAGGTACAGAACTTCAGCAGTGCTCTCCCTTTTCTTGGACAAAATTGTGTGCATTCGCCTCTAGGCAAAATGGACCTTGTGCATGGTCCATTAGGCCTATTTGGTGCCAGGTCTACACTGTTTCTCCAAAACCTTAGGCTAGGTAGTGTGGACCTGGCACCTAGTCCGATCGGGCCACCTAGCGCCGGGTCCATTCTGGAGTTCGCCAATTTCTAGAAAAATCTTGCTTTTCAGCCATTTTTCGCCCCTCAACTGTTCCAACAATCACGTTCTTAAGTCCCAAAAATTTACAGGCTAAAAGAAACGTAAAAACAGGCATAAAATTATACCTTTATAAGTACTTATGCCTCTAACCATGAGGTGCATATCGCATCTACTAAAAACCAGACACGCAATGGGAAAACTATTAGAATACATGATCTTATGCCTCTAACCGTGAGGCGTACATGAACTCTAGAAATCAATGTTTGAAGGATCACATTAAATCACAAAAGATTCATTTTAATCGTAAAAGAACCACCTTTTTTGGTTTTTAACCCTAGTACATGCTCCTAGATGAAAACCATGTCTCTGATACAACTTGGAGGATTAAAACCCAAAACATCAAAGAAAATGCAACGGAAAATTTTCAATTTTTCAAGCTACATCTAGGAGAAAGTACTTACTTTTCTTGATTAGTCATGGATAAACCAACTAGGGACAGTGCACTGGAACTTATGTTGGAGGAGAAGAAGGAGGCGCCTGCAATTCGATCGGTATTCCTGCCAATTTTCTACTCCTATGCATCAAACGTCTCCAAGCTTTTTCTCTTCGTCTTATGGACTATGACTCTTCCTTATTTTCTGGTTAGCTTGGTGAAAGCTCCTTCTTTAGCTAATCAAAATATCTCAAAGAGAGAAAGAAGAGAAAAGCATGAACAAGAAGAAGAGATGGCACACTCAGAGAAGTGAAAAACCTCATACTACAACGTTGTTTTCTTCCCTCCCATACACCTTAATTTCTACCAGCCTTAGGGCTTTGATGAAGCCCTAATGGCCGAAAACACTAAGCCTTTGTGGGCTTGGTGTTGTGCTCCAAAACCAATCCAAGATTGGCACAATCCTCTTAATTAATTAATTATCCTTTCGGGCTTCATTAAATACCCAAGACTAATTAATTAATTCTAATTAGACTCTTAACATTTGTCAGCATATATCAGTCTAATTAATTAATTTATTCCAGCCTAATTATCTTAATTAATTATCTTTTTTAGGCCTTATAAAAAATCCAAAACTAATTAATTAGTTCTAATTAGACTCTTAGAATAAATTTTATTTTTCTTCCAAATAATTATCCGTTAAGCCCAGATTGTGTCTAAATAAAACCAAGGTAACTTGAGCTACTCTGGGGACCAAGAGACATATTATTCATGGCTACTAATGTGATCAAAATGCCCTTACTATTAAATAGTTGCATTTTACAATTTTAAATATTTCCATTTGTCATCATATAGAAATGTTGACCCCAAGAATAATATTGCTAAAGCAACGTCTCCGACCTGTAGGTGAAATGATGGAAATACCCCTCTATGTAACACTCATCAATGAGACAAGATAAGTATACTAACACCCATCTCAAAGACATCTACCATTCTTAGATCTCTAGTCCAATAATCCATAACTCACTCGAATGATCTTGCTTATCATTGGAAACTACCCAAAAGCACACATTCTAGAATCACGTTCCCAGGGCCTTAGATTATTAGATTATCTTGGACAATCATAAGAGAGTGATTTAACTTCACTAAATGAAGCATAGAAACTCTGTTGCATGAGTTTCCTTAACTAACTAGAGTAATACACCCAACATAAAAGGATATTGATCTCACAAAAGAAATCTCACCCAATATATATGAAAGTATAAAACCCTAGATAAGCTAGAACACCTACCCATACTTAAGTATAAAGGTATCTATCCACGCTATAGCAGTAATAGCCCAGTCTCTATAATCATAGTACTTTATAAGAAACCATTACTACAAGTCTAGTTCTACATATTCAAAATACTCTTATGCTAGTGATGTGAGTGAACTACTCACTGATTCAATGCAAACCATTCCTCATTAGAACTCATGGCATAATATTCTTACCTTGATGAAATTCCCAATTCCATCAAATGACTAAGATCTCAATTTTACTTGTATGACAAGTACCCATGGTCTATACCTTACTGTGAAGAACGACCCAACACATAGACCATTATTTATTATACTTGGACCTTAAATGTGCAATAATATAAGAAATAAACTAAATTGAATGAATAAATATTTTATTACAATATATTTATATAGAATACATAGTCCTTGAGGGCATACTTTCCAACAAGAACAACATTTATTCTTAAAAATTAAATAAAATCCGCATAATTCTAAACACACAACTGAGATAATATTTTTCAATAAAACTGGTACAAAATAATTATTTGCAGTTCTAAAACTAATCCTGAAGGTAGGTATAGCTCGTAAGTCCCCACAATAAGTGTAGTAACCTTTGCTTCATTTGTAGTACGTAGGTCCACGTTGCCTTTCTCTAGCCTTCTGCTGCCCTTTAGTCCCTGTAAGTTATTGCACAAATGAGATCCACATCCGGTATCTAATACCCATATCTCATTTCTAAAGGTAGTATTAATTTCAATCATAAATATAGCAGGAGTAGAAGTAGAAGTTCTAGAAGCTTCTCCTTCTGCTTCTTTTCCTTGACGGTCTCCAAGTAGGCTTTGAAACTGTGGCTTCAATGGTCTATCTTTCCACAATGATGGGCATGGGCCTTTGGTGGCTGCCTCATTCTTTTTCACACCACATTTGGGCTTTGTAGAAGCCTTTTCTTCTTTCTAGGAACCTTCTTCCTAGTATAGGAAGATTCTACTAACATAACTGCATTGGATTCCTTCTTCATGGAGGACTTCGAAATTTTGAGTAGATGGATCAACTTGAGTGTGGTGGGCTCAATCTTGTTCATATGGAAATCAATCACAAATTGTGAAAAACTATTTAGTATAGATTGCAAAATTAAGTCGAAACTTAATTCATTGTCCATTACAAAATCAAGAGATACGAGCTTCTCAATTAAATCCAATATTTTTAGCCCATGAATGGCCATAGAAATACCCTTAGCTATCTTCGAACGAAACAATTATTTTGATTTCTCATATCTTTTCGTTCTGGCTTGGGTATCAAACGGCTCTCAAAGATGTAATATAATCGAGTAAGCATCTATATGCTTATATTCAGGAGTCATTGACGCTAACATCACGCAAGATGGTATGCCATGTCCTCTTTACGCTTCTTGTGGATAGCATACTTATCAGTATGAGCCTCTTGAGCTAGTGGTGGAAAAATAGGAGCTTTTAACATGTAGAGCAATGTTTTCGACCTGAGAACAATTCTCAAGTTTCTATACCGGTCGAGAAAGTTTGTTTCAGTTAACTTGTTGGTTCCTAAGATGCTATCAGGTTTAGGTTGTTGACATGTTGTAGTTGACCTAGATGTAAAGATAGAGAAAATTAGCTAACTGTGTATACACATTTAATGTAAATAATTAGGTCTTTAATTAAGTGCATCGTTATTTCACTATTTTACTCAAATCAATAGCCCCTGCTTTTGATTCAAAAAAGCTCATTGAAAGCATTCCTAGTGGACCGGTATCCAAATTCCTGAAGAATGACATTGGGTTTGCCAAACAAGCCACCCTTAAGTTCAATGGTAGGTATGTAATACCAACTACATCGTATGTAATTACCAGATCATTGGGTGATTAGCATCTTTTAATTTTAAAGCCTTTTAAGCTAACTAAATCTTGCCTTATATTTTCTTTATGCTTAAGTTCTCTCAATCAGGATAAAGAGATTAGTTAAACCTGACCCATTTATCATAAATTTAAAATTCCAGAGCTTAAACATGCCTAATGTGAAGTAAGCTTGGGTTAGCCCAACAACCTGGTCTCAAAAAAGATCTCCCGTTCTTACTATATTAATGGAAGTGATAGGAATCAACTGTTGGGTATCTCATGAATATCATATATGGCATAGTGGAAAGATAAGAACGAGATACCAACCCAGGATCCGTATATACGTGGAAAACAAAACATAAAGAGAACAAAGGTAATAGCTTTTTACCTTTCTTTGATCGTCTGAAGAACAAAAATTTTCCTTCTTCAAGTCAAGGCGCGATCCAGCAATCCTCTTAATCAAACACCACAAGAGTTGAACATCTAGCCACTATAATCACAGTGTGTGATTATCTCTAACAGAAATCCACACAGAGGAACACTCAAGCACCAAGATTTTCTGTGCTAGCAGAAACAACAATGGCGGCTAGGGTTTTGTTCAAGAACAACGAGAGAGAGAAGAGAAGAGAAGAGAATCATGTATCCTCTAGGGTTTGGAGTAGTTTTTCATTAATCACCCCCAGCTAGGGTTTCGTGTGACTTATCTATATATTACATGAAAATCTGTTGGAAAAATACTCCAACTCAGGATTCGAAAACAATTAGAATTCCCTAATTATAATTAGAAATATCAAGTTCTCACAATTACAATTTGAACCATAAATTATAACTAATTATAATTCGGCCACAACAACTTCTCTTTCTCCTAATTAACCCTACTATGTTATCAAATAACATCTTAAGTATATAATCCTCTATTATGTGTGACCTATTAGGATTCCCAGTTAATTGGTAGTGAATATGAATTAATCCAAACGTATTTGAGATTAATAATCCACAATTAATTAAAATTAACCATATCAATTCTAATCAGGTTTGGTTTATTAATTAATCAATTAATAAACATATATTCTTAGATCATGAGCGGTATCTAGCAACACATCACGACCACCCAAGAGTCCAGCAAGTCAAGTGGTGTGACATGAACCCTTCAATAACAAACTACGGTGTAATTAACTCCTTTCACCATATAATAATTCTTTCGGTTTGGAGTAGGAATTAGTACCAACTCCCTCCAAAATATATTAATTTTGTCCTAAATGTAATAGTACTTGTATCAGGAACCCACTATTCTAGATGTGTATCAATTGGAATTATTTTCAATACACAGCCGCCTTGGCCAAGGACTTCTCAAGTGGTAATTCCAACAAGTGGCCATGAGATATTCGCCCCTACTATTAGGAGTGGTAAATCCTTTATTGACCATCTCAACTTCTTTTATTTACCTCACAATGTACCCAATATCCATCCCATAAGTGGCCCTCGATCTGGCTCCAGAGATTGGAATCAAAACACAAATGCTCAGCAAACAAAGTACCTTGGAGATCTCAAGTCTAAAGATGCTTGCACATTTTCTATATTATGATCACAGGCACTATATAGTTATCCATGTGATTATCTCATAGCTAGGTCATCTAATGAATTTGTTCCATTAACAAGCATTTACGTGTTAACTTTGAATATCTCAATACTCACGGATGTGAGGACCACCGCCTGATCAAATCAGGAAGTCTAATATATGCTAGTCTTAACTCATTAATGATGTCCTGTCTCATTAATACTACGACTAGAGAGTATTTAAGTGCTAACACTATACAGTGTAGTAGAAATCTCATATCATGATCTCTATCATAATTTCCTTAACACAGTGTTGTACTAGGGACTTTATCTAACTGTTATATTACACAAAAGTAATCAAAAGAAACTGTAAGATAAATAATGTCTTTTATTAAAATAAAATGTATCATATACAACATACAAATGATTGCCTCCAGAGCATAACATTAACAAACTCCCACTTGTACTAAAGCCAATTATTCATGTATCTAATACCGAATGACTCAAAATGCCTATCATGTTTCATTTGGGATAGTGTTTTTGTAAGTGGGTCAGCTATGTTCTCATCCATGAGAATTCTCTCTATCTTTATTTCCTTAGCTACTTCAGAAGTGGCCATGTACTCTGCTTCTGTCGTAGAGTTGGCAATTGTCTCTTGTTTGGAACTCTTCCAACTTATTGGCCCTCCGCACAATGTAAACACGTAGCCAAATTGTGATTTGAAATCATCTTTATCAGGTTGAAAACTGGCATCAATATTCCCATTTATTTCAAATCACCTTCTACATATACTATGAACACATCATTAGTCCTTCGTACGTAATTAAGGATGTTCTTTACAGCCGCCCAATGACCCTTGCTAGGGTCAGATTTGTATTTGCTCGTCAAATTGAGAGTACAAGATACATCGGGCCTCGTACATATCATAGCGTACATGGTAGATCTAACTGCCGAAGCACATGGAATCTTACTTATGTGATCCCTTTCAACTTACGTCTTGGGAGACATCGACTTTGAAAGGCTTACACCATGTGACATGGGTAAGAATCCCTTTTTGTATTGATCCATGCTAAACTTCTTTAGCTTTATCTATGTATATAGACTGTGAAAGACCTAGCAACCTTTTGGATCTATCTCTATATATCTTTATTCCAAGAATATATGTTGCTTCTCCAAGGTCTTTCATAGAGAATTGTTTGGACAACCAAACTTTAATCGTTTGCAAGACAGATATATCATTTCCTATTAGCAATATGTTATCTACATAAAACAATAAGAAAACAATTGCGCTCCCACTAACCTTCTTGTATACACAAGGCTCATCTATATTTTGAATGAAACCAAACTCTTTGATTGTTTAATCAAAACGGATGTTCAAACTCCTAGAAGCTTGCTTAAGTCCATAAATGGACCTTTGCAACTTACACACCTTTGTGCCATCACTGGATGTGAAACCCTCAGGATGTATCACATACACTTCTTCAGTCAGATTTTCGTTTAGGAAAGCTATTTTCATATCTATTTGCCAAATCTCATAATCATAATGAGCAGCAATGGCTAGGAGTACCCTGATGGATTTTAGCATAGCTACTGGCAAGAAGGTTTTGTCATAGTCAATACCATATTATTGACGATAACCCTTCGCCACTAGATGTGCTTTATAGGCAACTAAGTTACCATCCATGTCCGTTTTCTTCTTGAAAATCCATTTGCACCTAATAGGTTTAATTCCTTTGGGTGGATCAACTAAAGTTTATACTTGGTTGTCGTACATGGAATCTATCTCTGACTTCATGGCCTTAATCCATTTGTCAAATTCTAAACTGTTTAGAACATCCTTGTAGGTAGTAGGCTCATCTTCATCTATGAGCAATACGTCATTGTGGTTACTAATAAGAAATCTATATCTCTCAGGTGCCACACGTATCCTACTAGATCTATGAGTTCTTGGATAGTAAAAGGTTCATTTATTCTCTCAATAGATATGGGATCAGATGGTTGATCCTTATTTGTTTGATCTTCTTGAACTTCACTAAGTTCAATTTTACTCCCACTGTCCCCTTTGAGCATGTGCTCCTTCTCTAAGAAGATGTTATGTTTCGAAACAAACACTTTATTTTCAGAAGGGAGGTAAAAGTAATATCCAAAAGATACTTTTAGATATCCCACAAACAAACACTTATCAGACGTACTTTCAAGTTTGTCGGACTGTGGCCTTTTGACAAAGGCAGGACAACCCCTTGCTCATAAGTGAGATAACTTTGGTTCTTACCAAAGAACATCTTAAATGGGGTAGAATCAACCGATTTTGTTGGAACTATGTTTAGTATATAAATAGAAGTCTCTAGTGCATACCCCCAAAATGATTTTTGTAGGTTTACAGAAGCTATCATGGTCCGTTCATGTCTAAAAGGGTTCAATTCCTTCTCTCAGATACACCATTATGTTGAGGTGTATGTGGTGGAGTTCATTGAGATAATATCTCATTATCTCTAAGATAACTCAAAAACTTTTGGCTCAAGTATTCTCCTCCTCGATCAGATCTTAGAGTCTTAATACTTTTGCCAAGTTGTTTCTCTATTTCATTCTTGAAGTCTTTGAACTTATGAAAGGCCTAAGATTTGTATTTAATTAAATACAAATACCCGTATCGTGAGAAATCATCGATAAAGGTTATGAAATAGTTATAAACTCCTCTTACTTGTATTGACATTAGGCCACATACATCAGAATGTATGAGTTCTAATAACTCTTTGTTCCATTCTCATTTTCCTGAAAAATGAGTTTTAGCCATTTTACTTAGTAAACAAGACTCGCATGTGCCATATGATTCATAATCAAAAGACTCTAAGTCACCAAGCTTGTATAACTTAGAAACACAATTTTTGTTTACATGGCCTAAACGACAATGCCAAAAGTAAGAGGTGTTAGAGTTATCTACATTAGATTTCTTATTGTTTATATTGAGTATAGGATTATCCAAGTCTAGAACATATAAACCATTAACCAGAGTTGCTGAACCATAATGAATATCATTCAATGAAAAAGAACAACATTTATTCTTAAATATCAAATGAAATCCATTTAAGTCTAAACACGCAACTGAGATAATGTTTTTCATTAAAACTAGTACATAATAACAGTTTTGTAATTCTAGAACTAATCCCGAAAGCAGGTTTAGCTCGTATGTCCCCACAACAAGTTCAGCAATCTTTGTCCTATTTGTAGTACGTAGATCCACGTCACCTTTCTCTAGCCTTCTACTACCCTTTAGTCCCTACAAGTTATTGCACAAATGAGATCCACATCCAGTATCTAATACCTATATTTCATTTCTAAAGACAGTATTTATCTCAATCATAAACATACCCGGAGTAGAAGTAGAAGTGCTTGCAAGCTTCTCCTTCTTCTTCTTGTTCTTAATGGTCTCTAAGTAGACCTTACAGTTGTGCGGCAATAGCCCATTTTACCACAATGATGGCATGGGCTCTTGGCGGTAGTGTCCTTTTTCCTCACACCGCCTTTGGGCTTCATAGGGGCCTTCTTCTTTTTTTGAACTTTCTTCTTAGAAGAAGTAGATTCTACCATTAAAATTGTATTGGAATCCTTCTTCATGGAGGACTCCACATTTTTGAAAAGATTGATCAATTCAAGAATGGTGGACTCAATCTTATTTATCTGATAGTTAATCACAAATTGTGAGAAACTATTAGGCAAAGACTAAAGAATTAAGTCAACACTTATGTCATGATCTATCACAAACCCGAGAGATCTAAGCTTATCTATTAAGCCTAGCATCTTTAGCCCATGGGTGGCTACAGAAGAACCCTCTGCCATTTTGCAACGGAATAGTTGCTTCGAGATCTTATATCTCTCAGTTTTGGCTTCGGCGTCAAACAGCTCTCGAAGATGTAGTATAATCGATAGAGCATCCATATACTCGTGCTGTTTTTGCAACTCGGGAGTCATGGATGCCAGCATAATACATAATACTATATCACTATCCTTCTTGTGCCTTTTGTGGATAGCGTGCTCATCAGTATAAGCATCTTGAGTTGGTGGTGGCGAAATAGGAGTATCTAGCACGTAGAGTAACTTTTCCGATTTAAGAATGATTCTCAAATTTCTATACCAATCGAGGTAGTTTGATTCGTTTAACTTGTTCGTTTCCATGATGCTACGTAGGTTTAGTTTAGTTGACATGATGATGCAAGTGTCCTAGATGTAAAGATAGAGAGGATTAGCTATTGTATATGCACATGAAATACAAATAATTAGGACTTTAATTAAACGCATTTTTACTCCACTATTTTACTCAAACCAATAGCCCCCACTACTGATTCGAGAAAGCCCGTTGGAAGCTTTCCTAGTTGACTGGTATCCAAATTCCTCAAGAATAACCTTGGGTTTGCCCAACAAGCCACCATTGAGTTCATTGGTAGGTATCCAATACCAAGTACATTGTATGTAACTACTGGATCATTGGGTGATTAACAACTTTTAATCTTAAAGCCTTTTAGGCTACCCTAACTTTTCCTCTAAATTTCTTTATGCTTAAGTTTACCTAACCGGCATAAAGAATTTAGTTAAATCAAGAATTTAATTTTAAAGGAATTTAATTCCATAGCTTGAACATGCCCGATGTCAAGTAAGCTTGGGTTTGCCCAACAACTTGCTCTCGAAAAAAGGGCTCTCATTCTTACTATATTAATGGAAAGAATTATGTTTAATATTAATTGAGGGATTTGTTCCTTTTAGTGATTTCAATCAATGACATGGTAATAAAGCGATTACGTGGTATGGTTATGGACATTACCCTAAATTAATTCCTTTGAGCCATAAAAGAAATTAATATAGTTAATCATATGTGTTCATGCATGATTTAAGTAAAAGGTCTTACATTCTCACCTTGTTTTGGTTGCCATCTCCAAAATAAAATAATTCTACTCCTATCTAACCTATGCAAACTATTTACATAATTTCTTAAAGGGAGAAAACCTTGAGTTACATTCGAGGGGAGTTAGATGAGAAGAGAATTACACAAGAATTCTAGAGAAGGCAAGACACGCATGCCTTATTTCATAAAAAAACCAAAACTGTAAAATGCATGAACAGATATAATTGGTTTTAGTCCATAATCATCCACCATGCCATTAATTATTCTTAAACAAAATTAGCATATAACTTTTATTATTCCAAAATCACTATTTTGGAAAAATAAAACAAATTCTAAAATCAATATTTTAGAAAAATACATCAATTTTAAAATTTCAAAATCACTATTTTGGAAAAATAAAATTGTTTGTCTCAAAACTAATTTTGAGAAAATGTTTTTAGGTCCCGTCTCTGGCAGCAATAACGGTGGTCCCGCTGGCTGGTCAGTGGGCGAGGGTAAAGGGGGTAGCACCCCTTGAAAGAAAATTTTATTTTACCGCTTCTCATCATATGAGATTTTTCCCTTTCAAAATCCACCTTTTTTTTTTTTTTTACTGGAATGTCGAAACAGAGTAGAACCGGCGCTGATTTTGAAGCTAAAGCTAGCTCTACTTGTGATCTGGTTTTAAGAAAAAAAAATTCCAGAAATGATTTCTAGACGTCACCAACAGCACGGAACCAGCGCCAGTTGGAAGGTCGGAGTTGGAGCCGGCTGTAGTCCGGAAGAGGTGGCGATTTTTAGAAAATTTTTCAAAAACAGTTTCTAGTGCCTTCTTCTTCTGCAAATTTTTACTGAGAACGATTCTCAACAAAGTTTTTCTATTTTGAAACTCAAAACAACAACCAATTTGTTAATTTAAACAAAACCAAACAAAAAATTAAATTCACAAGATGAGATAGAGGGCAACAAACATGTTCAAGAAAACTTTTTTCTATAAAAAAATTTCAGCACATAAAGAAACCATTTTTCGAAATATGCTATAACTATTACACAATCATATTGTGCTACGGACCCAACCCATAATGCTCAAAACGATTTCGACTTGAGTGAAAACAGTTTCACAGTGAACAAAGACAAACACGAACACATGAAAACAACTTTTCATGCAAAAAACAATGTCTGCAATCCACACATAGCAAGGCTCCGATACCACTGTTGGGTATCTCACGCATATCGTATATGTCGCAGCGGAAAAATAAGAACGAGATACTAACCCAGGATCTGCATATGTGTGAAAAACAAAACATAAAGAGAATAAAGGTAATAGCTTTTTACCTTTCTTTGATCGTCTGAAGAACAAAAATTTTCCTTCTTTAAGTTGAGGTGCAACCAGCAATCCTCTTGATCAAACACCATGAGAGTAGAACATTCCGCCATTATAATCACAGTGTGTGATTATCTCTAACAAAAATCCACACGGAGGAACACTCAAGCACCAAGATTTTCTGTGCTAGCAAAAACAACAATAGTAGCTAGGGTTTTGTTCAAGAACAATGAGAGAGAGAAGAGAAGAGAAGAGAATCATGTATCCTCTAGGGTTTGGAGTAGTTTTTCGTTAATCACCCCCAGCTAGGGTTTCGTGTGTCTCATCTATATGTTACACAAAAATCTGCTGGAAAAATACTCCAACTCAGGATTCTAAAACAATTAGAATTCCCTAATTGTAATTGGAAATATCAAGTTCTCACAATTACAATTTGGACCATAAATTATAACTAATTATAATTTGTCCACAGCAACTTCTCTTTCTCACAACTACCCCACTATGTTATCAAATAACATCTTAAGTATATAATCCTCTATTGTGTGTGACCTATTAGGTTTCCTAGTTAATTGGTAGTGAATATGAATTAATCCAAACGTCTTTGAGATTAATAATCCATAATTAATTAGAATTAATCATATCAACTCTAATCAAGATTGGTTTATTAATTCATCAATTAATAAACCTATATTCCCAGATTATGAGCGGTATCTAGCAACACATCATAACCACCCAAGAGTCCAATAAGTCAAGTGGCTTGACATGAATCCTTCAATAACAAACTACTGTGCAATTAACTCCTTTGACCATACAATATCTCTTTCGATTTGGAGTACGGAATTAGTACCAACTCCCTCCAGAATATATTAATTTTGACCCAAATATAATAGTACTTGTACTAGGAAGCCACTACTCTAGATGTGTATCAATTGAAATTATTTCCAATACACAGTTGCCTTGGCCAAGGACTTCTCGAGTAGTAATTCTAACAAGTGGCCATGAGATATTCGCCCCTACTATTAGGAGTGGTGAATCCTTTATTGACCCTCTCAACTACTTTCATTTACCTCACAATGTACCCAATATCCATCTCATAGGCAGCCCTCGATCTAACTCCGGAGATTGGAATTAAAGCACAATGCTCAGCAAACAAAGTACCTTGGAGATTTCAAGTCTAAGGATGCTTTCACGTTTGCTATATTGAGATTATATCACTGGCAGTAAATAGTTATCCATGTGATTATCTTATAACTAGGTCATCCAATGAACTTGTTCCATTAACAAGCATTCACGTATTAACTTTGTGTATCTCAATACTTACGGATATGGGAACCACCGCCTGATCAAATCAGGAAGTCTAACACATGCTAGTCTTAACTTCTTAATGATGTCATGTCTCATTAATACTATGACTAGAGACTATTTAAGTACTAACACTATACGGTGTAGTAGGAATATCATATCATGATCTCTATCATGATTTCTTTAACACAGTGTTGTACTAGAGACTTTATCTAACAATTATATTACACAAAAGTAATCAAAAGAAACTGTAAGATAAATAATGCCTTTTATTAAAATAAAATATATCATATGCAACATACAAGTGATTTCCTCTAGGGCATAACACTAACATCAACCCAATCAAATAGTTCAATCCTAAGAAGGGGGAACGACCGTGCAAGGGCCAATGACAAGATCAAGGACCAAGAGACTCCAAAGCGATATCCAATTGCTCTTTCAACCACACTTGAGGATGGAAGAGATTAGGAAGATTGATAAAGGCTACCGAGAACCTAATTTGATGAACATCCAAGAGGGTTCCTAACAACAACCATACCTGCACTAAAAGAGGGAGCAAATGATGGAGAAAATGCTAAACTCCAACTATTAGATCCAACCTGGCGCTAGCCCTAATACGCTACCATGGTGCTAGGTGCAATCTGCCAACCAAACGCTAGAATTCCAGCACTCTGGCACCAACTCTAGCACCTATTGCTAGCGCCGGGTCCATTTGGGCAGCACCCCCTGTTTTTTTATTTTTATGATTTTCTCCGGTTTATGTTGACTTTAAACACTATGTAAAGTTCCTTTAAGGCCTTATTTTATCTATGGGCCTTTGTAATCACTTTATTATGGTTAGAGTAGTATAAATATATCTTTTTGGTGATTTGACAAATCATTCAACTTACTTTATTCAAATTGTGAAAGAGAGCTTTGAGGGGTTTTTACCTCCTTGTTCATCTTGTTCAAGACCATGCTTAGGGCTTAGTCTTCCCATTGAATAAATCTCTAAAACCTTTGGATAATCCAATGTGGTTTCTCTTGATTGGGTCTTAGTTACTTTGTGTTTTGAATGTTTATCTTGAATTCCATTATTTGGATGCCTATAGTTCTATTTCTTTTATTCTTGATTTCCTTTTATTGTGTCAAGGATATTTGGGTAAATTTATAGTAGGTCTTGCTATTTTTCTTGTGGGTTTTTGATGTTTAGTTCCTCAAGGATTTTCTAGGGAATAGTTAGATAGTTATTCTATTTCATTTAACCATAAAATTCCACTGATTGGATTTCACTGTAGGAGCTGGAGTTTTTGCCTATTGTTAGCAATTGTTCCACAAATTTAACCACACAAGATCATATCAAAGAGTTTGGTATCAGAGCAAGGAAAGCCTTGATTCTAATCAAAGCCTTACATCAAGAAGAGGAGCCTTGCAAAGTTGAAGAAAAATAGGGAAAATCCCGTAATGTAAAACAAAACCTCAAAAAGGTCATGATATCTTTGTTATTTCTTGATTTCTTCTTGAGAAATTTACTCCTTGATGTTATATAATACTTGAAAAAAAATTTATCTTATGTTTGTGGTGAAAAGGGGCTTGAATTTGGGTGAAAATATTAGTTGTTTTTAAGTGACAGGATTGCATCCAATGTGTTTGATATATGCACTAAGATAATATTTGTGGTTATAGTTGTTAGTTTTGACTTTTATTTTTCATTCCTTGGGATGTTAGGACTTGATATATTAATCTATTATTGAAATCCATACTCATTAAACTTATCATTGCTATTGCACACTTGTGATTATCTTGTTCTTCCTATTCCTATTTACTACTAGTTCTTGTTTCTTTATTTTGCTACTTCTTGTTTGTTTCTTATTTGGAATTGCTTTCTTATGCATTTTAGTGTTGTTCTTGTGTTAATTGAGTCCTTTACTCTTTGAGATTCTTGCTTAAAAGCTTGTTTGTTAAGGTGCCCAACAAGTGTTGTTGAAATTTTCCTACGTCCCCCCAATTGAAAATTTCATTAGTTTTTGTGGATTCACTTGGTTGGACTAAATCCTTAGCTATTGGGGAGCATTGATTGAACAAAAAAGTTTGAGTGTTCAGAAAAAGGTAAGAGGGAGAGACTATCATCAAAACAGCCAAAGAGGGTAGACATGAGTATAGAGTGAAGACCGTTGAGAGTAAATACGCAAGGAAGTGAAGAGAGGAACTACTTCTTTCTTGTTAATCTCTTTGCAAGTATACTTCATTGTGTAATTCCATTACCATGGCCCATGAACAAGAACTTCCAAGGCATAATCTATGTGATCCTAGTAGGCCACAAGAAGAACCACTTAATGCTAGGGCTTTGTGAGAGGATTTGAATGCTATGATGAGGACATGTATAGTAGATTTGAATATATGAAAAGGGAGATCACGGGATTGAGGTAACATTTGGGTCAATCTTTCACCATGGCACAAGAAAGGGATAAGAACATTTTAAAGCTCCTAGCCCTAGAATGATGGAAGGTGATGCCCACACTCCTCCACTAAATGTTCAACAAAGTGAATATTAGGATGAGCACTCAATTGGAGGTTTCCAACAGGCTCACATGAGAGAGGGAAGACACAGAATAAGAGAAGAACGATGTAGGGGTCAAGGAAGGAATGGAGGAAACAATCTAAGGGGGTTGGAAAATGAATTTGATGGAATTGATGAATGGTATAGGGAAGAACATGGTGATGCATATGGGGAACTCAATAGAGGATGGGGTAATAGAAGAGGTAGGAGAGAAGAAAATAATGAGGATAGAGAGTTGAACCATATCAAGTTGAAGCCACCAACATTCTATGGGAAGAGTGATCCTGAAGCCTATTTTGAATGGGAGTGCAAAATAGAGATATACTTTCAATGCCATACTTATGGTTAAAGTTCAAAGGTGAGGCTAGCTATTTTGAAATTTTTGGAGTATACATTAGTTTGGTGGGAACAAGTTTGCACTCAAATGAGGCAAATAGAAGTAGAAGATGTGGGAATTTGGAACTTGTTAAAGGACATGTTGAGGGCTAGGTTTGTCCCACACCATAACTACCAAGACGTCTACCAAAAAATTCAATTGCTTAAATAAGGGAATAAAGGTGTGAAGGATTACCATAAGGAAATGGAGGTAATATTAATAAGAGCTCAAATCTATGAAGATCCTAGGGCAACAAGGGCTAGATTCTTGGGTGGATTGAATAGGGAAATAGCCAACTTAGTAGAGTTGCAGTCCTATGATCAACTTGAGGATATGGTTTATGCCCCTACAAAGATTAAAAGGCAACTACAGAGGTAGACTTTTGCTAAACCTACATTTCAAAATCCGAACAACACTGGCAGGATGCCAATCAAGAAAGATGATGCTCCTAAACCTTTCCAAAGGGAGTACAACAAGCCAAGGGAAGGATGAAAGCCTAGGGAAGATTGGAAACCTAGAGAAGGATAGAACAAGGATAAGGGAAAAGTCATTGAGAGGCCACAATGGAATAGAGATATCAAGTGCTTCAAGTATCTTGGCTATAGACATACTTCCTTTGATTGTCAAAGCAAAAAGGCTACATATACTAATCATTATGGAGAAGTCTGAACAGACGAAGAAGAAGAGGGAGAAAGATACCAAGGAGACCAAGAAGAAAATATGGAAGAGGAAAATGATGAAAGGTAAGTAGTTGGCCAAGAGTATTCCTTAATTGGAGTCGCTACAAGATCATTGATGTAACACCCCCCTACCTGCGACCCTAATAGGGCCAGGGATGTCACCACGTCCTAGAAGAAATAAAAGGAACAATTCAAATTTAAAATTATTACAAATCAAACCAATACATGAATAACTCTCAAAACAAACAAATGTCAACTCGAGTCTCTCAAAATGAAGTACAATCAAAATAGGTCGTCATCGAAAGGCAACACTAATCATTCAACCTTCACAGTATGATTGATTTGAAAACATGGTATAATAAGGTGCTGAGAAATAAATCTCAATAAGCCCATGTGTGCTTAGGGTGTTTCAAGAAAAACAGTTCACGTATGCAAGTCAAGAAACATCGATAAAAGTAAAGTGTCGGCAAGTAACAAATAAATTTCGCAAAGTAAGGAGTGGTGTTTTCTTTTCTAATTTCATACATTGTATATAATAAAAGCAACCACTCAAATGAAATAGACATGGCACCACACTTTGTGCACCATGACAAAAGAATGTTCAGGAAGCTACACTTTGTGTATTCTGAAACAAGGTAGGTGTATGGCCCACTGGGTGAGATACTCCTCCATCTCCACACCCAAACTTACTGGTTGTCCATTTCAAAAATACACAGTCCACTTGAAATGTACTTGCTAGCTCGGACCCGTATGATCTACAAAACTCGTATCCTATCAGGGAAGGACTTACCCCACAGAAGTGGCCACCTACTGAGAGACTTATCCCAGCCATTCAAAGTCAAGTCCTAATAGTCTACCCTTATTAAATACTCAATATTATATTTGTCATTTTTGGAAAAAGAAGAATCATCCAATGTGTTTTCCTTGAAATAGCAATTATAGTTTACAAAATTTTTGTCAAAGTTAGTATTTAGGAAAAGTTTAGTATTTTGTTTAACATTGCTTGCTCAACTTGAAATCATTTGATGGAATGGAAAAGGAAAAGAAAATTGTCCATAATTTCATCCCATGTACATTTCCCACGTATACAACACGTTTTGACTTGCCGAAGTGATTTTGATCTTCAAACAGCTTTATGCAAGGACTTACCTAATCTCTTGCTTTCCCTTGATACAGTACTCTTCCAAGTTGGCTCAAAGCAATCTAGCCCCGCCTAGGGTAACCATAGGGTATAAATCACTAGTATGCAAGCAACAATTGCTTGAGTAAATAACTCCCAAACCAACATACTTAAACTTAACTAGTTATGACATCTAATTATGACAATAATGCCTTAGGAGTTCTAAAATTAATTGATAAGGTATTTTGGGGTTTGTAATTAATTTATAGAACAAGAATAATTTGGTTTACCAATATAACTAGGTGTTATAAATAATAAATTATAACAATAATTATTTATTAAAAAATAATAATAAATAATAATAAGTACTATTAAAAATAAATAATAACTAATAAATAATAATAATTTATTACTACAAATAATACATAAGTATAGATAAGAGTTTTGGGAAGAATAATAAAAAATAATATGAATATAAAAGATATTGATATTAATTAATTCCAATATATTATCATTTATATTTAATAATTCTTAATAAAAATATTCCTATTTGTTTGTCTATTAAAATAATATTATTATTAGTAATTATTAATTTCGAAAATATTATTATTGATCAAAATTAATAAATTAAATTAAATAATGATACTAATAATAATAATGATAATAATGATAATAGTAATAATAATAATAGTAGTAGTAAAAAGTTGCTCTAACAATAATTTTAATGACCATAGTGAATTCACTAGTACTAAAAATTTAGAAAGATAATATATATATATATATATATATATATATATATTCATACACACATATATTCAAAAAATAAAATGTTGATTTGTGTAAAAATAGACTTGTAATAATATTTATCACAACAAGGGTAATACTGTACTAGTAATGATATTAGCAAGGTATTTTGTGTCAAAAATAATATCATAGGAGCATAAACAAAACAATAGTGGTAACATTTTCAACATTCATCAAAACATCAATACTAGTGATATATGCCTCTAATCACAATGTACTAATGAGCATATAATGATCCTAAAACATAATCAAACCATAATTCATAAGCCTCAATACCCATTTCAATCTTCAAATCTTAAAATTATTCTCTTCACCCATATACATATCTCCATCCCAACAATATTAAATCAGCCTATTAATTTCATCAACTAATAGTCTTGAGTTTGAAAGTAAGAAGAAGACTCTGATAGAAATACTTGTTTGATGAACGTTGGAGACGAAGATGTCATCTTGTGAAATGAAGATCCTTGAGTTCTTGAAGAGTCCTCTATTAATTGAGGTTATTTATTGATGGCCACCATTGGATCGGCTAAGAGAGAGAGAGAGTAATATAATGAAGAAAAGAAGATGAAGAGGAGAAGAAAAATAAGAAAATTGAACTTATTTTACCTTTTTAGTGTTCTTCTTGTCTTGAACAAGAAATCATGTTTGATCCGAAAGAGAGATCAACTTTGCTTCTTTTAGTGTTATGGAGTATAATAAGGATGAGTATAGGTTGAATCCTAGTTGATTTGAGAGAGTTGGAGTGATTTGGGATAAGTAGAAGTAGCTAAAGGTTGAAGAAGTGTACTGTGTGTTCTTGGTGTTATTGAGATCACAAGAGAAAATTGAGCGAAGAAGATAAGTGAGCTTTGGTGAGTGATGGCCAAATGGCCTTGCTAGAGAGGAGAGTTTTGGTTATCCAAGGGAGAGAGAGAGACTAAAGGTAGTTGAAATTTCAAAATGAGGGAAAAGTGGAGGTTTTTGAGGTAGAAGATTTGTTAATGATGGTTTCTTCTTGAAGGTCTCTAGTCCTTCAATGGTGGGTTGCTAGTCTAGCAATGTCTTGGTTGTGAAATGTAGGATTATCCTAGCCTTAGCAATGGCCGAAAATGGCTGTAGAAGAGAGGAAGAAATTCGGGTTTACTAGTCTAGGTAGGTGAGAGTTTAAGGGAGTAATATGTGGGACTTAATTTTCAAGTTTGAAAAGTTTTGAATGGAGTGAATTTATGAGAGGTTTGAGGTGGTTTAATGTAGTTCGAATGGCCATGGTTGATGAAGAAGACAAGATCTTCAGCCATGGCTTCAAGGTGGCCGAAATGATGAAGGTGAATGAAGAAGAAATCGATTTTTTTTCCTTTGCTATGCAAGCTGGAAAAAAAATTCTGAAATTTAGCTACAAGAATTCTTAGAATATGGGTTGATTTGTTAGCAGTAATTTTGAATTATTTTGAATGGATTTGCAACTGAAACTTAGAACTATTTGAAGGTCCATTAATGGTGATTTTTTAGCCACCATCTTGGAGAAAAAAGAGGAGAATTTTAGGTGATCTTATGCATGGGTTTATTGCTCAATCTCCATGACTAAACAGTTGGTAGTTTGTTGGAAAATTTCTAGTTAGGTGAGGCCATGTGAGCTGTGAATATCCAAGGAATTCCCAGCTTCTTACTCACATGAAAATGGTTGCTTGCCAGCAAGAAAAGAATAGGCAAATGAGCCGCATTTTCTGGAAATCTAGGCAAGAGGAAATGCTGGAAAAAAATTCCAGATTTGTACCAAAACAAGAACAAGCAAAGTGTAGTTCTTTGAATAAGAAACTATGGTGATTTAATTGGAAACCATTTAGCTATTTTTCTTCCTATATTTCACTCATCTCCTATCTCAAGAGCTGAAATTTTCTTTCAAAATTCAACTCCTAGATTTATCCAAGACAATTATTAGAAAATGAAAAGTGTTAAAGAAATAGGAATATTTTCACATTCAAATAGGCTAGGACATGGATTACTAAAATGATGGAGATTATAATTCTTCTCACTACTAGAAAAATGCAATATACCAACTAACCACGTCTATCGGTAATTACCAACCGAAATAAAAATTGAAAAAATTTAAAACTTTTCCAACCACTTGCCAACAAACATAATCAGTTGGTAATTAGTAGGTAATTGGTTGCTAATTTTGTGGGAAAATATATACCAATCGAATACCAACTGATAACACTCAGTTGGTACATTATTAGTTGGTAATCGATTGGTAATTTAATGGAAAAAAATTTACCAACCAAAATATATCAGTTAGAAGTATATTCAGTTGGTAATCAGTTGGTAATTTGGCGGGAAAATATTTACCAACTGATTAGCAATCGATAACAATCGGTTGGTAATATATTGCATTGGTAATTGGTTGATATTTTAATTAAAAAAATTTACTGACTAATTACTAACTGAAATGTATCAGTTGGTAATATATTTAGTTGGTAATCAATTGGTAATCGGTTGATATTTTAATTTAAAAATTTTACCGATCGATTACTAAATGAAATATATTGATTGGTAATATATTCAGATGGTAATCGGTTGGGATTTTAATTTTAAAATTTTACCAACTGATTATTAACCAAAATGTATTGCTTGAGAATATATTTAGCTGGTAATCAGTTAGTATTTTTGTTGGTAATTTAATTTAAAATTTTCATCAATCGATTACTAACCAAAATGTATTAGTTGGTACTATATTCAGTTGGTAATCGATTAATATTTTAATTTAAAAATTTTACCGACCAACTACTAACCGAAATGTTTCGGTTGGTAAACCTAATCAGTTGGTAATCGGTTGGTATTTTAATTTAAAAATTTTACCGATCGATTACTAACAGTTGGTAATCGATTGGTATTTTAATTTTAATTTTTGTAAAAAAAAATTTGAAATATGCGTTTCTTGTGGCCATGGCACCACATCGCTACACACATGGTGCCACGCTAGAAAATCCAGCCTTTCTTGCGGCCATTAGGAGTCAAACCTGTGTCTCCATTGTGGAGACACAGTGTTCCAACCACTATACTACGTTATTGTTTGTTCAAATTGGTAGCATGTATTATATTTATTTACTTCTTGCAAAATATTACAATTATATGAAATACACTATTAAAACTTGTAAATTTTGATTTAAATAAATAAATAAAGTAAATTTTTTTTATCACTTTTGTTTGTTTTTCATTTTAATTTGCTTCTATTTATCAGAGTATATAATTATTCTGTACATATATTCTAAAATGATATAAATTTTATTTTTGAATTAATAATAAAAGTAAGCAATTTTTTCATACCTTTAGTTATACAACAAATTTCTTAGTTATAAATTTTTTTAATATAATAAATACTTTTGAATTTAGAATACTCAATTCATAATTTTTCAATTATGTAAATATTCATAACTAAATAGACATTAAATAATTTATCAATTAGGTGTTTTAAATTTAACAATAAAAAAATTATCTTATATTTGTACACATAATTTTATTAATAGATATAATTGTTATTCTTTTTATCATAATGTAAAAGTTATTACTTTTATTTGTATGACAATATAAATACATAGGCATCATGTATATGTGTAGGATGTGTTTCCATCATATTTATATTTTTCTATATACATGCACATATATAAATAGTAATTACTATAAATCATACAAATTAAATAAGAATTATCTTTATTAATGCATATAAATTGTCAATATATTCATAAATTTGATTCTTTTATTTTATATTCAAATTGATAAACGTTTAAATTTATATCATATACAACAAATATTAGAAAAATAAAAAGTTTTCAGTATAAAATCTACAAATACTTACTAAAGTTACTATTTTTATCTCATACTTTTAATTACTATATCACATTTTATCTTTCTGTATACATGAACATATATAAATTATAATTATTATAGATAAAATTTATAAACTTTCAAGCTATATGTGAATATATACTGAGACTTAAGGTCATATATTAGTTAATTATTAATGCATTTAGTCATTACTTGAATTCTTATATTTTTTAACTTAGTTCATTAGGATAATTATATTTAAGTCCCTAAAGTTTCTAAAAAAGAAACCCTTATGACCATAAATTTTTTTAAGCACAACCTATTTTAAATATCTTCTGAGAAATAACGAGCCAAGTGTAAAAAGAAATAAACAAACTTTTAAAATAATTATTTCAATCTTTATATTGTTTTAGCTTAGTTCATTTAGATATTTATATCTAAGTCCCTAAAGTTTTCAAAAGAAACACTTACGACCACAAGTTTTCACTCAATCATTCTCTCATGCCCCTAATACCAACGACATTCCTCTCTTCTTACTCTCCCCTTGCATAAACCCGTCCCTTTCGTGAATTACCCTTCTCCCTCTCAACTAGGGATGGCAATTTCCTGGAATAAAGTGGATAGAACTAATAAAGAAGATACTAAAGAAAATATGGAGTTAATTACTTGATTTGCACACGTCTCTCATTTTTAGACCTTATTTGTTTTGATTTAAAAAAAAATTAAACACAACAATTAATTAACAATAATAATTAACTAAATTGTGGATATTTAGAGTAATTACTTATTCTATTACAAATTTTAAACTTATCTATTTAAATTTTAGCTTTAAATTTAAATATAGTCTAAATGTTCTTTTTTTCCTAATTTTTTTTAAGGACATGATCTAGGATTTGGACTATTTTGTTTTGCAAATCACTAGGTAAACATAAATAGAAGTAATTAATTACCATTATCTTGCAAATATCACAAAACACACACACACACACACACACACACACACACACACACACAAAAGAGTATGTTACTCAAAGTAGTGATAAAAAGAAAGGATTAAATTTTTGTTGTCTATTCCGTGGCAAATCCGTGGCTGTTTGCCACGAATTTGCCATGGAATCACAAAATTGCCACTAATTCCGTGGCAGATATGATATATATTTTTTCTTTTTTTGACAACAAAAGCCATTGGAAATATCAGTGCAATTAAAAATATTACTGTGGCATTAATCAATAAGAAAATTTCATTAATTAGGTGTGTGTGTGAGTGTATATATATGTGTGTGTGTGTGTGTGTGTATATATATATTTCTATATTCATATAAATATATACATATGAATATATGAATATATATATTTATAGATGTATATGAATATGTGAGTGTGCGTGTGTATATATATATACATATGTAAATAAATATGTGTGTGTGTGTATATGTGTGTATGACTATGTGTATATGTACTTCAATATGTATGGTGGGTGTGTGTGTGTGTGTGTCTCTCTCTCTCTCTCTGTATATATATATATATATATATATATATATATATTTGCTCATATATATTTATGATTATGATTGTATATATAAATGAGTGTGTATATGTTTGTTCATATATATATAAATTTCATTACTTCCACTATTTTAAATTCTTAACTTTTTATTTGAAAAAAAAAAAATTAAAACTTGCGTAATTTCTTTCACTCTCCCTCTTCTTCTCCAACCCACAGCCACCCACAGCCTTCCTCCCACCCGCAGTTCCCCAACCCGCAGCCACCCACCTATTGGCCCCCACTGGCCTCCCCGCGAGCCCCCTACCCATCTCTGTCCCCTCGTCCCGATCTCCTCACCCAACGCCCCCACCCTGCAACCCCTTCTCCATGTCCCCCTCCCCCCTTCTGCCGATCCCCACCCCTTCTGCCGATCCCCCTTCCCCCCAGCCTGCGCCCCCTCTCGCCTCACCCCTTTCCCCACGACCCCTTCTCCCTGTCCACCACCTCGCGACCCCCTCCTGCCTCACCCCCTCCCACCGCACTCCCTCCCCCATTCTACCGATCCCTCTCCCGCCACCCCCGCAACCCCATCTCCCTTCCCCCCAGCCCACTCCCCCTCCTGTCTCACCCCCCTCACCGTACGATCCCTTCTCCCTATCCCCCACCCCGTGACCCCCTCCCATCGCACGTGCTGTAGCAGCAGCTGCTCCTATGGAGTCGTTGGAATGGTAAGCTTTCACAGAAAATCTTTTTGTCTCAATTCTATAATTGTAGGTGTTGATTGATCCATTTAGCCTTTTGCTTTGGTTCCTATCACATTGTACTATTATCTATTTTTTTTATTTTTTATTTTGTAATTATGTAGGAACATGACCAATGTTACGGCACAATGTTATAAGGCGATATTAGCTGTGACCAGTGGTCTGTCTGCTCCTTTTAATAATTTAGCAATAATATACAAACAATAGGTAAATCTCCATTGGAATGACAAGTTTTATTTGTTATTGCTGTAGCTATTTATGGTTTAACTTGGAGTGTGGGAAGATTAGGATTGACTTGAAATGTAAATGCAATTTTAGTCTCGTTATTCCCTATCCATGTTTGGGCAACAAAAAAGATTTGGCTAAGCTGACTGGCCAAACACAGCTATGTACCTAACATGTTCTATGTACTATGTGGTTTATTTCTGTAATGGATGTTGGAGAAGGGGGGTATTATTGATGAATGGTTGATTTTGTTTATCATGCTTTGCTTATATCGTTGGAATATTGCATTCCACGTATTTTTTCTAGTAGTGTCTACATTTTCTTTTAGGACAAGGTCATATGGTTAGAATATTATCATTGTGTCTTTCCCAAGACAACATTCTTAGTTTCATGGAATGGAAGAAAAAATTCAAACAGTAGTTAGGATAATTAAAAATAATACTTAGTTGATGGGATTTGAACTCAAGACCTTAAAAATTAGACACAAAGCTCTAACCAGTTAGCGAAATTAACTCTTATTCTTATTTTCCCAACCTAATTCTCTTATTTTCTAAATCTCAAGCCTCTTTATAATGCATTCTCAAGTAAAATTCCCTAATTACCCTCAACACTCAACAAGTATAAATAAACTATGTAACCCATATATAACCATTCTAAGGCACACGAATTCATCCAAGAAATATATTTTTATACAATATGATATGATATGCATCCCATCCCTCAAATTCTAAGGTAGGTTTAGGTGGGGTTTTACATCCTTCCATTCTTAGAAGAATTTCATTTTGAAATTCACCTTGTACCTTTATCTCAAGTCGGGGTATTTCCGCTTTACCTATTCTTTTGTCTCCTACGTGCCATCTTGGGTGCCATGATGCTTCTATTGCACCTTCACTGTTGGTATCTGTTTATTCCGGAGAGTCTTGATACTTTGGTCGAAAATTTTGACTGGTTTCTCCATGTAACTTAAGTCGGGATGCACTACCAGTGGTTCATTGTTTAGTTTTGACGCACGGAATACATCATATTTTCCATTTTAACCATCCGGCAAATCCAGGCTATAAGCAACAAGCCTAATTCTTTCTGTGATTGGGAACGGTCCCAAATATATTGCATTTAGCTTTCTACCTTTTGGATGCTTCAAGATTCCCCTACTAGGAGTTAATCTAAAAAATGTATTGTCTCCTACCTGGAAATCCAACTCCCTTCACCTATTATCTGCATAATTCTTTTGTCGGCTCGAGCTACCTTCAATCTCTCTCTAATCATTTTCACCTTATCTGACATTTCTTGAATGCAAACTTCTCCAGACTTGCTTATGTGACAGTCTTCTGACTAACTCCACTACAAAGGCACTTGACACTTACGTCCATACAACGATTCATATGGAGCTATACCAATTGAAGTTCGGTAACTATTATTGTAAGCTACTAGTAAAGGGCATTCACACTTCCTATTGAGAAAAGAGCAATTTCTAACCCCCAGTTACATGGGTTGAGCTTTTAGTAAGCCCTTATTTCTCAACTCTGCGTATGGTACGCAATCAATCCACTTATCCCTAAAATCTAATATACAAGCTCTTAGCATATCTTCTAATATCTGAATAATCCTCTCTCAGTGACCATTGGTTTGTGGGTGTGCCGACGTGCTAAACATCAAATTAGAACTCATTGATTCTTGAAACTTGGCCCAAAATCGATATGTAAACCTCAGGTCTCGGTCAGACACAAATCTCAAAGGTACTCTGTGCAATCTAACTATCTCCTGCACATATGCTTGTGCTAAATTTTCCATTGAGTCTGTTAAATTCATCAGAATAAAATGCGTTGATTTAGTCAATCCGTCAACCACTACAATATGGCTTCATTTTGGGTCTTTGCCATAGGTAGTCCGGTGACGAACTCCATAGTTATCTCTTCCTATTTCCATTCCAGTATTGGTAAAGGTTGCAATAATCATGCCGACTTCTTATGCTTTGCTTAAACCTTCTGACAGGTCTAGCATGTAGAGACATACTTCACAACGTCTTTCTTCATTCTGGGCCCCCAATAAGCTTTTTTCCAGATCTTGATACATTTTCACTTCTCTCGGAAGAATAGTATATTTACTTTTATGCACCTTCTCTAAAATCTTTTTCTTCAGCTGCTGTTCATCAGGCACACACAGGCGATCTCAGAAGTGCATCGCTCCTACCTCATCTTGCCAGAAGTCACTGCCATCTCACTTAAGTTCTTTGTCCTTCAAATATTAAAACTTTGAATTGTTTTACTGTGCTTTGATGATTTCCTGCCTTATATCCGGTATTAATTTCATACTACTGACGTGGCATCTGAAATTCACCATGTACCTTTCAAATTTCTAATTCTAGGGTAGGGTTAGATGGGGTTTTACTTCCTCCCCTCCTTAGAAGAATTTCGTCTCAAAATTCACCATGTCCTTTTACTTCAAGTGGGGATATTTCCGCTTCACCTATTCTTCTATCTCCCATGTGGCATCTTGGGTACCATGATGCTTTTATTACATCTTCACGGTTAGTATTTGTTTATTCTGGAGAGTCTTTATACTTCGGTCTAAAATTTTGATTGGTTTCTCCACGTAACTCAAGTCGGGTTGCAATAACAGTGGTTCATCATTCAGAACATGTCCTATGTTAGCATTGTACTTCTTCAGTTGGGACACATGGAATACGTCGTGTATTCCTGTTTAACCATCTGGCAAATCCAGGCTATAAGCAACAGGCCTAATTCTTTTTGTGATTTGGAACGGTCCCAAATATCTCAGATTCATCTTTTCTCCTTTTGGATGCTTCAAGATTCCCCTACTAAGAGTCAATCTAAAAAACACAGTATCTCGTACCTGGAAATCCAACTTCCTTCGCCTATTATCTGCATAACTCTTTTGTCGGCTCTGAGCTGCCTTCAATCTCTCTCTGATCATTTTCACCTTATCTGACATTTCTTGAATGCAAACTTCTCCAGACTTGCCTATGTTACAGTCTTCTGACCAACTCCACTACAAAGGAACTTGAAACTTACGTCCATACAACGATTCATATGGAGCCATACCAATTGAAGATTGGTAGCTATTATTGTAGGCTACTAGTAAAGGGCATTCACACTTCCTATTGAGAAAAGAGCTCTTTCTGACCCCCAGTTACATGGGTTGAGCTTTTAGTAAGCCCTTATTTCTCAACTCTGCGTACGGTACACAATCAATCCACTTATCCTTAAAATCCAATATACAAGCTCTTAGCATATCTTCTAATATCTGAATAATCCTCTCTCAGTGACTATTGGTTTGTAGGTGTGCCGGCGTGCTGAACATCAAATTAGAACTTATTGATTCTTGAAACTTGGCCCAAAATTGATGAATAAACCTCAGGTCTCGATCAGACATGATTCAGTAAGCCCTTATTTCTCGACTCTGCGTACGATACACAATCAATCCACTTATCCTTAAAATCCAATATACAAGCTCTTAGCATATCTTCTAATATCTGAATAATCCTCTCTCAGTGACCATTGGTTTGCGGGTATGCCGGCGTGCTGTGTAAGATTTCTAAATTAATTAATTAGATTAAATGCAGCGAAAAATAGTAAGAAATCCAAGCCATGGATCACGGGTTTGCAGTAGAAACGGGAAAAAGAGAAGATCACGCTTATTACCTCTTGAAGTCGGAATTTAAATTTTTCTTGTTCCAAGAACGCAGGCGCGATCCAGATCACAAAACCGGTTCACAGCAGCTCAACTGAAGTCCAAGAAAGAACTCCCTCTAATGATAATCCACACAAGGTCGAACGCTCACAATCTCACAATTCTATGCTAGTAGAATTTAGGAGGCTAAGGTTTGATTAATAAGAGAGAGACGACTAGGGTTTGATCAAGAGAGAGGTAGAGAAACGGTTTCTCTGTTATTGCATGAATAGTCTGTATATCTTACCCTAAGGAAACCGTTTCCTTATATTTATAGATTTATAATTACCATAAATTACAACTTAGTCCTTCAACGTCCAATTGTCAACAAATTGGTCCTTGAAGTTTACTTAATTACAATTAGGTCCCATGAATTATAACAAACTTATAATTCACCTATAAATATATTCCCTTCTCTTAATTAATACCATAATATTGTCAAATAATATATTTGACCATTCAAACCTTTATTGTTTGTGACCCATTAGGTTTCTTGGTCTTATTGGTAGCATAATATGAATTAATTATAACAATATTAGAATTAATAATCCTCAATAAAATAAAGGATTAAATTTATTAATTCTCTAATTAATAAATCCATATTTAGCATATCAAGAGCGACATCTAGCAATGACTCTTGACCACCCAAAAGTCCAGAAAGTCAAGTGGCTTGACATGAACCTTTCAATAGCAAATTATCAGTGCAATAAACTTCTTTCACCATACAATATCTCATTCGGTCTAGAGCATGGAATTAGTGCCAACTCCCTCCAGAATATTATTAATTCTGTCCCGAATATTTTAGTACTTGTTCAAGAAATCCATTACTCGATATGTGTGTCAATTGGAACGATTTCCATCACATAGTCACCTTGGCCAAGGACTTTATGAGTAATGATTTCTACAAGTGGCCTTGAGATATACTCTCCTACTATTAGGAGTGGTGAATCCTTTATTGACTTTCTCAACTAATTTTGTTTACTTTACGTTGTACCCAATAACCATCCCGTAGGCAGCCCTAGATAAGACACCAAAGATTAGAATCAAAGTACAATGCTCGTTAAACAAAGTACCTTGGAGATCTCAAGTCTAAGGATACTTGCACACTTGCTATAATGAGATTCTATCACTGGCACTAAATAGTTATCTAAGTGATTATCTCATAGCTAGGTCATCCAATGTACTTGTTCCAAAACAAGCATCCACACGTTAATCCTGAGTATCCTAATAATCACGGATATGAGAACCACCGCTTGATCTAATCAAGAGATATAACATGTGCCAATCTTGGCGTATTAATAATGTCCCATCTTATTAATACTATGACTGGGGATTATTTAAGTACAAACACTGCATAGTGTAGTAGGAATCTCACATCATGATCTCTATCATGATTTCCTTAACACTGTGTTGTACTAAGGACTTTATCTAACAGTTTGTACACATATTTAGACATAAAAATCAAACTGAAAGATAAAGAATGCCTCTTATTAATTAAATATGCATTATACATGGTACAAGTGATTGCCTCTAGGGCACAACACTAACATGCTGAACATCAAATTAGAACTTATTAATTCTTGAAACTTGGCCTAAAATTGATATGTAAACCTCAGGTCTCGATCAGAAACGATTCTCGAAGGTACTTCATGAAATCTAACTATCTCCCGTACATATGTTTGTGCTCACTTTTCCATTGAGTCTCTTACATTCACCGAAATAAAATGCGTTGATTTAATCAATCTGTCAACCACGAGGCTTGAGATCAAAAACTAGCTCCAAATCGTGCGTCGGATAATTGACTTCACGAGGCTTCAGCTTCCGTGATGCATATGCTATTACCTTCCCATCCTACATCAACACTGCTCCTAAACCCTCCTTAGAAGCATCAGTATACAAAGTGTTGGGTTTATCTCCCTCTGGCAAACTCAGCACTGGGGCCGTCATTCATCACCGCTTCTACTCTTGGAAACTTTTCTCACACATCTCATTCCAGACAAAGGGCACATCTTTTCTCAATAATCGGGTTCTAGGTGATGCCAAAGTTGAAAACCCCTTGATAAACCGCTTGAAATAACCAGCCAACCCCAAGAAGCTTCTGATCTCAGTGATGTTCTCTGGCTATTTCTAGTCTGAAACCGCTTCGACTTTTGCTGGGTCCATTTTAATTCCATCCTTGGATACCAATGGCCAAGAAACGACACATTATCTAGCCAAAATTCATACTTGCTAAATTTGGCATAAAGCTTGTGTTCTCTTATATTTTCTAATACTAGCTTTAGATACTCTGCATGGTCCTCTGGGCACTTGGAATATATGAGTATATTATCGATGAATACCACCATGAGTTTATCTAAGTATAGTTGGAAAACAGATGCATCAAATCCATAAATACCGCTGGTGCATTAGTCACCCCAAAAGGCATTATTATAAATTGAAAAACCTTAGAGGGGGGTGAATAAGGTTTTTGGCAAGAAAAAATAATTTTTCCCAATTGTCTAAAATGCTGAACAAGGATGATCACCAAGATACTTAGACTGACTTTATAGATGCATAGAAAGCTATCCAAGTACTCGTAGATGTATATTCAGATTTAGACAGTGAAAGATAATAAAAATAAAATGCATGAACCACTGAAATAAAATGAGACAAGAGATGTATAGTGGTTCGATCAACAATGATCTACGTCCACTACATTAAGCCTCAAACTTAAGGATTTTCAACCCTATTTCATTAACCTCACTTAATAAAACAGCCACACACAAAAGAGAATCACCACACTAGGTTTTACACAACCTCTCAAATACATCAAGGCTCACCCCTATAGGTTTTACACCACAACCTTGAACATACACACTACAAGGCTCACCCCATGGGTTTTACACCATGACGTTGAACTTATAAACAACAAGGCTCACCCCTATGGGTTTTACACCACAACCTTGAACTTACAAACAACAAGGATCACCCCTATGGGTTTTACCACACAACCTTGCACTTACAAACAACAAGGATCACCCCTATGGGTTTTACCACACAACCTTGCACTGCACTTACAAACAGAGAATATGAAAATCAATAGAACAGAGATAAGCTCACTTACTTGAGTAGATATTCTCTCAGATACAAGTCACAAAATACTTTTATCTTTGATACATAATCAACTCACTTTGAAGCTTAAGATAAAATGAGATTTTTGAAAATATTGAGCAATAGTGTTTCTAAGATTAATGTTTCAAAAATCTTGCTTGTAATCTTGCTTTATGGGCTATTTATAGAGCCAAAAAGTGGAGTGCCAATGGTCATAAAAAAAAACAGCTATAAAATTTTCAGTTTAAACTCATCCGAGTTTTGGACTCAGGTTTTGGACGAAGATGCATCCAAAAGTTAAGTCCAAAATGGCATATCCATGACAAACAATTTGCAACCCGGTTTACAGGATTTTGGATGAACCTTTTGGATTCAAACTGTACCATCCAAAATTCTGTGAATTTTAAAAACTTTGAAAATCATCTCCTTTCAAGCTTCAAGGTAAAGTCAAATGAATCAAAAGATAAGAGGATATAGGAAATAATAAATATACCTTAATGAACACTTCCTAATCTAATATTCTTCATAAAAAGTCTTCTTGATGTATAACTCCTTATACTTGATTTTCCATTTGATCTTCCATTCTTGAAATCAGTGATGAAGGAGTCGCCAACAATTCTTATCTGAAGACTTTAGAAGAACAAAGGTCAATCATGTCCTATCACAATAAATTGACATTTTAGTCTATATCAATGTTTGTTATAAATCAAAACATAATAGAAAGCCCTTAGGGCTAACAATCTCCCCCTTTTTGAGTGATAACAAACATGACACATTTGATATGTAGATAGAAATAACATGACGAGCAAAAAGTGCAAATAATTGTAACAAGTCTCATAGGGATCTTATAAGTAAACATATTTCAATAATCTCAAGGCATGTAATATCTCTATATAAATATTCAGAATAGTTTGATAGAGATAAAATGTTAAAATGGTCCCCCTAAATATATACTTATGTGAAAATTTCGAACATAAGAGGGAATAGAAGAAGTAACGATTTATTCACCCAGAAACTGTATCCAAAATAGTTTTGGATGAATGTGTGTTTTCAGAATATTTTTGGATGGGGCTTTTGGATGTCCAAAACATTTTTAAAAAACTGCTTATAAGAGTATTTGTTTTGGAAATGAAGTTTCTGAGTCCAAAACTCCCCCTGAGTTGATGCATCATAAAAATTTATCATAGAATTTTGTTTCAAAGATCCAATCATCATTCAGAATTCTGTGTGCATAACTATTCATGCCAGAAGTAATTTATGCAGCTCATAACAGTTTAGGCAATTTTCATGAAATTTTGTAACTGTTCAACAACAGTTTCAGAATGGTTTCAGCAGTTACTTCGCAAATAAAAAAAAAAAAACTATGCATTAACAGTTCAAATTCAGTTCATCAGTTTCATATCAGATTATTATGCATAACCCATAACATTTTCAGACTAGCATATTTCCTTATTCCTGGTGAATGCCAACAGCAACATGTCGACAGTTATGCAGACAATAATATTTTCTCAGATCAACATTCAACATTTTCACAACAGTATTTTCACAGACTATCATTCAACATTTTCACAGATTAGCATTCAACATTTTCATAGCAGAATTTTCACAGATTAGCATTTAACATTTTCACAGCAGATTATAAAATTTTCAAACCAACATATGCAGACAACATTATCTTCAGATCAACATATTTGATTCTCCCCCTGTCATAGATCATCAGACAATCCCATAATATTCTTACTACCTCAATAATATAACATTTCATAATATTTCTATTTCTCCCCATAGATCATTAGATAATCCTCAAATTTTCCCCCATAATTCTTACTGCACCAACCAATATCATAACAGTCTATGACATTCCTATTTCTCCCTCTTTGTCATCAATCAAAAAGAGGCATAGCAAATGGAGAAATAAGAAATAGTTAGTAGATAGATAATTAAGCTTAAAAACAAACATCAGTAATTATCCAAAGACAGGAATATAAATGGCGAAAAATAAATTGTTCAATGGAGTGCAGAAAAGAAATTGTTCATCATCCCAGTTGCGATCCCAGAAAATAGTTTATCCAATATTGATTGTGTCAGATTTTGCTCCAGCACTTTTCTTGAAAAACTGACCAGCAATCCTGCTGGATTTTCGCTTCACAACCACATGTTTCTGCCTTTTTCCTTTGGGCTTGGGAGAAGGAGGAGGAGTTTCTATTTTCTAAACGGGAGAAGGTGGAAGAGATGGTTCAGGAGAAGTTGTAGGACAAGGTTCAGGAGAGGAATCCTTTTTGTCCACAGGCAGTTCAGATTTATCTTCAGCTTTTTCATGTTCAGAAGTTTTAGCAGATTTCTCAATGATAGATAGTCTGTTTCCTAACAGTTTGATTTTTGATCTAGGAGATTCCAACTTCTCTGCAAAAGAACTAATTGCACTCAGAATATTCTCAGATAGACCGGAGTCCGGAACAGTTCCTTCCTCATCAATCTTTCTTTTGGTTCCTGACTTTCCTTCTTCCTTAATCTTTATCAAATTTTCCTTCTCTTTTCCAGTAGATTCTCTCAACAATTTCCATGAATTTCCTTCCCTAACATATCCTATCTTTTCAAAAGAGTCATAGCTGTAGACATTTGTCTTTGAGGGATCACATGGAATAGAATTTAAATCAACTTTAAAAAACTGAAAGACTTTTGTCAACAGATTGCCAAAAGGAAGAGCTTTGCTTGAGGTGTTACGAGATTGCAACATAAGCTTGGTGGCTAAAAAACCAAAATTTATCTGCCTATGTTCAACCAACCCAAGCATCACCACCATTTGCAGAATACTAATAGAAGTTTTGTGACCAAAACTGGGAACAATCATGGTTGATACCATGTGGTGCAAGATTCTACCCGTCCCATTCAGCCATTTTGAATTTCTATTTCCAGAACTTTCAAAGCTTTTCCCTCCAGTGAACAGTTTTTCAAAATTTTTCAGATAAAAAATTTCTTTCCCCTCAGGAAATTTATTCATCTCAAAGTACTAAAGGCCGACATCTTTAACATCACAAATTCTGTTAAACAGCCTATGATCAAATTCTATTTCTCTGCCTTTAACTCTGGATACATACCATCTAATCATAAAGCCTCCCTCAGTTTCTTCCAACTTTCCTTTTCTCAAATTAGCGTAGAATTCCCAGACTAGAGGAGTATATATTTTCTCATCGACTGATAACAAACTTCCCTATCCAATTTGATCAAATACGTCCAGAAATTAGACAGATTTAAGAAGGCAGAATGATTAACTCGATAGCCAGAGATCACAATTCTGTTTCTTGAAACCCAATCATTGTACTCAGATTTGCATTTAGAGTCAAGAAATCGGGGTACCTAATTTGTAGAATTTAGTTGTTCGGAACATGATTCAGACGAATCATAGTGAGAAGCCGAGAAGTGAGCCTGCGAAGAGGCTTCTTTAGCTTTGCCTTTTGAACCCGAAACCTTCTTCTGTTTCATCAGAGTGGGCTTTTGCTCTTTTTTAGGTTTTGGAATGGAAGATTTAGTTTTGCCACTGAAAGATTCAAGCTTTTTCAGGGCTTTTTGGGTTTTCAAAGAGAAATAACACGGAGGAGTTGTTTTGGAGGAATGACAGTTTCAAGGGTTTCAAGAAAGAGAAAATCAGATAGCCTTGAATGTCTAGAAGAATGAGAGAACAAAATGCCTTGGAAACATAAGTGTTTCTGAGATGTTTTGAAAAACGCGCAAACCAATTTTTTTAAAACTCGGAATTTGGAATAAATGAATATTAACCATTGATTTTGGAACAAGAAAATGTCTGAAATCAATGTCCAAAAGAGTGTTTCCCTTAAATGCATTTTGGATGTAGAAATTGGATTCCAGCACTTTATCCAAAACAGGAACAAGGTATTTTGGATGTAGAGTTATGTTTCCAAAATCTTTTTCTTCACAATTCCTGCACAAGAAGAACTTACAAAAAAAGATTAGTTATCAAATTCTTGTAATGCCCAAACCTCTTCTCAAATTGTTGAATCTGTCCTCAGCTAGAGGTTTAGTAAAGATATCTTCAAGTTGTTCATCCGTTGAGATATATTCAACACACACATCTCCGTTGAGTACATGATCTCGGATGAAGTGATGTTTAACTTCAATGTGCTTTGTTCTCGAATGCTACACTGGGTTATTTGTTAGATTAATAGCACTTATATTATCATACATTATAGGTACACAATTAAAATTTAAATTGAAATCTTGCAGAGTATTCTTCATCCATAAGATTTGAGCACAACAACTTCCTGCTGCAATATATTCAGCCTCAGTGGTGGATAATGAAACGCAAGCTTGTTTTTTACTGTGCCATGATACCAGAGAGTGTCCAAGAAATTGACAATGGCCACTAGTACTTTTTCTTTCAACTTTACACCTTAATCTGCATCAGTATATCCTATAAGATCAAAGGTGTTAGTACGTGGATACCATAATCCATAATCATACGTCCCAATACGATATTGAAGTATGCGTTTGACTGCACTCAAATGAGATTCCTTCGGACAAGATTGAAATCGAGCGCAAAGACATACTCAGAACATGATATCTGGTCGACTAGCAATAAGATATAGTAGACTTCCATTCATACCTCTATATTTTCATTCATCTACCTTTTTACCCTTTTCATCTTGGTCAAGCTTTATGGATGTACTCATGGGTGTGCTGATTTTTTTTGCTTTATTCATTCCAAACCTTTTGAGCAACTCTTTGGCATACTTTGCTTGGTTAATGAAGATTCCATCTTTAGTTTGTTTAATTTGCAGTCTGAGAAAGATGTTCAATTCTCCCATCATACTCATTTCAAATTCTTACTGCATAGTCTTAGCAAACATCTTGCATAAAGAGTCATTAGTAGCACAAAAAATAATATCATCAACATAGATTTGGACAATTAGTAAATCACCAAGGCAATCAGATTTGATGAACAATGTATTATCAATTAAGCCTCTAGAAAATCCTTTTGAGATTAAAAACCCACTAAGCCTTTCATATAAAGCTCTAGGAGCTTGCTTCAATCCATAAAGAGCTTTAGATAATTTGAAAACATGATTTGGAAAAAGCTCATGAGAAAAACCAGGTGGCTGCTCAACGTACACTTCTTCTTCAATAAAGCCATTTAGGAAAGCACTTTTGACATCCATTTGATAGAGCATAAAATTTTTAAAGGATGCAAAGGCAAGTAACATTTGAATAGATGCTAGTCTAGCAATAGGAGCAAATGTTTCATCATAGTCAATGCCTTCCTCTTGATTAAATCCTTGAGCTACTAATCTAGCTTTGTTTCTAATTATAGACCCATTTTTATCAAGTTTAATTCCAAAAACCCATTTTGTTCCAATAACAGGATGATCATGCGGTCTAGGAACAAGTTTCCAAACCTGATTTCTTTCGAATTGATTCAACTCTTCTTGCATGGCGATAATCCAAAATTCATCATGTAAGCTATTAAAGGTTCTGTTTCTAATGATCATGTCTATCATGTCTGTCATTTAGGCAAGTCGTGTTAATTGTCGTTTGACACCAGATAATATACTGCTAAACATCCCCTAGACTTGTTGCATCTTGATGTCTGGGGCCTCGCGCCTATTTTGTCTCCCTCTAGATATCGATATTATTTGTTATTTGTGGATGATTATACCAAACATACATAGTTGTATCCTTTAGCCAAGAAATCTGATACATTTTCTGTGTTTCTCATTTTTAAGAAAAGTGTTGGAAATCTTTTATCTCATCGTATCAAATGCATTTAGACTGATGAGAGGGGAAAGGGGGGGGGGGAGGAGAATTTACCAATCAGCTGTTTTTTACCTTCTTAAAGGAACAGGGTATACAGCAACGGATCTCATGTCCTTATACTCCCTAACAAAATGGGATAGTGGAACAGAAGCATCGTCATATTATCAGTATGGGATTGTATCTTCTGTTCCAAGCTAGTGTACCTTCAATATTTTGGGTCGAGGCTTTCTCTACTATTGTTTTTCTAATAAACAAATTCCTTATAAAATCTCTTGAGTACACTACCCTATTGGAACATCTCACTGAGTGACACAGGTTCTCCTCCTCCAAAGAAATACAAGAGTATCAATGAATTAGTTTATGGTACTACTCCTTATCCCTTACCTGAAGCCTTATCAGCCGAACTTACAAATTCCTCTTTCTCTAAACCTACATGCTATCGACAAGCTGCTAAGTTTCCTCATTTGCATGTTGCAATGGAAGATGAGGATGCTGCATTGTTACGGAACTGCACATGGTCTCTTGTACCGACTACTTCCTCAATGAAAATTTTGTAAATGGGCATCTAAAGTCAAAACGAAAGCTGATGGCTCTATTGAGCGACATAAGGCTCGACAAGTTGCTAAGGGCTACAGTCAGCAGGAGGGGATTGATTACAATGAGACTTTCAGTCCTGTGGTGAAACTTCTACAACTAGGGTTATTATCTCCTTAGTTGTATCTTGCCAATGGCCTCTTATACAATTAGATGTTTGCAATGCTTTTCTCAATAGGTTTCTTACTGAGGAGGTCTATATGACTCAGCCATCGAGGTTTACCGACCCTCTTAAACCTCAATATGTCTGTAAGCTATTAAAGGTTATGTTTCTAATGATCATGTCTATCATGTCTGTCCTTTAGGCAAGTCATGTTAATTGTCATTTGACATCAGATAATATACTGCTAAACATCCCCTAGACTTGTTGCATCTTGATGTCTGGGGCCTCACGCCTACTTTGTCTCCCTCTAGATATCGATATTATTTGTTATTTGTGGATGATTATACCAAACATACATAGTTGTATCCTTTAGCCAAGAAATCTGATACATTTTCTATGTTTCTCATTTTTAAGAAAAGTGTTGGAAATCTTTTATCTCATTGTATCAAATGCATTTAGACTAATGAGAGGGGAAAGGGGGGGTGGAGAATTTACCAATCAGCTGTTTTTTACCTTCTTAAAGGAACAGGGTATACAGCAACGGATCTCATGTCCTTATACTCCCTAACAAAATGGGATAGTGGAACAGAAGCATCGTCATATTATCAGTATGGGATTGTATCTTCTGTCCCATGCTAGTGTACCTTCAATATTTTGGGTCGATGCTTTCTCTACTGTTGTTTTTCTAATAAACAGATTCCCTATAAAATCTCTTGAGTACACTACCCTATTGGACGTCTCACTGAGTGACACAGGTTCTCCTCTTCCAAAGAAATACAAGAGTATCAATGAATTAGTTTATGGTACTACTCCTTATCCCTTACCTGAAGCCTTATCAGCCGAACTTACAAATTCCTCTTTCTCTGAACCTACATGCTATCGACAAGCTGCTAAGTTTCCTCATTTACATGTTGCAATGGAAGATGAGGATGCTGCATTGTTACGGAACTGCACATGGTCTCTTGTACCGACTACTTCCTCAATGAAAATTTTGTAAATGGGCATCTAAAGTCAAAACGAAAGCCGATGGCTCTATTGAGCGACATAAGGCTCGACAAGTTGCTAAGGGCTACAGTCAGCAGGAGGGGATTGATTACAATGAGACTTTCAGTCCTGTGGTGAAACCTTTTACAACTAAGGTTGTTATCTCCTTAGTTGTATCTCGCCAATGGCCTCTTATACAATTGGATGTTTGCAATGCTTTTCTCAATAGGTTTCTTACTGAGGAGGTCTATATGACTCAGCCATCGAGGTTTACCGACCCTCTTAAACCTCAATATGTCTGTAAGCTTCACCCTGCTCTCTATGGTTTGAAACTGACCCGTCATGCATAGTATTATAGACTACATCAATTTTTGTTACAAGAAGGTTTTTTCAATAGTCATTGTGATGCATTTTTATTTATTCGGCATGCTTTTGGTCATCTCTTACTTGTTTTGGTTTATGTTGATGATTTGATCATCACTGGCTATGATTCTTCCATAGTTAGCCATTTTCTAGCTCGTATTTGTTCTACCTTCTATTGTCGTCGGCTTGGTGATCTTGGGTTTTTCCTTGGTATGGAGGTATATCGCACTAAGGACTCCCTTTCCTTTTCCCAAACTCTCTATGCTACGGATTGCTGAAGCGATTCAATATGTTGCACTGTAAACCATGTTTAACCCCTTCCGTTCCTTTGTCTCGTCTCTCTTCTTTTGCAGGTGATGCTTTTTCTAATGTCAGAGAGTATAAGAGTATGGTTGGGGGGTTGCAGTATCAAACTCTTAACCGAGCGGATATTACATTCGCTGTCCACCAAGTTTTCAAGTTTCTTCATTGGCCACATACCACCCATCTTCAAGTAGTTAAGCGGATATATCGTTACATCAAGGGCACCTTGGAACATGGTCTGTCTTTCCGGAGTTCCAACCAATTGCTCTTGCATGCTTTTTTTATTTTTATTTTGATTGGGTAGGTGATCCTAATGACCACCGTTCCACTACTGGTGCGTGTCTATTTCTGGGGCCTAATCTTCTTACCTAGACTGTTAAGAAGCAATTTACTGTTTCACGTTCCAGCATGGAAGCTGAGTACAGTGCATTAGCCACTACTGCCACTGAATTATGTAAGTTTTGTTATCTATTTCGTGAACTTGGTCTTTTCCTGCCAATTATCCCACTCATACACTCTGATAATATTTTTTCTATCCATATGGCTGCCAAACCAGTCTTTCGTGCTCGTACTAAGCATATTGAAATTGACTATGATTTCCTACGTGACTTGGTTGATCACGGTGCTCTTTGTATTTAATATGTTTCCTCTGATGCTCAACTGGCTGATGTCTTTACCAAGTATCTATCTCGCGCTCGTTTTTATTCCCTGGCTGCCAAGCTTCATCTTCACACCATTCCATCTCACTTGAGGGGGCATGATAGATATATAGATGATACTACGTAGAGACCTCTAGGCTAGCTAGGAGTACTATGCTCTCCTGATGAAATCTGGTCACTTTATAGTAAAACCGATAGCTTCTTGTATAGATACAAAGCAATCTAAGCAATGTACAACAATGGCAAATATATACATAGGGACTTAGAGCCCGTGAAATATAGAGTCTTGATTCTCAATTCCTCTCTAAATACAGACTTCTAATTGAAATAACCTATTGCCCAAGAAAACAACAAAGCATATTAATTTGGTGATGTTGCTCGGCTAGTGTAGGAGTGAATTGATCACGAAACTGTTTTAGTGTTAAGGACGCCTTGATTGTGTAGTTTGAATTAAAACTGAGAGCTTGCTGGGGACAAGAGTTCCGGCTGTGCGTATAAGTAATGTGAATTTACTGGAATTTGATGCCTTGGTGAAGTAGTTTCGGTTAGGTTTGCTTTCCTGTGGGTGTGTGAGTGCTGGCCAAAAATAGATGTTCCGCTTTGAGTGTGTCGGCTGGTTGTGTGCTTGGGGACGTGCTTTGGACAAGTGCAAATTCCTCCTAATAAAAAATAAAAATTGGTGTTGTAGTTTTTAAGAAGTTTGAAAGCTTATCTGCTGCCATCATACAAATCGATTAGCTAGTGTAGGAGTGGAAAATAAATTGCTGAAGGTTGGTGCTATGATGTAGAAGTTTAAATGTGCTGTGTTCGGTCAACTATGGTGGGGAGAAAAGAGAGATTTTCAGCTTCTGACAATGTCTTGATGTCGGCTGATTGGAGAAGAAACAGTCTTCAGCTTCTACGTTGGTTTACTGCTTGGCCAAGCATTGGGCTTGTGAAGATGATTTACTACCGGCTAAACACTGAGAGGAAAAGAAACTTAGGTGGCCGAAATTCTTCAAGGAGAAGAAGAGTTCTAATTGAAGAAAAAATTTTGATTAAATAAATTTTTAAGGAAAAAGGGTTTAAAGAAAATATTTGGAATATCTTTTTTTTTTCAAAAAATAAAAGCTGGTTTTATTCAACTCAATCCAAGAATTCGAAAGCTTCAAATAAAAGGAATCCTAATGCTGGCCAAAATTTTATAGCTAAAGGAAAGAATGAAATTTTTAGATGAGATAAATAGTAAATAGAGGGAAAAAATTGAAATCAGGATTTCATAACCTATTAGCCTCCCATAAAATCTTGATTCAATATATATAAACATTTAATCCCCTTCCCCGCCCCTTATAATGGCGGCCTGCTTAGTTTTATACACCAAAAATGCTATTGGAAATGTTGTTTTGCTGAAATGGAATTCAGCTAACCTTTTAATATATATAAATATATATATATATATATGTATGTGTATATATATGTGTGTGTGTGTGTGTGTGTGTGTGTGTATGTGTGTGTGTGTGTGTGTGTGTGTATACATATATTTTTAAATCAGGTATCTAATGGAGTAAACTTGGGAGATTAATTCACCAAGGTGGCAGATAACAGGAGCATAAATTGGAGTTTCAGAATTCCAGGGAATTTGAAGTTTTTACACTATTTTTTGAAGAAGATGTAAAACTCCAATAATTTAGGGACCGTGGTAGCTGCTTAATAGAATTAGATACAAGTCAAATTTTCTCTACAAATCACAACATGCGGTTTTCAAGACTTTCATTAGGAGTTTAAAACCCCACAATGTCAGATAGGTCTAGGTTGATTATTCGGCCAAAGAAAAAGAAGAACAAAACTTTCGGATTAACAGAGACTAGATAAAACGCAAGGAGTACCAAAAGGAAACCAAGTTAATCCAAATCTCTTCTTAATGGAACCTCATCACAAATTCTCAATAAACCAAATTTACGTTTTACACATATATGTATACAAATTAGATTCCAAGAAGAATTACGCAAATGTCCTGGAAAAGACAAAAAAATATTCGGTAAAATTTTAAAAGACGGCAATTAAATTACCACAATCAAATTAAATAATAAAAGAAATATTTAAGAGGGATTTCTGCCAAAGTGGGGAAAAAAATAAAGGGAAATTGAAAAGGAAATAATTTTGGTGGAGTAAGGACTTGATCTTGGGTCTATAAGAAATAAGCACTAAGCTTTAACTGCTAGATCTTATCAACTCTTGTATTCATAATACTTGACTAGACCTCCTTCAAACTCTCACGCAGGTATTTCTCTTGCTAATAAGGGTTCTAACTCCTAAAATAAATCCATAACTAAAACAAAAAATGACTATAACCTTTCTAAGCAACCCACATACTCCTGAATAAACACACGTTCAGCTATACACAAACAAACACACACATCCATCATTCACATAGACATATATTTCAAAACCGATGCACAAGCAAGATAACATACAACGCCCTCATCTCCCACGCACTTAGGGCAAGGTTTAGATGGGGTATTACATCCTTCCCTCCTTAAAGCAATTGCGTCCAGGAATTCTGAGTGTCAGACCAGTGGGTACTTACTATCAAGGGTGTAGGTTAGTTCTTTCCTATCGCAACCCATATGTTAGGCCTGTACCTCATTTCCATACAAATGAGTAGATCTAATGTCTGTTGTCATAATTACAGAGCGGCCTGGAATAGAATGCGTAGCTTCCTCCACAACCGCATCAACTCCAACTTCTTTCTGATTCAAAGAAAAAATCTTAGCCTTCACTTTAAGTTTTGCTCTTTCACTTCCTATGGCTCTAGCTATGGTCCCTTGGTTAACTCTGATAAGTTGTACTGGGGCTCCTTGTCCAAACCTCAGTGGTTTTGGACAGTTGTTCCAAAGATGGCCTGGGTCCCCACAATTGTAGCATTTCCTAGCTACTCTTTTCGACCAATAATCTCTTTCTACATGATCACGCTTCCCGTAGTACCAACATGTTAGTAGCTTCAGGGCAGGTCCTATTGGGGCGGTCTGTTCTTGCTTCCCCTTGTTTTCCTATAGTTGACTAGCAGGTCACTCGTTAGAGAATTGCCCTGCGGATTGTACCGATGATAAGTGTGAACTGGGCACTGTCCTATGCTTATCTTCGTTTTCGGTTCTGGCCAAGGCATCCACCACGGCATCATACGTCACTAGTAGGGCAGGTGCTAGTGTTCTTCTCAAATCTTGCCTATGTGCCTTCACAAATTGTCGAGTCCATTTTTGCTCTATATCCACCACACACTTACAATACATAGACAACTGGGTGAACCGTGCGGCATACTGAGCCACTGTCATACTTTCGTGCCTCAAACCTTGGAACTCGTCTTCTCCCTTTTCCATTTTCTATTATGGAGTATACTCTGCCATAAAAGCTCCTACAAAATTATCCTAAGTCCACTCTTGGTCAATCCTTTTCTACTTCTCCTGTATAGGTTGCCCACAAGGCCTTGCAGGCCCTCACAACTTGAAGGCTATGAACTTAACCATCCTTTCCTCACTGTATTGTAAAGTGGAGAAGAAATCCTCCATTAGCTCAGTCCATTGTTCCACCTTATCATCTTGCTCTGCCTCTCCATAAAAAGTGAGTGGCTAGAGCTTCAGAAATCACTCCAAAGCTAAGTCATCTCCCTTAGTTTTCTTCATTTCAACCTTTTCTAACAAAGAATCAAGGATCTCCATCATCTTGTAGAAAGCATGTCCAATGGTCACTTTTGGGGGTCCCTTCAATGCTTCCTCATATTCTTTTGGTGCCATCTTTAATCATATAAAGTCACTTAGGGACGAAGTATGCATGTATGCAGTGAGTAATTCTCTTTTGAATAATTTATCCATACACCACAATAAGAAAAACCAAACTTAATTTCTGCACTGTAGTAAATCAGGTAATTTTGAAAGAAGGTAACCATTCGTCAAGAGATAAACACGTTGTTTTATAAGAATGCAAAATTTTAACAAAGAAAGAGAAGGTATGCATAGCATCTTTATCTTACATAATAAAACGTTCCCAACAAGCACAATGCAGAAGAACACCATTTATTATTAGAAAAGAAAAACAAAGCTTTCCAATCATAACTGCAAGGTCAGCTTAATCATCTTACTCACCCTTTCACCTCTCCGGCATCTCAAAGTCAGACTCATAAAGCCAACCTCCAACATTCTTAGAAAAGTCTATACCAGTGCCATCCAATAATCCCAAGGTCATATGTTGCTTCCCATGTCACCTAGAACCCTCCCTGACCTCAAAAAGCCTTGGTTGAGTTACCTCTACCTACCTAGGCGGAGACTTATAATCTATCTTCCCCAAGTCCTCACTGTCTATAGTCTAGTCAATTATCCATATAGGTGGTATTGGGGCGTACTCCATAATATCACCCACATCATCACTATCACACATGAAATCATTTATAGGTGCACGTAGTAGCTCCATGATTTAAACATCAAATCATCTACAAGTGCAGGTAGTGGTTCTATGATTTGTACTTCGTCTTCACTATTTTCCTCCAAAGGTGGTTCAGGTTTGGGTTCAAGCATAGGTGTTAGGTATTCAGTTGGTTGAATGGGAATTGGTGACTGCCAAACTTTCCCGCTCTTAGTGTTCCTTGCTGTTCAATACATTCTAACCACCCTACATGCATGAACAACATAGGTTAGTGAAGGATTACAATTCTTAAAGAAATATCCCCCCAAAAAAGTATATATACTACCTAAATCGGGGCTCTGATACCAACTGTAACGCCCCACAACACATGTGCCCAAAAAGGGTGGGGCGACAAGACCACGGGTCTTTATCACTAGGTCAAGAAGTTACAAAAGCAAAAATAACTCAAAATCTAATTACAATGTCTACAAGTCTCTCAATTTACATAAACAAAACAATCCTCAACAACAAACAAAATTAAATAAAGAAGGAAAACTATATTCTAATAATGCAAACCCTGTTAAAGTTGGTAAATCCTAAATATAACATCAAAGGAGTGTGAGAAATACATCTTAGTAAGCCCTGTGTGTGCTCGTAATTGAACCAAAATATGTTTCATGAATGTACTTTGAAATCATTTAACAAACGTGGATTGCAAGTAAAACATTTTTAATAACAAAATGAGTGGTATTCATCGTATTGAAGTAAAAATCATAGTAATATATATTATACTAAAACCACCCAAAAATAAAGTGGACTATGAAACCAGACATTATTGCCCTAAGTCATGAAACCCTACATCACAGTACTGTGGGTAATCGGCCCACGGGTGGGGATACTCATTTTTCTCCCATCCCTTTTACCGGTTATTCATTCCAAAAAAATACAATCCCACTCGGAACTGAAGTGCTAGCTCAGACTAGCCTGACCTACTAGGATTGTCTCCCTTTCCGAATAAAGCTCATCACCCATATGTGGTCACCTACTAAGAGACTTATCCTACCCTTCAAAGGCAAGTCTTAGAGGCCTACCCTTATTGAGTACTTAACATATCATCATTTAAGATCCAATCTCAATGAAAACATTTCCAATACTCGCTGGTTATGCAAGCACGATTTCCAAATGATTAGCTGTAAAATCATTTTACAATTAAAAAATGATTTCTCACTAAAATCTTTGTTTAAAGGAAAAATTTTATTAGGAAACAATCAGGCTTGCATTCTAGTCAATCTCATGATTGAGATAACAAACATTTTCTAATTGACTTGTAATTCAGAGCTTTTATATCAAACAATTAATGCACGGACATACCTCGTTCCTTTGTCTCACCGATAAAAGATTCTTCCGATAACTTGCTCAAAAGAACCTAGTCCCATCAAAAGAAAATAAAAAGATCATGTCACAAACTTTCCTATAACCCTTATATTTCCATAATATCCAAAATAGTTCAACTACGAACATCAAGTCATCAAATAGTTCAAACCAACTAATTTCTTCACCCCAAACATAGCATCCTAGACATGAAGTAATTTACACTAACCATTCAATATAGACTAAGGTAATTACTAAATAATAAGCTAATTATATGTAAAGGGATAGATGACCGAGTAAATAAATAAACATTTAATTAGTTAATTAAAAATAAAGTTTGTTTATAAATAAATAAATAAGCAAATAAATATTTATGATTATTAGATAAATTATAGGACCATGCAAGTAAATGTATAATATATAGATGGTTTTGAAAATAGCTTATGTTTTATATTTAGTAAGTCAATCATTGGATAAATCTTTTTATAAAAGATGATTTGAGTATATACATTATAAGACAATAGTATTAAATAATAGCGGATCACAAAAATAATACCAACCAAATAGTAATACTAATAATACTAGTAATAATAACAATGTCAATGACAATATCAATAATAATAATAATAATAATAATAATAATAATAATAATAATAATAATAATAATAATAATAATAATAATAATAATAATAATAATAATAATGTAGATGACCATAGGAATAACAATAATAATAATATTATTATTATTAAGAATAATAATAGTATTAATGATACAAATAATAATACAGCTAATAATAATTTTATTGTTGATAAGGTATATCATTGTTAGCAATCAATAAGTATCGTACAAAATCAACTAATAAAAATTACGGACAATAATATTGTGTGTGTGTGTGTGTGTGTGTGTGTGTGTGTGTGTGTGTGTGTGTGTGTGTGTGTGTGTGTTAATCTCCTACAACACACATCCATAACAAAAGACCATCAAGATCATACAACTATATAATCCCTATCTTCTATGATCATACTATTGGCAAAGGATGTTCATAAATATAAAACTATGGAACCGTCAAAAGATCAATCAATTGCATAACTCAAATTTTCTGTGATCAATCCATGCCTGTCTAACCCAGAAAATCACAACTTATATGTTACATGAATTGTCTCTCCAAATAAATTAAAATATCAATCCAACTAAGTCAACTAGCAAATATCTTAACTGGGTAATCTAGATTACCTCAATTGATAGAAGTTCTATGGGTTCGATTGGTGACTCCTTATTGGCCAAGTCGAATCCTCTTGTGCAAAGGGAAAGTCTTGCTTGGATACCTAGGGTCTCTGTTAGACACAGTGTACCAATGAGAACAGATAGGTAACTCAACTGAATTGAATAAGAACCACCTATACCTGACCAGGGCTCTAACAAATGCAATTATCAAATATCAATAAAGTCGGCAAAGCCTAACAGTTCAAGCGTAAAGTAACTAGACAAAATTCAAAATTAATAGATAAGTCAGTATTGGACCTGAGAGACTTGCTCGCGGTTCTGTCAGAACGTACCCGGCGCCGGCTCTCCTCTGGACATGCTGCAACGTAACAGATTAAAATACTGACCGAGTCACCAGTTCTATACTGATTTGCCTTCAAGAAGTTATTCGTACCACTTCGGTGCGAAGGGTACAGCGACTCCTCTGATAGGATAAGATGGTCTCAGATCGCCGTTGACATACACCAACTACAATAACCTCGAAAATTTCCTCAATTCACTTGTCACGTTCAGTCAAAATACTATGGGTCGTGATAGGGAGAACCGAAGAGGCGATTTTTCTCTCAATGAAGCAAAACTTGAAAAAATCGGAACCTCTGCGGCAGCTCTATTTCTTTTTCTTTCAATATCGCCTCTAGGAAAAAACTAAAACCTGTTCGAAAAAATGAGACCCCAAGCCTGAGCCGGGTCGGGCGGGGGGCTCACATGTGGCAGACCCCTTCCTTGGGCTTTTCTATCAAGTCTATAGAAAAACCTTTTAGTATATAAAGGCTTCCACACTCCTTAATTTTTCCCATGTGGGACTCATGTTCCCAAATGGTTAAACACCCAATTTTAATGACATTTAATTATGGATTCCTATCATGAAAATGGTTTCTTTCATAATCAAAACAATCTCTAACATGTTAATAACAACTCCCATTAATTATTTTAGGCTAATTAATCATGAGTTAAAAGTTATTAACTCTTAAAGTTGCCATTTTCAACAATCTTTCATAAATCCATAGTTAAAGACTATCTAGAATTTACATAATCTACTTTCGATAATGGTACCTTCCGGTTTGAACCACTATCTAAGTTATCCAACTTATGCCCCCACAGGAACAGATAGACTTAATGTTCCCAAATGGTTAAACACCCAATTTTAATGGCATTTAATTATGGATTCCCATCATGAAAATGGCTTCTATCATAATCAAAATAATCTCTAACATATCAATAACAACTCCCATTAATTATTTTAGGTTAACTAATCATGAGTTAAAAGTTATTAACTCTTAAAGTTGCCATTTTCAACAATCTCTCATAAATCCATAGTTAAAGACTATCTAGAATTTACATAATTTGCTTTCGAAAATGGTACCTTCCGATTTGAACCACTATCTAAGTATCCAACTTATGCCTCCACAGGAACAGATAAGCTTAAGCCTTGAATCTGAACCTTGAGTGTGATGGCATCCATTGGTAACAACAGACTATCAGCTACAAAGACAATCTTTAGGGTTGATACATTATGGCCATGTGTCCCGATCCTATCTCATGAGTGTATTCAGAGAAAACCCAATTCCTTTTAGTTGCGGCCACACAACACCACTCACATAGTTGGCGATCTCTAAGGTTGTACTGCTAGCATCCTGTCTAAAGGACTTATCCCATTTAGAGTCAAAACTCTTACTAATTACAATAATCACACCACAGGCTTTTAGGGAAAGGACCTAGGTACAGCGGTATCAAAATAGGTGCCAGATTCAATCAAATAGCTTGTTTATACCACATTGAACTGCTTTGTGGGATCTCTACTTGGTCAGTTGGGTTACCACTGTAGGTGAATCATTACTGGGTTATAAATCTCATTCACAACCTGGAATTAATGAAAAAAGATGTTTCCAGTTCCTTAGTTTGGGGGTCTATAATATTATCTTTGGATCCAAGAAAGTCAACAGATAACACCCTTTTAGACACTAACTCCCTTATAGACTCAATTCTAACTTGGATATATCTCTTAATCTTTTGATTATACTTGATACTCTTTATCTTTGTGATTGTGGTTTGATTATAACAATGCACAAATATAGCAGTAACGGACTTACTGATCATTGGCAAAGAGGACAATAGTCTATACAACCATTCAACTTCTGTTTCAGTAGTATCCAAGGCACATAACTCAGTCTCAAAAGTTGACCGAGTTATTAAAGTTTGTTTACAAAACTTTCAGGTGACTGCACTGCCACCTAATGTAAACACATATCCAGTACAACCATTGCTACTAGAGTTCTTGGCTATCCAGCTTGTATCACTACACCCTTCAAGTACAGCAGGGAATTTCCCATAATGCAACCCAAGGGACATTGTTCCTTTCAAATACCTTAGTACTCTATCAAACGCCTCCTAACGAGTTCAACTTAGACAACTTGTATATCTTGCTAGCTTAGATACAGAAAATAAAATATCTGGTCATGAGCCATTTGCAAGATATTACAAGGTACCAATAATTTGAAAATATCTTAATTGAGACATAGGAACACCACTTTCATTCTTTAACAAAGCTACAGAAGGGTCACTTAGAGTTTTAGCAATTCTACAATTTTGATAACCATATTTCTCAAGAACATTCTTAACATAGCGAGTTTAAGAAATGGTTATCTCCTCAGTTGAGTGTTAGTGTTATACCCTAGAGGCAATCACTTGTACATTATGTATGACACATTTTATTTTAATAAAAGGCATTATTTATCTTACAGTTTCTTTTGTTTACTTTAAGTAATATAACTATTCGATAAAGTCCCTAGTACAACACTGTGTTAAGGAAATCAAGATAAAGATCATGATATGAGATTCTTACTACACTGGATGGTATTAGTACTTAAATAAGTCCTCGGTCATAGTATTGATGAGACAGGACATCATTAATGCGTTAAGACTAGCATGTGTTAGACTTCCTAATTTGATCAGGTGGTGGTTATCATAACCGTAAGTATTGAGATACTCAAAGTTAACACATGGATGCTTGTTAATGGAACAAGTTCATTGGATGACCTAGCTTTGAGATAATCACATGGATAACTATTTAGTACTAGTGATATAATCTCAATATAGCAAAAATGCAAGTACCCTTAGACTTGAGATCTCCAAAGTACTTTGTTTGCTGAGCTTTGTACATTGATTCCAATCTCTGGAGCTCGATCAAGGGCCACCAATGAGATGGATATTGGGTACATTGTGAGGTAAACGAAAGTAGTTGAGAGGGTCAATAAAGGATTCACCACTTCTAATAGTAGGGGCGAATATCTCACAGCCACTTGTAGGAATTACTACTTGAAAGTCCTTGGCCAAGGCAATTGTGTATTGAAAACAGTTCCAATTGATACATATCTAGAGTAGTGGGTTCCTGGTACAAGTACTATTATATTCGGGTTAGAATTATTTCTGGAGGGAGATGGCACTAATTTCGTACTCCAAACCGAATGAGATATTGTATGGTCAAAGGAGTTAATTGCACTAAAGTTTGTTATTGAAGGGTTCATGTCAAGCCACTTGACTTTCTGGACTCTTGGGTGGTCATGATGTGTTACTAAATTCTGCTCATGATTTAGGAATATGGGTTTATTAATTGATGAATTAATAAACCAATCCTGATTAGAATTAATAGGATTAATTCTAATTAATTATGGATTATTAATCTCAAAGACGTTTGGAGGATTATATAATAGGTTACACATAATAGAGGATTATATACTCAAGATGTTATTTGATAACATAGTGGGGTTGATTGAGAGAAAGAGAAGTTGTTGTGGACAAATTATAATTAGTTATAATTTGTGATCTAAGTTGTAATTGTGAAAACTTGATATTTCCAATTACAATTAGGGAATTCTAATAGGATTAGAATTCTCAATTTTAGCAGGGTTTTAGGTATATATGTATGATATAACCGAAAACCCTAGATGATGTTGAGACACACGAAAATCCCAGCAATACTTGACATTCTCTTTTCTTCTCTCTCCCTCTCATTTTGCTGAAAACAAGAGAACCCTAGCCGCCATTATTATTTTGCTACCACAGGAAATTTTGGTGCTTAAGTGTATCCTCTGTGTGGATCATTATTAGAGATAACCACACACTATGATTATAGTGGTTAGACATTCTATAACACCCTGCTACCTAGGCCCGCCAGGGCCGGGGATGTCGCTCCATCCAAAGGATAAGGAGTCTTTATAACTAGGTAACACAAATAAAATAGTGGAATAAAAATAGTATTTTAACTTAAAAATTTATTACATCCCAAAAATACTCCAAGAATAAATCCAAAAATACCAACAAAAAAAAACCAATCCATAAATAAAATTTTCCACTCTCAACTCCCCAAAGCAATACATAAAAATAAATGACAACATTCTCTTCCAAGGTAGATAACACTAGCTACTCATCCCCACAGCATGATCGACCTGAAATCATGGTAAAAAAGTGATGAGACAGAAATCTCAGTAAGTTTGTGTGTGCTTTGGGTGTTTAGTGAAATCAGTTTGTGGATGCAAAGTGTGAAATCTTTATAAGAGAAATATTGGCAAGTAATAAACATTAGTCAAAAGCAAGAGTGGTGTTTTCCTCTTTTTGAAACCATACAAGTGCACAATAAAATCAACCACTCAAGAAGGGTGGTCATGGGTTACCACACGTTTGGCCCCATGTCCACATGGTCAATATGCCACACTTTGTGCATACTGCCGGTCAGAATGCCACACTTTGTGCAGACTGACAAAAGGTAGGTGATCGGCCTACTGGGCAAGATACTCCTCATTCTCTATACCCAAATAACAATCGGGTATCCATTCTGGCAAAACACAGTCACTTGACTGAAATAAAAACTGCTAGCTCGAACCAACATGACTAAGTAGTACTGACGTTTCTCTAAGTTGAATTTATCTTCTGGAGGTGACCTCCTGCCAGAAGACTCACTCTTGCTCTTCAAAACTAGTACTACTAGCCTACCCTTATTGAGTACTCAACGTAATGTATCCCACTTGGGAAAAATGAACAAAATATAGTTCCACATGAAAATGGCAATTAAGGTTTTCAAAAGTTTGGGCCAAAACTGGTTTTAGAAAGAGTTTTAGGTTTTGAGTAAAACCGCCCCTTGATTTGCAAATAATTTATTTGTCTGAAATGAGAATGGAAATATTCCTCAATTGCCTTTACAAAAATAAGTGTCCATGCGCTCTATATTTGGCTTCCCATAAAAAAAAAGAAAATAATTTTTCATCAACCAGGTTTTATGCAGGAGCTTACCTGATCCTTGCTCACAATAAAAGGTCTCCAACAGCTAACCTAACCCCGCATGGGCAAATACAAGCCACAATCAAACTCAAGCCAAAATCCACTTTCTCAGTTTAAAACAACTCAACTTACTACTACCATGATCCTAGTGTCCCAAGCTTTAAGGCCAAACAATAAATAAATAGGTTTATAAGCTAAGCCTAATTTGATATTTAAAATAATTAATATTTTGGGTAATAAGTACTAATAAGTTGAAATTTTAAATCTTGTTACAAAAAATTCAGAGTTTATTTGATCAAGAGTCCTAGGTAGTATTAGGTAAAATAATGATTTATTAATAATTTAGTTGTTAGAAAATAATTGATAGCCAAAATTAGTTGAAAATAAATTTAATGAGTCTTTCTTGAAAAATAATAAATAAATAAATTCTTCACGGGTTTTGATTAAAAGATTATAATTAATTGTTTAGTAATAAATATTTTACTAATTATAATTATTTCCATAGAAGGCTTTAATTGATTTTATTATTTTAAATAATATCTATATATATATATATATTTTTAGCAAAAGCTATTATTTATTTGACTAAAATATCCTTATTATATAATAATCCAAATCTACCCCTCCTAGGGTTTTTTCGAAATTACTAGCAAAATCATATTATGAAATATTTTATTCATGAAATAAAATTAGCTTAGGGACAACTAGGTCATGATCATATTTCTATTGCGAACCACAATCATGAACATATACATCCCTTCAATTCATCAAATCATCCAAATCACGCATATAAGCATATATCTAAATTTATCAAGACATGATCTAACCTCTACTAGAATAAATATAACCATGGTTTCAATAGATCATCAAGAATATAAATCCTATTCACCAAATGTGACATAATCTCTAGCATACATGATCACAAATACTACCTATGACATGGAGACATGCATTAAACCTCAAAATATCACACAATCAACCAAGATAACTCATCCATGCATAAATCCCATCTCCAACATATTCATACATATATTCATGCTTCAATCTCAACTCATCACAACAATACATATATACTCATCCCTAATCATGATTCATCTTCCATCAACATCCTCCTAGAGACATGAATCTAGAATTTTAAAGAAGGGTTAAAAAGGCTTACTTGATTGATGAATACCTTGAAGGAGTTTCGAATGAATCTCAACCCCTAGATGCCTAAATCCGTCCAAGAAAGGTGAAGGAAACATGGCCATGGAGAAGGAACCATTCGGCCAAGAAGGTGAGTAGTTTGGCCAAGAGAGAGAGAGAGAGAGAGAAGAGAAGAAGAAAGCTCATTAGCATGCTTAAACACATATATGTTCATTAGAGATTGAAGATTAGTGAAGATGAAGTTGATTGAATAATCCTACCTTGAACGTGTTTTTGAGTCTTCACAAAATTTCTAGTTTTTTATCCAAAAGTGCCAGTTGGATTTTGTAGTTTGATGTTAAAAATGGTACGGATGGACTCACAACAATGAATAGATGAAATCTGGAATATTTAGAGGTAGTTTGAAGTGATTTGGAGAGGTATTAGGTGAAAGGAAGGAGTAGGTGTTCTTGGTGTACTATGTGTTCTTGAAGGTTGAAGAGAGTAGAGAGCTTTTTGATGGGAGGCTGCCGAAATTCTGGAGGATTAGGGCTAGCCAAATTGGTTGTAGGGTTTAGGAAGATGATTCTCTGGTTTGGAAGGGAAAAGGAAAGGCTAGTTGTTGAAATCCTTGAAGAATATTTTTAGGAAGCAAATTTGGGAACTAAATATTTAAGAATATATTTGATTATTGGAGAGTTTTTGGAAGTCTACCATGGCCAAATTGTTGGGCAGTGTTTCGGCTAGAGGAATGCTGGTTGAGGGAGGCTATGGGTGGCTGAAAATAAGGAGTGTAATGGTGAAGGGAAGGTCTGGTTGTTTGAAGTGTATTTTATGGAAAGTTATTAAATCATGGTGGCTGGAATTTTGGTATCCAAATCAAGGCATGATTGCAGAATTTTTTTGGAAATCTTTTAGGCAGCCATGACTGGATTTTTTGTGCAGAACTTAGGGAGGATAATGGAGTTCAGTTAATGGAGGTTTAAGGGTGGTTTGTGCAAAAAAAGGATGGAGTTTCAGCTAGGAGAGAATTAGGAAACAAAGCTGGAAAAACTACTGCACATATTCGCTACTTGCTGGGATTTTCTGGGCAATTTTCGACTGCCCTTTTCCAGACGGTTTGCAGGGAGTTTGAAGGGGAATTTCAGGGGCTTTCAAGGCTGTTTTCCAGCCTTCTTCATGGAGGAAAAACATAGCTAAGGTGCTGAACAAAAACTGGAAGAAAACAGCTTGGTTTCAGACCTCCAAAGCTGCGATTTGCCCAGGGATTTTTCTGGTTTTGCACCACCTTTGTGCAGTTCGAAAATAGCCAGAAAAATTCAGGTTGCAAGCTGATCCACAAGGCCATTATCTGGTAGCATTTGGGAGGGAATAATGGCTAAGAATTTCGACACCTTGAAGGCACAAGAAACTGGAAAATTTCAGTTCATTCCAAGAAGGAAGATGAACCTAGCTAGAGGGAATTTTTAGAAAGTTCAGGAGAGGAATTTAATTCACTTGAAATCCTTCCCCCTCTTCCATTGCTTCGGTTCATAAGATGTCTTTTATTAAGACATTTTGAACCATTAAAGCCATAGCACCTTGCTGGAATTTTTGAAAAGAAAATGGCTAAAACAATTTGATCAAACTAATGAGTCGAGAAATAGGAAAAATTAAGGATCAAGAGGAAATGAATTCCCCTTAGGAATTTTGTGTAGAGTAAAGGAGTAGGATTTGGATATTCCTATCATATCTCTCTTAGGACAACATCTCTACCCTACTCCCAACACATAAGGCCAAAAATGATACTTCCCAAGCAAAAATAAAATTTAACCAAGCTAAAGCTCCTATGATGGAATTTGAACTCAAGACCTCAAGAATTAATTATAAAGCTCTAACCACTAAACTACAACAACTCTTGTTCTTATTTTCCCTCAAAAAAAAATATTTTCCTATTCAATCTTCAAGCTATCTCCCTTTTTCCACCTCATGCAAAAATTACCATTTTGTCATTCTCACTCAATAATCATAATCAAGCCCCCTGGACTATAAAACACAAATTCAATGCACATAAAATCATATACAAATATATTTAAACATGCAATAAAATATGATATGCATCCTAACCCCCTTACTCCAAGGTTGGTTTTGACTGGGGTTTCACACGTTCAACTCACATGGAGGTTGATCACGAGGATGGCTGGATCGCGCCTCAACTCGAAGAAGAAAATTTTGTTCTTCGGACGATCACCTAAAAGTAAAAATCTATTACCTTTTATCTCTTTATGTCTTGTTTCCACACATAGACGGGTCCTGTGAGGGTATCTCGTTTTATTTTTCGCTGCGTCGTATACGATACAAGCTTGAGATACCCAACAGTGGTATTAGAGCCATGCTATGTGTAGTCTACGGACATTGTTTTGGCATGAAAAACTGTTTTCATGTGTGTCTTTGTTTGCTGTGAAAATCGTTTTCACTCGAGTTGAAATTGTTTAGATCTTTATGGGTTGGGTCCGTAGCATAATATATTGTGTAAAAGTCACAGTATATTTCGAAATGATGCTTTCTTTTATGCTAAAAATTTCTGCAGGAAAAACGTTTTTCTGCAACATGGATGTTGTCCTCCATTTCATCTTAATTTTCCATTTTGATTTTGTTTAAACTAACAAATTGTTTGTTGTTTATAACTTCAAAACTGAAAATATAGCTGAAAATTATTCTCACTAAAAATTTGCAGAAGAAGAAAGCACCAGAAATTGTTTCTGAAAGTTTTTGAAAAATCGCCGCCATTGTTGCAGAACACAGGCAGCGTCAGCTCTGACTTCCTAGCCGGCACCGGTTCTATTCTGTTCATGATGTTCGAAAATCATTTTTGGAAGAGAAAAATTTTTTGGAAACCAGAACAGAGCCGGCGCCGACTCCGGTTTCCAAACCGGCGCCAGTTCTGCTCTGTTTGCAACCTCCAGGTATTTTTTTTAAAAAAAAAAAAATTCAGAATAGAATTTTGGAATGGAAAATCTCATTTGATAAGAAACGGGACCTAAAAGTATTTTCTCAAAATTAGTTTTGAGACAAAGATTTTGTTTTTCAAAATAATGATTTTGAAAATCTAAAATTATTGTATCTTTCTAAAATGGTGATTTTAGAATTCTATTTTGTCTTTCCAAAATAGTGATTTTGGAATGATAAAAGTATATGTTTATTTTGTTTAAGCATAGTCAATGGCATGATGGATGGTTATGGACTAAAACCAATTATATCTGTTCATGCATTTTACAATTTTGGTTTTATGAAATAGGGTCTGTGTGTCCTACCTTCTCTAGAATTCTTGTGTAATTCTCTTCTCATCTAACTCCCCTCGAATGTAACTTGAGGTTTTCTATCTTTAGGAAATGATGTAATTAGTTTACATAGGTTAGATAGGAGTAGAATTATTCCATTCTGGATATGGCAACCAAAACAAGGCGAGGAGGTAAGACCTTCTACTTAAATCAAGCATGAACACATAGGGTTAACTATATTAATTTCTTTTATGGCTCAAAGAAATTAATTTAGGGTAAAAGTCCATAACCATACCACGTAATCGCTTTATTACCATGATTATCAATTATGTGATTTATTGATTTTTATGCATGTCATTCAATGAAATCACTAAAAGAAATAAATCCCTCAATTAATATTAAACCTAATTCTTTCTGTTAATATAGTAAGAATGAGAGTCCTTTTTCGAGACCAGGTTGTTGGGCAAACCCAAGCCTATTTGACATTGGGCATGTTCAAGCTATGGAATTAAATTCCTTTGGAATTAAATTCCTGATTAATAGGTCAGATTTAAATAAATTCTTTATCCCAGTTGGGCAAACTCAAGCATAAAAAAATTTAGAGGAAAAGTTCGGGTAGCCTAAAAGGCTTTAAGATTAAAAGCTGTTAATCACCCAATGATCCGGTAGTTACAAAAGATGTAATTAGTATTGGATACCTACCAATGAACTTAAGGATGGTTTGTTGGGCAAACTCAAGGTTATTCTTAAAGAATTTGGATACCAGTCCACTAGGAAAGCTTCCAATGGGCTTTCCCGAATCAATAGTGGGGGCTATTGGTTTGAGTAAAATAGTGGAGTAAAAATGTACTTAATTAAAGTCCTAATTATTTGCATATCATGTGCATATACAAGTAGCTAATGTTATCTATCTTTATATCTAGGTCACCTGCATCATGTCAATGAACTTGAACTTACGTAGCATCTTGGAAACCAACAAGTTAACCGAATCAAACTATCTCGACTGGTATAAAAATTTGAGAATTGTTCTCAAATCGAAAAAGTTGCTCTACGTGCTAGATGCTCCTATTCTACCACCACCAGCCCAAGATGCTGATGCTGATGAGCATGCTATCCATAGAAGGCACAAGGAGGATAGTGATACATCATCATGTATTATGCTGGCATCCATGACTCCGGAGTTGCAAAAACAGCACGAGCATATGGATGCTCAATCGATCATTTTACATATTCGAGAGCTGTTTGATGCCTAAGCCGGAATTGAGAGATATGAGATCTCGAAGTAACTATTTCGTTACAAAATGGCAGAGGGTTCTTCTGTGGCCACTCATGGGCTGAAGATGCTGGGCTTGATCGAGAAGCTTGGATCTCTCGGGTTTGCAATGGATCATGACTTAAGTGTTGACTTAATTCTACAATCTTTGCCTAATAGTTTCTCACAATTTGTGATTAACTATCAGATGAATAAGATTAAGTCCACCATTCTTGAATTGATCAATCTTCTCAAAACTGTGAAGTCCTCCATGAAGAAGGATTCCAATACGGTTTTAATGGTAGAATCTTCCTCTTCTAAGAAGAAAGTTCAAAAGAAGAAGAAGAAGGCTCCCATGAAGCTCAAAGGTAGTGTGAAGAAGAAGGATGCAGCTACCAAAGGCTCATACCATCATTGTGGGAAGATGGGCCACTAGAGGCGCAACTGCAAAGCCTACTTGGAGACCATCAAGGACAAGAAGCAAAAGGAGAAGCTTACAAGCACTTATACTTCTTCTCCAAGTATGTTTATGATTGAGATAAATACTGCCTTTAGAAATGAGATATGGGTATTAGATATCGGATGTGGATCTCATTTATGCAATAACTTGCAGGGACTAAAGAGCAGTAGAAGGCTAGAGAAATGCGATGTGGACCTACGTACTGCAAATGTGGCAAAAGTTGCTGCACTTGCTGTGGGGACATACGAGCTGAACCTGCCTTCGAGATTAATTCTAGAACTGTAAAACTATTATTTTGTACCAGTTTTAATGAAAAACATTATCTCAGTTACGTGTTTAGACTTATATGGATTTCATTTGATATTTAAGAATAAATGTTGCTCTTTTTCATTGAATGATATTCACTATGGTTTAGCAACTTTGGTTAATGGTTTATATGTTCTAGACTTGGATAATCCACTTCTTAGTATAAACAATAAGAAACCTAAGATAGATAACTCTAACACTTCTTACTTATGGCATTGTCGTTTAGGCCATTTAAACGAAAATCGTTTTACTAACTTGCACAAACTTGGTGACTTAAGGTCATTTGATTATGAATCATATGGCATATGCGAGTCTTGTTTCCTAGGTAAAATGACTAAAACTTCTTTTCCAGGAAAATGAGAACGGGTCAAAGAGTTATTAGAACTCATACATTCTAATATATGTGGCCCAATGTCAATACAAGTAAAAGGAGGTTACAATTATTTCATAACCTTTATCGATGACTTCTCACGATACGGGTATGTGTATTTAATGAAATACAAATCTGAGGCCTTTGAAAGGTTCAAATACTTCAAGAATGAAATAGAAAGACAAATTAGCAAAAGTATTAAGACTCTAAGATCTGATCGAGGAGGGGAATACTTGAGCCAAGAGTTTCTGAGTTATTTTAGAGATAATGGGATATTATCTCAATGGACTCCATCACATACACCTCAACATAACGGTATATCTGAGAGAATGAATCAAACCCTTCTAGAGATGGTACGAACTATGATGGCTTCTGTAGACTTACCAAAATCGTTTTGGGGGCATGCACTAGAGACTTCTATTTATATACTGAACAGAGTTCCGACAAAATCGGTTAATACTACCCCATTTGAGATGTTCTTTGGTAAGAGACCAAAGTTATCTCACTTGCGAGTATGGGGTTGTCTTGCCTTTGTCAAAAGGCTGCCACAGTCAAACAAACTTAATAGTAAGTCTGACAAGTGTTTGTTTGTGGGATATTTGAAAGAATCTTTTGGATATTACTTCTACCTACCCTCCGAAAACAAATTGTTTATTTCGAAGCATGTCGTCTTCTTAGAGAAGGAGCACATGCTCAAAGGGGATAGTATGAGTAAGATTGAACTTAGTAAAGTTCATGAAGATCAAACAAATGAGGATCAACAGTCTAATCCCACATCTATTGAGAGAATAGATGAACTTTCTAATACACAAGAACTTCGTAGATATAGTAGGATACGTGTGGTACCTGAGAGATATGGATTTCTCATTAGTGACCGCAATGACGTATTGCTCATAGATGAAGATGAGCCTACTACCTACAAGGATGTTCTGAACAGTTCAGAATTTGGCAAATGGCTTGAGGCCATAAAGTCTGAAATAGATTCCATGTACAACAACCAAGTATGGACTTTGGTTGATCCACCCAAAGGAATTAAACCTATTGGGTGCAAGTGGGTTTTCAAAAATAAAATTGACATGGATGGTAACTTAGTTACCTATAAAGCACGACTAGTGGCGAAGGTTATCGTCAACAACATGGTATTGACTATGATGAAACCTTCTTGCCAGTAGCCATGTTGAAATCCATCAGGATACTCCTAGTCATTGCTGCTCATTATGATTATGAGATTTGGCAAATGGATGTGAAAACAGCTTTTCTAAATGGAAATCTGACTGAGGAAGTGTATATGACACAACCTGATCCAATGATAGCACAAAGGTGTGCAAGCTGCAAATGTCTATTTATGGACTTAAGCAGGTTTCTAGGAGTTGGAACATCCATTTTAATGAAACAATCAAAGAGTTTAGTTCTATTCAAAAAATGGATGAGCCTTGTGTATACAAGAAGGTTAGTGGGAGTGCGATCATTTTCTTACTGCTTTATGTAGATGACATATTGCTAATAGGAAACACTATACCTGTCCTGCAAACGGTTAAAGTTTGGTTGTCCAAATAATTCTCCATGAAAGACCTTGGAGAAGCAACCTATATTCTCAGAATAAGGATCTATAGAGATAGATCTAAAAGGTTTCTAGGTCTTTCACAGTCTACATACATAGATAAAGTGCTAAAGAGGTTTAGCATGGATCAATCCAAAAAGGGATTCTTACACATGTCACATGGTGTAAGCCTTTCAAAGTCAATGTCTCTCAAGACACAAGTTGAAAGGGATCACATGAGTAAGATTCCATATGCTTCGGCAGTTGGATCTATCATGTATGCCCGACGGATCACATGAGTATGATATGTACTAGGCCCGATGTATCTTGTGCTCTCAGTTTGACGAGCAGATACCAATCTGACCCTGGTGAAGGTCATTGGGCTGCTGTAAAAAACATCCTTAAGTACTTACAAAGGACTAAGGATATGTTCTTAGTATATGGAAAAGGTTATTTGAAAATAAACGGGTATACTGATGCCAGTTTTCAATCTGACAAAGAGGATTTTAAATCACAATCTGGCTACGTGTGTACGTTGTGCGGAGGGGCAATAAGTTGGAAAAGTTTCAAACAAGAGACTATTGCCGACGCTACGATAGAAGCTGAGTACATAGTGGCTTCTGAAGTAGCTAAGGAGGCTGTGTAGATCAAGAAGTTCGTGACGGAACTGGGTGTGGTTCCTAGTGTTGTTGGTCCAATAACTTTGTATTGTGATAACAACGGAGCCATTGCACAAGCAAAGGAGCCGCGGTCTCACCAACGATCCAAACACGTACTGTGACGCTATCATCTGATCCGGGAGATCATAGATAGGAATGACGTAAAGATAGAGAATGTTCCCACGGATGAGAATATAGCTGGCCCACTTACCAAGACACTATCCCAAAATAAACATGATTATCATATTGAGTCATTCGGTATTAGATATAAGAATGATTGGCTCTCGTGCAAGTGGAAGTTTGTCAGTGTTGTGCCCTAGAGGCAATCACTTGTACATTGTGTATGACACATTTTATTTTAATAAAAGGCATTATTTATTTTACAGTTTTTTTGTTTACTTTAAGTAATATAACTGCTCGATAAAGTCCCTAATACAACACTGTGTTAAGGAAATCATGATAGAGATCATGATATGAGATTCCTACTACACTGGATGGTGTTAGTACTTAAATAAGTCCCAGTCATAGTATTGATGAGACAGGACATCATTAATGCATTAAAACTAGCATATATTAGACTTCCTGATTTGATCAAGCCGTGGTTCTCATAACTGTGAGTATTGAGATACTCAAAGTTAACACATGGATGCTTGTTAATGGAACAAGTTCATTGGATGACCTAAGTTTGAGATAATCACATGGATAACTATTTAGTGTCAGTGATATAATCTCAATATAGCAAACGTGCAAGTATCCTCAGACTTGAGATCTCCAAGGTACTTTGTTTGCTGAGCTTTGTACTTCGATTCCAATCTCTAGAGCTCGATCGAGGGCCACCTATGGGATAGATATTGGGTACATTGTGAGGTAAACGAAAGTAGTTAAGAGGGTTAATAAAGGATTCACCACTCCTAATAGTAGGGGCGAATATCTCACGACCACTTGTAGGAATTACTACTCGAAAGTCCTTGGCCAAGGCAATTGTGTATTGGAAATAGTTTCAATTGATACACATCTAGAGTAGTGGGTTCCTGGTACAAGTACTATTGTATTCGGATCAGAATTATTTCTGGAGGGAGTTGGCACTAATTCCATACTCCAAACCGAATGAGATATTGTATGGTCAAAGGAGTTAATTGCACTAAAGTTTGTTATTGAAGGGTTCATGTCAAGCCACTTGACTTCCTGGACTCTTGGGTGGTCATGATGTGTTGCTAGATACCGCTCATGATCTAGGAATATGGTTATTAATTGATTAATTAATAAACCAATCCTGATTAGAATTAATACGATTAATTCTAATTAATTATGGATTATTAATCTCAAAGACGTTTAGATTAATTCATGTTCTCTACCAATTGACTGGGAAACCTAATAGGTCACACACAATAGAGGATTATATACTCAAGATGTTATTTGATAACATAATGGGGTTGATTGAGAGAAAGAGAAGTTGTTGTGGACAAATTATAATTAGTTATAATTTGTGATCTAAGTTGTAATTGTGATAATTTGATGTTTCCAATTATAATTAGATAATTCTAATAGGATTAGAATTCTCAGTTTTAGCTGGGTTTTAGGTATATATGTGTGATTTAACCGAAAACCATAGGTGATGTTGAGACACATGAAAATCCCAGCATTACTTGACATTCTATTTTCTTCTCTCTCCCTCTCGTTTTGCTGAAAACAAGAGAACCCTAGCCGCCATTATTGTTTCTACTAGCACAGAAAATTTTGGTACTTGAGTGTATCCTCTGTGTGGATCACTATTTGATATAATCACACACTGTGATTATAGTGGTTAGATGTTCAACTCACGTGAAGGTTGATCACGAGGATTGCTGGATCACGCCTCAACTCGAAGAAGAAAATTTTGTTCTTCAAACAATCACCTAAATGTAAAAAGCTGTCACCTTTTATCTCTTTATGTCTTGTTTCCACACATAGATAGATCCTAGTTGTTTTAGCTTCTACACACACTTGACATTTGTTCTTCTTATCAATTGAATGTTTAGGGATCAAGTCTAAATTCATCACTTTTTTAACATAATCTAAATTTAAATATCTAAGTTTACTATGCCGAATATCAGTGGATTCAATAATATGGATCATAGGATAAACATAATTCTTAACAGAAGAAGCTTTATTCAAGTTCGAAGTAAATAGTTCAACTCTTAATTTAAACAAAACATCTGACAAATAACCTTTGGCAACAAAAGAATTGTAATACAAAATCACTACTTTATTATATTTGAAAGTGAATTCATAACCCTTTCTAACTAAACATGAACCACTAAGAATATTCCTACGAACTATTGGAACATGTAATATCATATGAAGAGAAAGAATACACCCTGAAGGAAATTTCATGTCCCCGCATCCAATCCCCAACACATTGGCTGCAATTGAGTTCCCATCTTCACAGTTTTTCCTTTAATAGGCTGGTAAGACATAAAAAGCAATTTATCAGCACAAACGTGCATATTTGCCCCAGTATCAACTAGCCATTCAAGTGGCTCATAAATAGTAGAGACTTTTGGATTAACAGAAACATACCTTTTATCATCATTGGAAGTAGTGATGCTAGTCTCAGCCTCAATGGTACAAACCTCAGCAAAGTGTGTACTCAAATCAACCTCCACTTGACTAGTATCCTCTACCAGCACATTGACTTGGGCTTCAGAATTTTATCCTTGTTTGACTTTGGATTTTTTAAATAGACAGTCTTTAGCCCAGTGTCCAACCTAACCACAATTCCAACAAGGTTTGTTCGTTTTTGGTTTCTTCTTGGCCTTACATTTTATCTTACAAATGTTTTTAAAGTTTGAATTAACCCCTATATTTCTCTGATTATTGCTCTTCTTCCCAGGAGTCACCACATGGATATTAGACTCCATAGGTATAATATGACAATTCATTCTATGTTGCTCCACAATGGATATTGATTTCATTAGCTCGTTTAGAGAAATCTTCTCCGTCTCGTGTTTGAGAGACATACTAAAGTCCTCCCAAGACTTAGAAAATTTCTCTATCACTGACAACACTTGGAACTTCTCAAGAAGTTCCATATCCGCTTCATAAAGAGAGTGAATAATCAATTGTAACTCTTAAGTCTGTTTAGTCACAGACTTTCCCTCAACCATATGAAATTTTAAGAATTTGGAGACATAATACCTTTCCAGACCTTGATCCTCAGTATTATATTTCCGATCTAACTCATCCCATACCATCTTTGTTGTGTATGATTAGAACAATAGACACCAAAGAGAGCATTTGTCAATGCTGACAGTATTACCCATCTGCCTACATTATTCCGTTCATCCCATGTAGCAATCTCAACTATTTTAGGATGCCTATTAGTTGGTATGGGCCTGTCTACCTGCACTGTTGACAATAAGCACATCATGGTTAACCAAATTTTCATGCGTTGTTGCCAACGCTTGAAATTCTGCTTTGAACCAAATTTGTCCGATAGACCATTCAAGTCAACCAAAGGTTTATATGCAGCAAAAGCAATAACTGACAAACTTGCCATTGCAGACAAACAAATAATTGCAGAATAACTTCTTAAAGACTATTAGACACAGTGTACCAATGACCACAGACAGGCAACTCAACTGAATTGAACAAGCACTGTCTATACCCGACCAAGGCTATAATAAATGCAACAATCAAATATCAATAAAGTCGGCAAGACTAAATAGTCCAAGTATAAAGTAACTAGATAGAATTCAAAATTAACATATACGTCAGTAATGGACCTGAGAGACTTGCTCGTGATTCTGCTAGAACGTACCCGGCGTTGGCTCTCCTCTGAACAAGCTGCGACGCAACGGACAAAAACGCTGACCAAATCATTAGTTCAATACTAGTTTGCCTTCAAGAAGTAATTAACCTTACTCCGGTGTGATGGGTACAACGACTCTTCTTACAAGATAAGACGGTCTCAGATCGCAATCAACGCACACTAATTGCGATCACCTCGAAAATCTCTTCAATTCAACGGTCCTATTCAATCAAAATACTATGGGTCGTGATAGGAAGAACCGAATAGGCGATTTTTCTCTCAAGGAAACAAAACTTGAAAAAATCAAAACCTCTGCGGTGGATCTGTTTATTTTTCTTTCAATTTCGCCTCTAGGGAAAAACTAAAACCAATCCGAAAAAATGAGACCCTAATTCTAATCAGTTTTAGTGTTTCCTTTTTCTTATCAAGTTAGAGTTAATTGGGTCAAATAAAAAGAGAAAAATGTGAAAACATAGGCCAAGCCCAAGCCGGGCCGGGCTGGGCGGGCAACGCGCGTGTGTCAGCCCCACTATCTTGGGCTTTTCTATCAAGTCTATAGAGAAGTCTTTTAGTATATAAAGGCTTCCATACTCAATTTTTCCCTTGTGGGACTCATGTTCAAAAATGGTTCAATTCTCAACTTTAATGACATTTAATTATGGATTTCCATCATGAAAATGGCTTCTACCATAACTAAAACAATCTCTAACAAGTCAAGAACAACTCTCATTAATTGTTTTAGGTTAACTAATCATGAGTTAAAAGTTATAAACTCCTAAAGTTGCCATTTACAACAGTTTTCGTGTGGTTGCAAAGGGAAAAATGAAGAATTCAGCCCCTTTGCTTCGGTTAAAATAGACTAGATAAGAAAAGAAGAAGGAAAAGAGATAGAAGATCATGACCTTGTAGTGATCCCAATAATGTCATGTGATAAGGAGTAGAGTTATTTAGGTGAAGAATAGAAAAGCACCAGATATATGTGTTTTTTTTGTTTAGAGTAGAAAATGCAAGAGAGTTTTGGTAGGTTTTGAGTATGTCAAATGGAGAAGAAATAACCTATTGCCCAAGAAAACAACAAAGCTTAATTATTAATTTGGTGATGTTGCTTGGCTAGTGTAGGAGTGAATTGATCACGAAGCCTTTTACTGTTAAGGACGTCTTGATTGTGTAGTTTGAATGAAAACCGAGAGCTTGTTGGTGACAAGAGTTTTGGATGTGCGTATAAGTGATGTCAATTGCTGGAATTTGATGCCTAGGTGAAGTAGTTTCGGTTTGGTTTCCTTCGATGAGGGTGTGTGAGTGCTGGCCGAAAATAGATGTTTAGCTTTAAGTGTGTCGGCTGGTTGTGTGCTTGGTGATGTGGTTTGGATAAGTGCAAATTCCTCCTAATAAAAAATAAAACTTGGTGTTGAAGTTTTTAAGAAGTTTGATAGCTTATCTGCAGCTATCATACAATTTGATCAGCTGGTGTAGGAGAGGAAAATAAATTGCTGAAGTTTAGTGCTTTGATGTAGAAGTTTAAATGGGTTGTGTTCGGTCAACTATGGTGGGGAGCAAAGAGACATTTTCATCTTCTGACAATGTCTTGATGTTGGTTGATTGGAGAAGAAACAGTCTTCAGCTTCTATGTTGGTTTACTGATTAGCCAAGCTTTCAGATTGTGAAGATGATTTACTACCGGCTAAACATTGAGAGGAAAAGAAACTTGGGTGGCAGAAATTCTTCAAGGAGAAGAAGAGTTCTAATTGAAGAGAAAATTCTAATTAAACTAATTTTTAAGGAAACAGAGTTTAAATAAAATATTTGGAATATCTTTTTTTTTTTCAAAAAATAAGAGCTGGTTTTATTCAACTCCATCCTAGAATTCGAAAGCTTCAAATAAAAGGAGTCCGAATGGTGGCCAAAATTTTATAGCTAAAGAATAGAATGAAATTTTCAGAAGAGATAAATATTAAATAGAGGGGAAAAAATATAAATCAAGATTTCCAAATCTATTAATCTCCCATAAAATCTTGATTCAATATATATAAACCTTTAACCCTCCTTGAAATGGCAGCCTGCTTGGTTTTATACACCAAAAATTATATTGGAAACGTTGTTTTGCTGAAATGGAATTTAACTAGCTTTTTAATATATATTCAAGTGAATTTGAAGTTTTTACAATTTTTTTGGAGAAGATATAAATCCCAATCATTTAGGGAAAGTGGCGGCTGGTTAATAGAATTAGATAGAAGTCAAATTTTCTCTGCAAATCACAACATGCGGTTTTCAAGGCTTTCACTTGGAGTATAAAACTCCACAATGTCAGCTAGGTCTAGGTTGATTATCCGGCCAAAGAAAAAGAAGAACAAAACTTTTGGATTAACAGAGACTAGATAAAATGCAAGGAGCAACAAAAAGAAACCAAGTTAATCCAAATCCCTTCTTAACGGAACCTCATCCCAAATTCTCGATCAACCAAATTTATATTTTAAACATATATGTATACAAATTGGATTCCGGGAAGAATTAAGTAAATGTCTTGGAAAAGATAAAAGAAAATTCGGTAAAATTTTAAAAGATGGAAATTAAATTACCAGAACCTAATCAAATAATAAAAGAAATATTTAAAAGGGAGTTTCCCTTTCAAAAAGAGTGGCACTTGGCTATTTTTCAGCCAAAGTGGAAAAAAACAAAGGGAAATAGAAAAGGGAATAATTTTGGTGGAGTTAGGACTAGATGTTGGGTCTATAAGAAATAAGCACCAAGCTTTATCCACTAGATCATATCAACTCCTGTATTACTTAACTAGACCCCCTTCAAACTCTCACACAAGCATTTCTTTTGCTAATAAGAGTTCTAACACCTATAATAAATCAATAACTAAAACAAAAAATGACTATCACCTTACTAAGCAACCCACATATTCCTGTATAAACATAAGTTCAGCTATACATAACAAACACCCACATCCATCATTCGCGTAGGCAGATATTTCAAAATCCATGTACAGACAAGATAACATACAATGCCCTTAACTCTCACGTACTTAGGGCAGGGTTTAGATGGGGTATTACATCCTTCCCTCTTTATTGGAATTTCATCCCGAAATTCCGAGTATGAGACCAGTGGATACTTACTATCAAGGTTGTAGGTTAATTCTTTCCCGTCCCAACCCATATGTTAGGCCTATACCTCATTTCCATACAAATGAGTAGATCCAAGGTCTGTTGTCTTATTTACAAAACGGCCTTGAATAGAATGCGTAGCTTCCTCCACAGCAACATCTACTCCAACTTCATTCTCACTCCAAGCAAAAATCTTAGCCTTCACTTTAGGTTTTGCTCTTTCACTTCCAATGGCTCCTGCAGTGGTCCCTTGGTTAACTCCGATAAGTTGTGCTAGGGCTCTTTATCCAAACCTCAGTGGTTTAGGACAGTTGTTCTGAAGTTGGTCTGGGTCCCCTCAATTGTAGCATTTCCTAGCTACTCCTTTCGACCAGCAATCTCTTTCTACATGATCACGTTTCCCATAGTACTGATATGTTAGTAACTTTAGGGCAGGGCCTATAGGGGTGATCTGTACTGGCTTCCCCTTATTTTTGTTAGTGTTATGCCCTCGAGGCAAACACTTGTACGTTGTATATGACATATTTTATTTTAATAAAAAGGCATTATTTAATTTGTAGCGTCTTTTGTTTACTTTTGTGTAATATAACTATTAGATAAAGTCCCTAATACAAAACTGTGTTAAGAAAATCATAATAGAGATCATATTATGAGATTCCTACTACATTGTATAGTATTAGTACTTAAATAGTCTTTAGTCGTAGTATTAATGAGGCTGGACATCATTAATGCATTAAGACTAGCATATATTAGACTTCCTGATTTGACCAGGCGGTGGTTCTCATATCCGTGATTATTGAGATACTCAAAGTTAACACGTGAATGCTTATTAATTGAACAAGTACATTGGATGACCTAGCTATGAGATAATCACACGGATAACTATTTATTGCCAGTGATATAATCTTAATATAGCAAATGTGCAAGTATCCTTAGGCTTGAGATCTCTAAGGTACTTTATTTGCTGAGCAGTGTGCTTTGATTCCAATCTCTGGAGTTAGATCTAGGGCCGCCTATGGAATGGATATTGGATACATTGTGAGGTAAACGAAAGTAGTTGAGAGGGTCAATGAAGAATTCACCACTTCTAATAGTAGGAGGGAATATGTCACAGCCACTTGTAGGAATTACTACTCAAGAAGTCCTTAGCCAAAGCATCTGAGTATTGGAAATAGTTCCAATTGATACACATCTAGAGTAGTGAGTTCTTGATACAAGTACTATTATATTCGGGCCAGAATTAATATATATTCTAGAGGGAGTTGGTACTAATTCTGTACTCTAAACCGAATGAGATATTGTATGGTGAAAGGAGTTAATTGCACTTTAGTTTATTATTAAGGATTCATGTCAAGCCACTTGACTTCCTGGACTCTTGGGTGGTCATGATGTGTTGCTAAATACCGCTCATGACCTGAGAATATGGGTTTATTAATTGATGAACTAATAAACCAATCTTAATTAGAATTAATATGATTAATTCTAATTAATTATGGATTATTAATGTCAAAGACGTTTGAATTAATTCATATTCGCTACCAATTGACTGGGAAACATAATAGGTCACACAATAGAGGATTATATACTCAAGATGTTCTTTGATAACATAGTGGGTTTAATTGCAAGAAAGAGAAGTTGTTGTGGCCAAATTATAATTAGTTATAATTTATGGTCCAAATTATAATTGTGAGAACTTGATATTTCCAATTACAATTAGAAAATTCTAACTGTTTTAGAATTCTCAGATGGAGTATTTTTTGCAAGAGATTTTTGTGTAATATATGGTGTATATGCACGATTCCTACTTACTGGAGAACACACAAAACACTCCCAAAAAAAAAAAAAACCCTTCTCTTCTTCTTCTTCTCTCTCTCTCTCTCTCGTTTTTCTAAAAAATAAGAAGAACTCTAGCCGCCACTTTGGTTTCTACTAGCACAGAAAATCTTGGTGCTTGAGTGTGATCGTCGTGTGGATTTCTATTAGAGATAATCGCACACTGTGATTATAGTGGTTGGACATTCAACTCTCGTGGTATTTGATCAAGAGGATTGCTGAATCGTGCCTCAGACTTGAAGAAGGAAAAATTTTATTTTTCAGACACACAAAGAAAGATAAAGCTGTTATATTTGTTCTCTTTATGTCTTGTTTTCTACATGTATGCGGATCCTGGGATGGTATCTCGTTCTTATTTTTCCATTGCGCCATATATGATATGCATGAGATACCTAACAATTTTCCCATAGTTGACTAGCAGGTCGCTTGTTTGATGATTGCTGATAGGGCCTAAATTAGTCATATTTTTCCTAGTTATTTGAGGCCATTTTAAAACACTTTTTGTATAATAACTAATCATATTCCTTTCTATTTGAGATTTCCTTTATAAAAATACTTTTCTATAATTTTATGTAAAAATAAGAGAGAATTTGAATTAATTGTGTGATTTTCCATAACAAGACCAGCACCAGTTTAGGAAGGACAGCCGGCATCGATCTTCCACTGGAAAAACAGAGAAGTTCAGAGCAATTGAAGGAATGAAGAAATGAATTGCAATAGGAACATGAATAGAAAAAGTCAACAATGTCAGGCAGTTTCATGGCTCACGGCTGAACGAAGAAGAAGAAAAGAAATAGATTTCGATGGTGGGCCAAGGAATAGTGAAAGAAGGAAATTCGGTAGGCTTAATTCGACTAAGCAAGCCGACAACAAGAAGATTGCAACAAAGAAAAAGAAAGCAGAAGATGAATTTCGGCTGAGAACAAGAAAAGGACAAAAGCAACAATTGAAGACAAAGTCAACAATTTCGGCAGCATAAATTTGGTGGCTTGGATTGCGGCTCAACTAAGCCGATTGCAACAGAATGACAAAGGAAGAAAAGGGAAGGCGGCGGCTCAATTTAGCCGATAACAATGGGAAGTCAGCTCAGCAGGATTTTCGGTAGTGTGCACGGCTCAAATTGGAATCCAATTTTAGCAATTGAAATTCAACAGAATTGTGCTTCAACACAAGAAGACAAAAGTCCAAATTGAAGTTAAATTTTACAAAGTCAAAGGCGGTGGACTTCTTCTTTTCCTTAGTGTTTTAGTTAGGTTTTTATTTTAGACTTTTACTATTCTTTTTTGGTTTTGGATTATTTTTAGGCAATTACTTCTTCTTTACTTAGGACTCTTTTATGAACTTTGTAAGCCTATAAATAAAGGCCAATTTACCCTAAGAAAAGGGGGGTGCACAATGTAGGGACTTAGATTTATTTTAGAGTGCATCACCAATATTTTCTCGAGATAAATAATTCAAGGAGGATTGTACAAGAAGGTCTACAAAGGAAGAAGAAGAAGGCTTGTCTATGAGTATCTATTTCTTTACTTTGTTTTCTTTTTCTTGAACAATGATGTGTTAATTGTTTTACTGTAATTTGACATTGTTTTAGGTGTTCATGATTTTTAGAGTTATTTGATCTTTTGATTAATTAATTGTTATTCTTGGTATTTAATTACTTGTGCTAATTACAAGATTTGGTTGTTTGTTTCCATTAACTTACTTGGAAAAGGGGTTGATGGTGGTTTCAATTTGATTAGTTTCATATGTGTTATCTTTTAACTCACTTGGAAAAGGAGTTAATTGCTAAGAACAAGATAATTAAAGGTTAATTGATGTCTGTCAGGAATGGATTCGTTGGTTAATTTCATGTTTTAAGTTTGCTAGGAATGGAAATTTAATCAAAGGATTATGTTTAATGCATCTTTTGGGTAAGACTGGCGGAGAAAGGAATGTGATGCTAAGTTATCTATAAGATAGGGATTCATGGACTGGAAAAGAAGTGAGTCTACTTTAATCCTTCATGATGCCAAGAGAATAAATGGTTGTGATAAAGTTTAGGTACTTTAAGATTATATTTGTCTAAACAAGGCTTGAGCTACATAATTCTCCATCCTTGACATGTATATATTTTAATTTAATTTAATTTAATTTTTTAATTTATTTTTCACTTTATAGAGTCAGTCAAACAATGAAAGAAGAGTGATTAATGCATACTTATTCTTTGAGGATCGACACTCGTTTGAACCCTATGCTATGTTAATGATGAGTACGCTTGCTCATATGTGTAATTTGGGGTTAACGTTTTAATTTAAACTTGATTAGGAATGTGCTTATTTTTATATGATTTTTATACCCAAATCTATACATATCAATTGCATTACAGATTGTACCGATGATAAGAGCGAACTGGCCACCATCCTATGCTTATCTTTGTTTTTTATTCTGGCCGAGGCATCCACCACTGCATCATATGTCACTGGTGGGGCAGGTGCTAATGCCCTTCTCAAATCTTGCCTAAGTCCCTTCACAAATTGTCAAGTCCGTTTTTACTCCAAATCTACTGAGCACTTACAATACTTAGACAACTGGGTAAACCGTACGGCGTACCGAGCCACTGTTATACTCTCGTGCTTCAAACCTTGGAACACATCTTCTCTTTTTTCCATTTTCCATTGTGGAATATACTCTACCGGAAAAGCTTCCACAAAGTTATCCCAACTCTACTCTCGGTCAGTCCTTTTCCACTCCTCCAGCATACGTTGCCACCAAAGCTTTGCTAGCCCTCAAAACCAAAGGGCTGCAAACTTAACCATCCTTTCCTTACTGTAATGCAAAGTGGAGAAGTTATCCTCCATCTACTCAATCTATTGTTCTGCCTATTCATCTTGCTCTGCCTTTCCATAAAAAGTGAGTGGCTGGAATATCAAAAATCGCTCCAGAGCTAAGTTATCTCCCTTAGCTGTCTTCCTTTCAACCTTCTCTGATAAAGAATAGAGGATCTCCATTATCTTCTAGAAATATTATCTAATGGTCACCTTTGGGCGTCCCTTTGGTGCTTCCTCATATTCTTGCCCATCATCCCCTTTTATTTCAGGGGTAGAATGCTGCATTTGAGGATACTGCGGAGTCAAAGATGCATTCTCCAGAGTTGCTTGGCTACGGACGGTGTCTCTTCACCTTGGTGCCATCTTTAATCATATAAAGTCACTTAGGGATGAAGTATGTATGTATGCAGTGAGTAATACTCATTTGAAGAATTTATCCAAACACCACAATAGGAAAAACCAAACTTAACTTGTGCAAAGTAATAAATCAAGTAATTTTAAGAGTAGGTAACCATTCGTAAAGAAACAAACGCGTTGTTTTATCAGAATGTAAAATTTTAACAAAAGAAAGAGAAGATATACATAGCATCTTTATTGTACATAATCTAAAGTTCCTAATAAGCACAATGCAGAAGAACACCCATTATTATCCGAAAAGAAAAACAAAGCTTTGCAATCTTAACTACAAGGTCAACCCTACCATCTCACTCACCTTTTCACCTCATCGGCTTCTCAGAGTCAGATTCTTAAAACCAACCTCCAATATTCTTAGAAAAGTCTATACCAGTGCCATCCACTAATCCCAGGGTCATATGTTCCTTCCTTTGTCTCCTAGAACCCTCCTCAACCTCAAAATACCTTGGTTGGGTTACCTCTACCTGCCTAGGCGGAGACTTATAATCTAACTTCCCTAAGTCCTCACTGGCAGTAGTCAAGTCAATTACCAATATAGGTGGGATTGGGGTGTACTCTATAATATCACCCTCATCATCACTGTCATACACCAAATCATCTATAGGTACAAGTAGTGGTTCCATGATTTGTACATCAAATCATCTGTAGGTGCAGGTTGTGGTTCTATGATTTGCACTTCGTCTTCACTATTTTCATCCAAAGACGGTTTAGGTTTAGGTTCGGGTTCAAGCTCAGGTGCAGGGTATTCAGCTGGTTGAATAGGAATTGGTGAGTGTCAAAGTTGCCCGCTCTTCGTCTTCCTAGTTGTTCTATACATTCTAACCAACCTATACGCATGAACAACATAGGTTAGGGAAGGATTACCATTATTAAATAAATAAGCCCAAACAAAAGTATATATGCTACCAAAACCAAGGCTCTAATACCACTTGTAACACCTCACAACACATGTGCCCAAAGAGGGCGGGGCGACAGGACCAAAGGTCTTTCTAACTAGAAAAGTAGAAACAACTCAAAATCTATATACAAAGGAAAATAATGTCTACAAGTCTCTCAATTTACGTAAAAAGAAATAATCTTCAATGACGAACAAAATGAAAGAATAAAGGAAAACTATCTTCTAATAGTGTGCAACCTTGTTAAAGCTGGCAAATCCTGAAATATGACATCAAAGAAGTGTGAGAAATACATCTTAGTAAGCCATGCGTGTGCTTTTGTTGGAACCAAAATAAGTTTCATGAATATACTTTTAAATCATTTAACAAAAGTAGATTGCAGGTAAAATATTTTTAATAACAAAATGAGTGGTATTGATTGTATCGAAGTCAAAATCATAGTAATATATAATATACAAAAACCACTCAAAAATAAAGAGGACTATGAAACCAGACATCATAGTCCTGAGTCATGACACCTTACATCACAGTACTGTGAGTGATCGGCCTACGGGTGGGGATACTCCTCTTTCTCCCATCCCCTCTAACTTACCAATTATTCATTCTAGGAAAATGCAATCCCACTTGGAACTGAAGTGCTAGCTCAGGCCAGCCTGACCTACAAGGACTGTCTCATCTCCCAGATGTTGTCGACTGCTGAGAGACGTATCCTACCCTTCAAAAGCTAGTCCAAAAGGCCTACCCTTATTATGTATTTAGCATATCATCATTGAAGATCCAATCTCAATGAAAACATTTGCATTAATCATTGGTTATGCAAGCATGATTTCCAAATGATTAGTTGTAAAATTGTTTTACAATTAAAAAAATGATTTTTTAGTAAAATCTTTGATTGAAGGAAAACTTTTATTGGGAAACAGTCAGGCTTGAATTCCAGTCAATCACGTCATTGAGAAAACAAACATTTTCTAATGGACTTCCAATTCAAAGCTTTTATATCAAACATTTAAAGCAAGGACTTACCTCATTCCTTTGTCTTAGTGATAAAAGATTCATGCATTGACTTGCTCAAAAGAACCTAATCCCATCTAAAGAAAAAACAAAGTTCATGTGACAAACTTTCCTATAACCCTTATATTACCATAGTATCCAAAATAGTTCAACTACCAACATCAAGTCAACAATTGGTTCAAACCAACTAATTTCATGTTGCCAAAAATATCATCCTAGTAGTGCAGTAATTCACACTTACTATTCAATGTACACTAAGGCAATTACTAAGTAATAAACCAATCATATGAAAAGGGATAGATGACTGAGTATATAAATAAACATTTAGTTAGTTAAATAAAATAAAGTTTGTTTATAAATAGATAAATAAACAAATAAATATTTATGATTATTAGATAATTAAAGGACCATGCAAGTAAATGTATAATATATAGATGGTTTTGAAAATAGTTTAAGTTTTATATTTAGTAAGTCAATCATTGGATAAATCTTTTTATTAAAGATGATTTGAGTATCTTCATTATAAGACAATAGTATTAAAAACTAGCGGATTCACAAAAATAATACCAACCAAATGGCAATACTAATAATACTAGTAATAATAACAATATCAATAACAATAATAATAATAATAATAATAATAATAATAATAATAATAATAATAATAATAATAATAATAATAATAATAATAATAATAATAATAATAATGATAATAAAATAACAGTGATCTTGATGATAATACTAATAATCGTAATAATTATATTCATAATAATAATATTAATAAGTTTAATCATAATAATAACAACAACAATAATAACAAAGTAGATAACCATAGTAATAATAACAACAACAATAATAATAGTATTAATGATACAAATACTAATACTACTACTAATAATAATGTTACTATTAAAATAATAATTTTATTATTGATAAAGGTATATCACTATTATCAATCAATAAGTATCGTACAAAATCAACTAATAATAATTGCGGACAATAATAGGTACGTATGTACGTACGTACGTACGTACGTACCTACGTACCTACGTACGTATTTTGTAGGAAATTAACACACGTGTGCGCGCGCGCGCGCGAGCACAGGTGTGTTAATTTCCTACAAAACACATCCATAACAAAAGACCATCAAGATCATACAACTATAATCCCTATCTTCTATGATCATACTATTGGCAAAGTATGTTCATAAATATAAAACTATGTAGCCATCAAAAGATCAATCAATTGCGTAACTCAAATTTTTCGTGATCAAACCATGCTTGTCTAACCAAGAAAATCACAACTTAAATATTACATGAATTGGCTCTCCAAATAAATTAGAATATTTATCCAACTAAATCAACCAAGAAAAATCTTAACTGGGTAATATAGATTACCTCAATTTATCAAAGTTCCATGGGTACAATTGGTGACTCCTTTTTGTCCAAGTCGAATCATCTTGTGCGAAGGGAATGGCTCGCCTAGATCACCTAGATTTTCCATGTGGTTGCAAAGGGGAAAAGGCATACTTCAGTCCCTCTGCTTCGGTTAAAATAGAGTATATATGAAAAGAAGAAGGAACGAGACATAAGATCTCAACGCTATAGTGATCCCAATAATGTCATGTGATGGAGTGTACAGTTATTTAGGTGAAGAATAGAGGAGTTCTGGATGTGTGTTTATTTGGTTTGGAGTAGGAAACGCGAGAGAGTTTTGGTAGGTTTTGAGTGTGGCAAATGGAGAAGAAATAAACTATTGCCCAAGAAAACAACAAAGCTTATTAATTTGGTGATGCTTGGCTAGTGTAGGAGCGAATTGATCACAAAGCCTTTTTAACGTTGAGGATGTCTTGATTGTGTAGTTTGAATGAAAACCGAGAGCATGTGAGTGACAAGAGTTCCAACTATGCATATAAATAATGTGAATTTGTTGGAATTTGATACCTTGGTGAAGTATTTTTGGTTTGGCTTGCTTCCGTGTGGGTGTGTAAGTGCTGTCCGAAAATAGATGTTCAGCTTTGAGTGTGTCAGCTGGTTGTGTGCTAGATGATATGGTATGCATAAGTGCGAATTCCTCCTAATAAAAAATAAAACTTGGTGTTGAAGTTTCTAAGAAGTTTGAAAGCTTATTTTCTGCTATCATACAATTTGATTAGCTGGTGTAGGAGAGGAAAAGAAATTGCTGAAGTTTTCTGTTTTGATGTAGAAGTTTAAATGGGCTGTGTTCGGTCAACTTTAGGGGGAGCAAAGAGACATTTTCAGCTTCTGACAATGTCTTGATGTTGGCTCTGTTGGGTATTTCAGGCTCATATCCTATACGGCGCAGTGGAAGAATAAAACGAGATACCATCCCAGGACCCGCCTATGTGTGGAAAACACGACATAAAGATAATAAAGGTAATTGCTTTTTACCTTTGTTGATCGTTTGAAGAACAAAAATTTCTCCTTCGAGTCGAGGCGTGATCCAGCAATCCTCTTGATCCAACTTCTCGAGAGTTGAACGTCTAACCACTATAATCACAGTGTGTGATTATCTCTAATAGTAATCCACACAAAGGATACACTCAAGCACCAAAATTTCCTGTGCTAGCAGAAAAAGATGACGGCTAGAGCTTCTCCACTTTTTCAGCAAAATGAGAGAGAGAGAGAAGAAGAGAAGGTTTTTTTTTTTTTTTTGGCTATCTGTTTTTCATGTGAATTGCCTCTTTTTAGGGTTTCGGTTATCATCATATAAAATCAAAAAATTCACTGAAAATCTAGAATTCTAAAACAATTATTGTTCTCTAATTGTAATTGGAAACATCAAATTCTCTCAATTACAATTTGGACCACAAATTATAACTAATTATAATTTGTCCACAACAACTTCTCTTTCTCTCAATCAACACCACTATGTTATCAAATAATGTTTTGAGTATATAATCCTCTATTGTGTATGACCTATTAGGTTTCCAAATCAATTGGTAGTGAACATGCATTAATCCAAACGTCTTTGAGATTAATAATCTATAATTAATTAGAATTAATCCTATTAATTCTAATCAGGATTGATTTATTAATTCATCAATTAATAAACACATATTCCCAGATTATGAGTGCTATCTATCAACACATCATGACTACCTAAGAGTCCAGGAAGTCAAGTGTGTAATATCCCATGTTAGACCACCTTTAGTAAGTGGGAAAAAGTTATGCAAGTCATATTGAGTTATACCACATTTGATGATTTGAATTATCTTCATGAAAATATCAATTTGTTGTTGCATGAATTAATTTGTTCTTGAAGTGGTTATGGTATCTGAGGTAGTTGAGTTTTATTTTATTGAGGGGGATTCATTAGAAAAGGGATGGAGTAAGTGAGTAAGAATTGAGGGAATTATTAGGAGAATAATTGCTAGGAATCAATGTGGTTTAGTGGATAGAGCTTGGTGTATATTCTTTGGTAGGCTTGAGTTCGAATCCTAGCTATCTCAAATTCTTTCTTTTCTTTATTTTCCTTCTACCCTAATTTTAAGGTTTGGAGACCAATTCCCTAAAAATTGGGGGTGTGCTTTATCTTGGGAATTATTTTATGAAATTAGTAAATTAAATTTTTGTTCCTAATATCCTATCATAATCTTTTTTTTATATATATAAAATAGAAGGCTAAGAGATGGAATTAAATGAGATGTTTGTCCCTTAGATTAAGCTAAGGGTTTCAAAATTTTGAAGGGGGAAAAAGGAAGGGGTAAAATTCAGTAGCTACAAGGATTAGGAAACTAGAATTTTCCTTACCAAATAACTGTTTAAAAACTATTTAAAATTACTCAAATTAATATAGGAAATTAATTAAACTATTCCCTAAATAAATTACCTAAATTCTTTCTAGGGTTTCTGGAAAATCCCTTATAATCAGCCACCACATAGGGAAGAATAACTTACCTAAAACACTCCAAAATCTAGCTAGGGTTAACTAAAAAAACCCTAACCAATTAGGACTTGAATTTAGCCAAAAGAATACCAGAATTTCAACTCCATTGCCTCCAGAATTTCGTCAAAGTTCACACACACACAGACACTCTCATGAAATTTCCAGCCTAAAGCCTGCGCCAAAAACCCCTCTAGCAGTCCAGCGAACACAGCTACACAAAACCCTAATCTTTCCCCTACTAATCTCATCCAAGAATGGCTAGAAAATCAGCATCCTTCCTTCTCTTTTCCCTCTTACTTTCGGCCACCATAACAACTAGAACACAGCTATAAAACTCTCCCAAAAACTGCACAATCTCAGCTACAACAGGAAAGACCAAAAGCTGTTTTTTTCCCTAACTGTGATCAAGGGTCCGAAACAAGGTGCGAATCTTCCAAACCCTAAAACACCCAACCCTAACCTATCTCCTTCATCAACCAGCCCTCAAACAAACCCTAAACATTCCCTAAATCTGGAAATTCCAGCCGCCACTCTCTCTCTAAGGCTTACGTCCATTGCAGTCTCCAATCCTCTCAAAATTGAAAACTAAACCAAAGGTGAGTAACCCTTCAACCCTTTCAACTTGTATTCAATTAATCTTCTTCTTCTCTGCTAAATCTCGGTCATCAAGGGGCTGATTCTTCTCCCCTATTATTGAAAATTTCTGAACAAAGGTCCAAGAGCCACCAATCAACTCTTCCTTCCAAAGTAGATTCAACCAAGCACCAAAGGCGCCATCTTTACTCTTGTTGTGCCACCAAAGAGGTAATTGAGGCTTAATTCCTCTGATTTAGATTAGGGTGGAATGTATGGTAGGGATGATATGCATCAAGCCTAGCATGGAAGCATGATTTGATTAGATTGCTGAGTTTGATGGTGCAATATAATGAACTAGGCATATATAGCATTGAATATGGATAAATATTGCTATGATGATCTAGATTTATTGTATGTTGAATAAAGATGAGATCTTTTGATACAATTAGGGTTCATATAGGAAGTTAATGGTAATTGAGTATGGAAGCCATTATGTAGATGGTTTGATTTGTCTATAAGCATGCATAATGATGAGATACATGATCATGGGAAGCTATGGCGATGATTTAATGAATTAGTCTATCTAGATGCCATAAATGACTTAGAAGGTTAATATGATCATACGAATTCATGGTGCATGATAATAGTGGAATAACATTTAGATCCTAATTATAGAATCAATGATTTTAGAGAAGGAAAAAAGTGAAAGAGAGGGCAAACATGGTTGTGGTTGATTGGTGAGTATATTCAAGTAAGTCCCTGTATAAATGTTACATGTTTGCAAGTACTTTTTTACAATGTTATTTGGAATTGATGTCAATATGATGTTTTGACACAAGGATTGAGCCTTAACTAAAAATGATGAGTTATACTAGATTGTTGTGAGACTTGGATTGGAAACATGGATGTTTTATTTTCAAAATGAATTTGCTAAATTTTAATGGTTCAACTTCAAAAATGATTTCTTAAATCACTGTCAAACAATTTGAAAACTCTATTACGCAAAACTACGTTTTGCACTCAAATTAATTAAAGACTTTCAGAAAAGGGAAAATGATTCTGCCCCTAATCGGGGAGCATTGAGTACTCAGCTATGGTAGGCTAGTAGTACTAGTTTCGAAGAATAAGAATGAGTCTTCTAGCAGGTGGCCACCTCCAGAAGATAAACTTAACTTGAAGAGGCGACAGTACTACATAGTCAGGCCGTCTGCGCTAGTATATTGGTCCAGGTGGACATTGTTGACTCGGATTGGACAACCAGAGTGTTATTGTAGAGATGGAGGAGTATCTCACCCAGTGGGTGTGTAACACCCCCCGAAAGCCTAGGCCCGCCAGGGCCGGGGATGTCGCCCCGTCCAAAGGACAAGGGGTCTTTATAACTAGGTCACACAAACAAATTGCGGAATGAAAATAATATTTAACTCAAAAGTTATTACAACCCAAAAAAAACTTCAAGAATAAATCCATGAATTCCAAAACAAACCATAAATAAAATCCAAGAAAGAGTTTTAAGTTTGGAAAATCTGCTCAGTAACGTTTAAATAATTTAAGTGTTGGAAATACGAACAAATTCAACCCTCAATTGCCTTCAAATAAACGAGTGTCCATGCACTCCATATTTAGCTTGCCATAAGGAAAACATTTCACATCGATAGGTTTTATGCAGGAGCTTACATGATTCTTGCTCACAACAACAAGGTCTCGAACAGCTGACCTAACCCCACATGGGTAAATACAAATCTTAATCAGATTCAAGCTACAATCCACTTCCCCAATTCTAAATCAACTCATTTCACCACTACCATGATCCTAGTGTCCCAAGCTTTAAGGCAAAATAATAAATAAGCAGGTTTATAAGCTAAGTTTAATTTGTTATTTAAAATAATTAATGGTTTGGGAAATAAATTCTAATAAGTTGAAAGTTTAAATCTTGTTAAGTAAAATTTAGAGTTTATTTGATCAAGAGTCATAGGTGGTACTAGGTAAAATAGTGATTTAATGATAGTCTAGTTGTTAGAAAATAATTGATAGTTAAAACTAGTTGAGATTAAATTGAATAAGCCTTTCTTGGAAAATAATAAGTAAATCCTTAGGGGTTTTGATTTAGTAAATATTTTACTAAGCATAAATCTTTTTCATAAAGGCTTAAATTGATTTCTTTATTTTTAATAATATTTATTTATTTTACTTTCTAGCAAAAATCATTATTTATTTGGCTAAAATATCATTTATATGCATAATAATTCCAAATCTACCCTTCCTAGGGTTTTTTGAAATTTACTAGCAAAATTAGTATTGAATACTTTATTCATGAACTAAAATTAGCTTAGGAACAACTAGATCATGATCAAGATTCTGTGGCCAACTACAATCAATAACATACACAATCCTTCGATTCATCAAATCATCCAAATCTTGCATCTAGGCATAGATCCAAATTTATTAAGACATGATTTAACCATTACTAGCATAAACATGAACATGGCTTCAACAATCTAATCATGCATAAACTCCTATTCACCAAAGGTGACATAATCTCTAGCATGCTTCTTCACAAATACTACCTATGACATGCATCAACCCTCAAATCATCATACAATCATCCAAGATGAACCTTTCATGCATAAATCCCATCTCCTTCACAATCATACAATTGCTCATGCTTCAATCTCAACAATAAATATATATACTCAAATCCTATCACCATCCACCTACTCACAACATCATCCTAGAGACATGATTCTAGAGTTTACAAGGAAGATTGAAGGTACTTACTTAATTGATGAATGTCTTGAAGGAGTTTAGAGTAGATCTCCACTCCTAGATGGCTAATCTTGTCCAAGAGAGGTGGCGAAAGCATGGTCATGGAAAAAGAGACCATTCGGCCAAGGGAGGGAATTTCAGCCATGAGAGAGAGAGAGAGAAGAAGAAGAAGAAGAAGAGATCATTAGCATGCTTATTCATATAGGTTTTCATTAGAGATCAAGTTTGGAGAAGATGAAGTTGTTAGAATAAGTTTACCTTGAAGATGTTCTTGTCCTTCACAAAATTTTCTGGTTTTTTATCCAAAGTAGCAAGATGATTTGTGGAGTTTGATGTTAATAAGGGTGTCGATGGATTCACAGCAAGGAGTAGATCAAATCTGGAGATTTTCGTGAGGGTTTGAAGTGGTTTGGAGGTGTATTAGGTGTAAGAAGGAAGTAGGTGTTTTTGGTGTAGTGTGTGTGTCCTTGGTAGCTAGAGAAAATCGAGAGAGAGAGTAGAAGAAGCTACCGATTTTCTGTGGAATTGGGGCTGCCGAAATTCTGTAGGGTTTAGGGAGTGATTTCTCTGATTTGGAAGGGAAAGGAAATGTTAGTTGTTACAATCCTTGAAGAATATTTTTAGGAAGAGAATTTGGAAAGTAAATATTCTAGGATATCTTGATTTTTCTGGACAGCTTTGAAGTCTCCTATGGCCGACTGAATTGTGTGGCTTTTCTGAGGAATTAAAGCTGGTTCTACAAGGCTTATGATGGCTGAAACTAAGGGGTACAAAGATGAAGAAGAAGTCTGGTCAATTGAGCAAGATATCATGGAAGGTTGGTAAATAAGATGGCTGAAATTTTGGAAGGTAATCAAGCTAAATTGCAAGGATTTGTTGGAGAGATTTTTGGACAGCCATTGATGGAATTTCGTGCAGAAGCTCAAAGGAACAATGGAGCTCTATTAATGGTGGTTTAAGGGAGGTTTTGACAGAAGTAGGTTGGCATTTTCGGCTGGAGGAGAAATGGAAAGCAAGCTGGAAAATTCCTGCACAACCATTTTTGCTGTACAGGAATTTTTTTCTGGCAGAATTTCGTCTGCCACTTCTAGCCGATTTGCAGCGAGCTGGGAAGGGGATTTCAGGGGTATTCAAGGCTGGTTTCCAGCCTTCTTCATGGGGGAAAAACATGGCTAAGGTGTTGCACAAAATCTGGAAGAAAACAGCTTGGTTTTGGACCTCCAAAGCTGCGATTTTGCCCAGAATTTTCACTGGTTTTGCACAGCTTTTGTGCAGTCCGAAAATGGCAGAAATAATTCATGTTTTGAGCTGATCTTAAGGCCATTTTTCTGGCAGTATTTGGAAGGAAATTTCAACTAAGATGTTCGACATTTTGAAGGTACACAAGCTGGAAAATTTCAGCTCAATCCAAGGAGGAAGATGACTAGCTATAGAGTGAAATTTCAGCTAGCTTTCTAGAAGGATTTTTCCTCTTGGGATTTCCCACAACTCTACCATAAATTTCAGACTATAAGAAGCCTTTTGCTAGGACATTTTGATCCTAAAAGACCTCATCCCTCTACTAAATTTTCTGGAAAGGAAAAAGGATAGAACACCTTGATCAAACTAAGGAGTTGAAACTTAAGGAAAAACTAAAGATCAAGGGAACAAGAATTCCCTTTGGGAATTTCGAGAAGAACAAAGGGTGAAATGAGAATTCTCCTAACATGTCTCTCCTAGGACATCATCACCACATTGATCTAGGCCCTTATGGCCGAAACCAACTCCCCCCAAGCAAAAATAAAATTTAATCTAGCTAAAGCTTCTATGCTAGAATTTGATCCCGAGACCTCAGGAATTAATTTCAAAGCTCTAACCACTAAACCACAACAACTCTTGTTGCTATTTCCACTAGAAAAATTATTTTCTATTCAATCCACAATCTATCTCCCTATTTTCACCTCGGGCAAAAATTACCATTTTGCCCGTCTCACACGATACTCACCAACAAGACTTCAAGACAATAAAAATCAAATTCAAAGCACATAGAAATCATATGAAAATATATTTAATTATGAAATAAAGTATGATATGCATCCCAACCCCCTTACTCTAAGGTTGGTTTTGTCCGGGGTTTCACAGGGTGGATCCCCCACTGTCCATTGTTGAAAGAATACATTGGGAAGCTATCATGGTGGTAACCATGATATGGATTGTGTTACTATATTGTTGAATCATTTGCTAATCCCTACTTAATGAATTATGAATATGATGAAATGATGATTTGTTATGAACTATTTTGGATTCATTGAGCAAGGCTCATTTGTATAACTGTTATTGATGAGATTAACTTGCAAACACGATTTTGTGATTTAGATAAACCTACATACACGAAATGGTTTCAATTGACACTTGCATACACGGGACTTACTGAGATGTCAATCTCACACCTTTTATATTATGGTTTCAGGGGATTGCTTATACTGAGCAGGGTGAAGCGTTAGGAGATTAACTCCAGTTATTTATTTATTTATGTTTTGAATTTATTTCAAGAGACATTTGTTAGTTTTGATTTTCCAGACTTGTATAATTTTTGCTTTTGAATGTAATGAAATTATTCCTTTAATTTTATTTAGTAGTTTTTTTCTATTTGTACCTCGTTATAAAGACCCATGGTCCTTTGGACGCGGCGACATCATGCCCTATCTAGGTACCTAGGGTGTGGGGTATTACAAAATGGTTTGACATGAACCCTTTAATAATAAACTTCAGTGCAATTAACTCCTTTCACCATACAATATCTCATTCGGTTTGGAGTACGGAATTAGTGTCAGCTCCCTCCAGAATTAATTCTGGCTTGAGTACAATAGCACTTGTACCAGGAACCCACTACTCTAAATGTGTATCAATCGAAACTATTTCCATTACACAATCGCTTTGGCCAAGGACTTCTCGAGTAGGAATTCTTACAAGTGGCCGTAACATATTTGCCCCTACTATTAGTAGTGGTGAATCCTTTATTGACCCTCTCAACTACTTTTGTTTACTTGACAATGTACCCAATATCCATCCTATAGATGGCCCTTAATCGAGCTTCAGAGATTGGAATCAAAGTACAATACTCAGCAAACAAAGTACTTTGGAGATCTCAAGTCTAAGGATACTTGCACATTTGCTATATTGAGATTATATCACTGGCACTAAATAATTATCCATGTGATTACCTCAAAGCTAGGTTATCCAATAAACTTGTTCCATTAACAAGCATCCATGTGTTACTTTGAGTATCTTAATACTCACGGATATGAGAACTACCGCCTAATCAAATCAAGAAGTCTAAAATATACCAGTCTTAACGCAGTCTTAACGCATTAATGATGTCATGTCTCATTATAAGTGCTAACACTATACAGTGTAGTAGGAATCTCATAACATGATTTCTATTATGATTTTCTTAACACAGTGTTGTACTAGGGACTTTATCTAACAGTTATATTACACAAAAGTAAACAAAAGAAACTATAAGATAAATAATGTCTTTTATTAAAATAAAATGTGTCATATACAATGTACAAGTGATTGTCTCTAGGGCACAACACTAATAAACTCCCACTTGCACTAGAGCCAATCATTCATGTATCTAATACCGAATGACTCAACATGACAATCATATTTCTTTTGGGATAGTGATTTTGTAAGCGGGTCAGCTATGTTCTCGTCCGTAAGAACTCTCTCTTTCTTTACATCATTCCTATCTATGATCTCCTGAATCAGATGATAGCATCGCAGTACATGTTTGGTTCGTTGGTGAGACTGTGGCTCCTTTGCTTGTGCAATGGCTCCGTTGTTGTCATAGTACATAGTTATTGGACTAACAAAACTAGGAACCACACCCAGTTCCATCACGAACTTTTTGATCCAAACAACCTCCTATAATAAGGGTTCTAACTCCTATATATATATAAATCAGGTTTCAATTGGAGTAAACTTCGGAGATTAATTCTCCAAGATGGCAAATAACAGGAGCATAAATTGGAGTTTTAGAATTCAAGCAAATTTGAAGTTTTTTCACTTTTTTTTTTTTTTTTGGGAGAAGATATAAATTCCAATCATTTAGGGATTGTGGTGGCTAGTTAATAGAATTAGATACAAGTCAAATTTTCTCTACAAATCCAACATGCAGTTTTCAAGGCTTTCTCTAGGAGTTTAAAACTCCACAATGTCAGCTAGGTCTAGGTTGATTATCTGGCCAAAGATAAAGAAGAACAAAACTTTTAAATTAACAGAGACTGGATAAAATGCAAGGAGTACCAAAAGGAAACCAAGTTAATCTAAATCTCTTCTTAACGGAATCTTATCCCAAATTCTCGATCAACCAAATTTATGTTTTAAACACATATGTATATAATTAGATTTCGGGAAGAATTAAGTAAATGTCTTGAAAAAGACAAAAGAAAATTTGGTTCTAACTCCTATAATAAGGGTTCTAACTCCTATAATAAATCAATAACCTTACTAAGCATTAACTAGACCTCTATCAAACTCTCACACAGGTATTTTTTTTTCCTAAAAAGGGTTCTAACTCCTATAATAAATCATTAACTAAAACAAAAAAGGACTATAACCTTTCTAAGCAACCCACATACTCCTGAATAAAAACAAGTTCAGCTATACACAAATAAACACACACATCCATCATTCGCGTAGACAAATATTTTAAAATCCATGCATATGTAAGATAACATTCAACGCCCTCAACTCCTGCGTACTTAGGGCAGGGTTTAAATGGGGTATATCATTTTTCCCGCATTAATGGAATTTTGTCCTGAAATTCCAAGTGTCAGACCAGTGGGTACTTACTATCAAGGCTGTTGGTTAATTCTTTCTCATCCCAACCCATATGTTAGGCTTATACCTCATTTGCATGCAAATGAGCAGATCCAAGATCTGTTGTCATATTTACAAAGTGGCCTTGAATACAATGCGTAGCTTCCTCCACAGCAGCATCAGCTCCAACTTCATTCTAATTCAAAGCAAAATTCTTAGCCTTCTTTTTAGGTTTTGCTCTTTCACTTCCAGTTGCTCTAGCAATGGTCCTTGGTTAACTCTAATAAGTTGTGCTGGGGCTTGTTGTCCAAGCCTCAGCAGTTCAGGACAGTTGTTCCGAAGTTGGTTTGGGTCCCCACAATTGTAGCATTTCCTCGCTACTCCTTTCGACCACTAATCACTTTCTACATGATCACATTTCCTATAGTACCGACATGTTAGTAACTTCGGGGCAAGGTCTATTGGGGTGGTCTGTGCCTGCTTCCCCTTATTTTCCCATTGTTGACTAGCAGGTCACTTGTTAGAGGATTGCCCTGTGGATTGTACCGATGATAAGTGTGAACAAGGCACCATCCTTTGCTTATCTTTGTTTTTAGTTTTGGTCGTGGCATCCACCACTGCATCATACGTCACTAGTGGGGCAGGTACCAATGCTCTTCTCAAATCTTGCCTAAGTCCCTTCTCAAATTGTCTAGTCCATTTTTGCTCCATATCTACCACGCACATACAATACTTAGACAACTGGGTAAACCGTGTGTCGTACTAAGCCACTGTCATACTCCATTGCTTCAAACCTTGGAACACGTCTTCTCTTTTTTTCATTTTCCATTGTGGAATATACTCTGCCTTAAAAGCTTTCACAAAGTTATCCGAAGTCCATTCTTGATCAATCTTTTTCCACTCCTCCTGCATACATTGCCGCCACGGCCTTGCTAGCCCTCGTAACCTAAGGGTTGTGAACTTAACCATCCTTTCCTTACTATATTGTAGAGTGGAGAAGATATCCTCCATTTGCTCAATCCGTTGTTCTGCCTTTTCATCATACTCTGCGTCTCTGTAAAAAGTGCGTGGTAGGAAGATCAAAAATCGCTCTAGAGCTGAGTCATCTCCCTTAGTTTTCTTCTTTTCAACCTTCTGTGATAGAGAATGGAGAATCTCCATCATATTATAGAAAGCTTGTCCAATGGTCACCTCTGGGGGTCCCGCCGGTGCTTCCTCATATTCTTACCCATCATCCCCTTTTATTTCAGGGGTAGAATGCTGCATTTAAGCATACTACGGAGTCGATAATGCATTCTCCGAAGTAGTTTTGCAATAGACGGTAACTCTTTGCCTTGGTGCCATCTTTAATCATATAAAATCACTTAGGGACGAGGTATGCATGTATGCAATGAGTAATACTCATTTGAAAAATTTATCCATACACCACAATAGGTAAAACCAAACTTAACTTTTGCAAGGTAATAATTGAAGTACTTTTGAGAGTAGGTAACCATTCGTAAAGAGATAAACGTGTTATTTTTTCAGAATGCAAAATTTTAAAAAAAGAAAAAAAAGGTATGCATAGCATCTTTATAGTACATAATCCAAAGTTCCCCATAAGCCTACTGCAGAAGAACACCCTTTATTATCCAAAAAGAAAAACAAAGCTTTGCAATCATAACTGCAAGGTCAACTCAACCATCTCACTCACCCTTTCACCTCCCCGGCTCCTTAGAGTCAAACTTATAAAGCCAACCTCTAATATTCTTACCAAAGTCTATACCAATGCCATCCACTAATCCCAGGGTCATATGTTCCTTCCCATGTCTCCTAGAACCTTCCCCAACCTCAAAATACCTTGGTTGGGTTACCTCTACCTGCCTAGGCAGAGACTTATAATCTAGCTTCCACAAGTCCTCACTGTCTGTAGTTAAGTCAATTACTGATATGAGTGGGATTGGGGCGTACTCCATAATATCACCCTCATCATCACAATCATACATCAAATCATCTATAGGTGCAGGTAGAGGTTCCGTGATTTGTACATCAAAATCATCTATACGTGCAAGTAGTAGTTCCTTGATTTGTACTCTGTCTTCACTATTTTCCTCCAAAGGTGGCTCATGTTTGGGTTCAGGTTCAAGCTCAGCTATTAGGTATTCAGCTAGTTGAATGGGAATTGGTGAGTGCTAAATTTGCCTGCTCTTAGTCTTCCTTGTTGTTCTATCCATTCTTACCATCCTTTAAGCATGAACAACATAGGTTAGTGAAGTATTACAATTCTTAAAGAAATAACCCCAAACAAAAGTATATATGCAGCCTAAACCAGGGCTCTGATAAATCTGTAACACCCATAACACATGTACCCAAAGAGTGCGAGACGACAGACTAAGGGTCTTTGTAACGAGGTGAAGAAGTTACAAAAGCATAAATAAGTTAAAGTCTAATTACAAGGGAAAACAATGTCCACAAGTCTCTCAATTTACCTAAAAAGAAACAATCCTCAACGACGAACAAAATTAAAGAATAAAGGAAAACTATCTTCTAATAGTGCACAACCTTGTTAAAGCTGGCAAATCCTAAAATATGACATCAAAAGAGTGTGAGAAATACATCTCAATAAGCCCTATGTGTGCTCTTGATTGAACCAAAATAAGTTTCATGAATGTACTTTGAAATCATTTAACAAAAATGAATTGCAAGTAAAATATTTTTAATAACAAAATGAGTGGTATTCATCATATCAAAGTCGAAATCATAGTAATATATATTATACAGAAACCACTTAAGAATAAAATGGACTATGAAACCAGGAATCATAGCCCTGAGTCATGAAACCCGACATCACAGTACTATAGGTGATCGGCCCACGGGCGGGGATACTCCTCTTTTTCCCATCCCCTCTTACATACCGGTTATTAAATCCACAAAAATGCAATCCCACTTGGAACTAAAGTACTAGCTTAGACCGGCCAGACCTACTAGGATTGTCTCCTTTTTCCAGATAAAACTCATCTCTTAGATGTGGTCACCAGCGAAGAGACTTATCCTACCCTTCAAAGGCTAGTCCAAGAGGCCTACCCTTATTGAGTACTTAACATATCATCATTCAAGATCCAATCTCAATGAAAACATTTCCAATACTTGCTGGTTATGTAACACCCCGCTACCTAGGCCCCTCAGGGCCGGGGATGTCGCCCCGTCCAAAGGACAATGGGTCTTTATAACTAGGTCACACAATCAAAATAGCGGAATAAAAATGATATTTTAACTTAAAATTTATTACAACCCAAGAATAAATCCAAGAATAAACCCAATAATACCAAAAACAAATCCATAATAAAAATTATCTAATCTCATCTCCCCAAAGCATTACACAAAATAAATTATCAAAAAATCTTCCAAAGCAAGCAATATCTAGCTACTCATCTCTACAGCAGGATCGACCTGAAATCATGGTTAAAAAAAATGGTGATGAGACGAAAATCTCAGTAAGTTCGTGTGTGCTTTGAGTGTCGAGTGAAAACAGTTTATGAATGCAAAGTATAAAATCTTTATAAGAGAAATACTTGCAGGAAATAAATATTAGTTAAAACCAAGAGTGGCGTTTTGGCTTTTCCCACCATACACAATAATTAAAATCAACCACTCAAAAGAAAGGGTCATGGGTTACCACACGTTGGGCCCCATAACCGGTCAGAATGCCGACACTTTGTGCAGACTGACAAAAGGTAGGTGATCGGCCTACCAGGCAAGATACACCTCCTTCTCTATACCTAAATAACAATTGGGTGTCCATTCCGACGAAACACAGTCACTGGACTGAAATAAAAACTACTAGCTCGGACCGACATGACTAAGTAGTACTGACGTTTCTCTAAATTGAGTTCATCTTCTGGAGGTGGCCTCCTACCAGAAGACTCACTCTTGCTTTTCAAAACTAGTACTACTAGCCTACACTTATCGAATACTCAACGTAACGTATCCCACTTGGGAGAAAATGAACAAAACACAGTTTCACATGAAAATGGCAATTAATGGTTTCCAAAGTCCTTGTCAAAATTAGTTGTAGAAAGAGATTTGAGTTTGAGTAAATCTGCTTATTGATTTTCAAATAATTCATTTGATTGAAATAAAAAAGAAGTCACTCCTCAATTGCCTTTACAAAATGAGTGTCCATGCACTCTACATTTGGCTTGCCATAATAAACAGATTTACATCAATCAAGTTTTATACAGGAGCTTACCTGATCCTTGCTCACAATAAAGGTCTCCAACAGCTAACCTAACCCTGCATGGGGTAAATATAAACCACAATCAAACTAATGCCAAAATCCACTTTCACAAATAAAACTAACTCAACTCACTACTACCATGATTCTAGTGTCCCAAGCTTTAAGGCCAAATAATAAATTAAAAGGTTTATAAGCCAAGGCTAATTTGATATTTAAAATAATTACTATTTTGGGAAATAGGTACTAATAAGTTGAAGGGTTAAATCTTGCTAAAATAATTTAGAGTTTATTTGATGAAGGGTCCTAGGTGGTATTAGGTAAAATAATAATTTATTAATAATGAATTGCTGGAAATAATTGATAATTAAAATTAGTTGAAAATAAAGTTTAATGAGTCTTGATTGAAAGATAATAAATAAATTTTAATAGGTTTCGGTTAAAAGGTAATAATTAAATTTTAATAATAAATATTTTACTTGATATGATTATTTTCATAAAAGGCTTTATTATTTTATATAATATCTATATATTTTATTTTTCTAGCAAAAACTATTATTTATTTGACTAAAATATCCTTATTATATATATAATAATCCAAATCTACCCTTCCTAGGGTTTTTTCGAAATTACTAGCAAAAATCATAATATTAAATATTTTATTGAGGGAGTAAAATTAGCTTAGGGACAACTAGATCATGATCATATTCCTATTGCTAACCACAATCATGAACATATACTCCCTCCAATTCATCAAATCATGCAAATCATGAATATAAGTATAGATCTAAATTTATCAAGGCATGATCCAACCTAAACATAATCATGGCTTCAACAATTATACTTGAATATAAATCCTATTCACCAACAGTGATACAATCTCTAACATGCTTGATCACATATATCATTCTCAACATGGAGACATGCATTAAACCCTAAAACATTATAATATCATCCAAGATAAACCGTCACATGCATCAACCCCAACTCCATCATATACACACATTCATTCATGCTTCAAACTCAACTCATCACAACAACACATGCTTAAACCACATTCATAGCCCATCTCCTTCCAATATCATCCTAGAGACATGAATCTAGAGCCTAAAAAGAGGGTTGAAGGGACTTCCTTGATTGATGAGTACTTTGAAGTAGTTTTGAATGAATCTCAACTCCTAGATGTCTAAATCAGTCCAAGGGAGATGAAGAAAGTATGGACATTGGTGAAGACGTTATTCGGCCAAGAGGGAGAGGGTGTTCGGCCAAGAGAGAGAGAAAGAGAGAGAGAGAGAGAGAGAGAAAAGAAGAAGAAAGTCCATTAGCATGTTTATTCATATACATATTCATTAGAGATCAAAGATTAGTGAAGATGAAGTTGATTGAACAAACCTACCTTGAAGGTGTTCTTGAGCCTTCACAAAAATTCTGATTTTTTTAATCCAAAAGAGCAAGTTGGATTTTAGAGTTTAATGTTAAAAATGGTATGGATAGACTCTTGGAAGTGAGTAGATGAAATATGGAATTTTTGAAAGAAGTTTGAAGTGGTTTGGAGAGGTATTAGGCGAAAGAAGGAGTAGGTGTTCTTGGTGTTCTATGTGTGCTTGAAGGTTGAAGAGAATGGAGATAGTTTTGGTTGAAGCTGCCAAAATTCTTAGGAATTAGGGTTGGCCGAACTCTTTGAGGAGTTTTGGCAATTGAATTTTCTAGTTTGATAGGCAAAGGAAAGGCTGGTTGTTGAAATCCTAAAAGAATAATTTAGTGAATCAAATTTGGAAACAAAATATGTTGAGAATATCTTGATCAATGGAGAGCTTTTGAAAGCTGTGATGGCCGGCTGTTTGATCAGTGTTTTTGGCTGGATGAAAGTTGAGTGAAGAAGGTTAATGGTGGCCGAAAGGAAGGAGTGCAATGGTGAAGGAAAGGTCTGGCTGTTTGAGGGACATTTTGTGGAAGGTTGCTAAATTAATATTGCTGGAATTTTGGTATTCAATCAAGGCATGATTGCAGTGATTTGTTGAAGATATTTTCGGGCAGCCATGTCTAATTTTTGTGCAAAATCTTGGGGAAGACAATGGAGTTTAGTTCATGGCTGTTTAAGAAAGGTTTGTGCAGAAGAAAGATGAAGTTTTGGTCAGGGCTGGAATGGAAAACAAAGCTGGAAAATTCTGTCCAGTGATTTTTGCAAGTTGGAAAGAATTCCTACGCAGATTTTCTGCCATTGTTCAGTCAATTTTGCAGAAGAGTTTAAGGGGATTTCAGAGGTCTTTCAAGGATGGTTTCCAACCTTCTTTATGGAGGAAAAACATGGCTAAGGAGCTGGGTGAATCTGGAAGAAAATAGCTTGTTTAAGACCACCTAAGCTACGATTTTGCCCAGAAATTTTTCTAGTTTTGCACAGAATTTGTGCAGTCCGAAAATGGCCCAAAAAAATCAGATTTCAAGCTGTTCAAAAGGGCCATTTTCTAGCAGCATTTGGGAGGGAATAATGGCTGAGAATTTCGACACCTTGAAGGCACAAGAAGCTGGAAATTTTCAGTTCATTACAGGAAGGAAAATGAACCTAGCTAGAGTGAAGTTTAGAAGGTTCACTAGGAGAATTAATTCTCTTGGAATCCTTCCCCATCTCTTCCACATTTTCGGTCCATAAGATGTCTTTCACTAAGACATTTTGAACCTTCAAAGCCACTACACTTTACTGAAATTTCTAGAATGAAATTGGCTAGAACAAATGTGACCAATCTAATGAATTGAGAATTAATGAAAATTAAGGATCAAGGAAGAATGAATTCCCTTAGGAATTTTGTGTAGGGTACAAGAATAGGTTTAGGGTACTCCTATCATGTCTCCCCTAGGACAATACCTCTACTCTACTCTAAAGCACTTAAGACCGAAAATACAACCTTCCAAAGCAAAAATAAAATTTAATCAAGCTAAAATTCCAATGATGGAATTTGAACCCTAGACCTCAAGAATTAATTCCAAAGCTCTAACCACTACATCACAACAACTCTTACTCTTATTTTCTCTCTAAAATATTTTTCCTATTAAATCCTCAAGCTATCCCCTATTTTCACCTCAAGCAAAAATTTCCATTTTGCCCTTCTTACTTCATACTCACAATTAAGCCTTCTAGGCCACAAGACATAAATCCAAAGCACATAATTTCATATAAAAAATATATTTAAGCATGCAATAAAATATGATATGCATCACAACCCCCTTACTCTAAGGTTGGTTTCGACTGGGGTTTCACAGGTTATGCAAGCACAATTTCCAAACGATTAGCTGTAAAATCGTTTTACAATTAAAAAATGATTTTTTAGTAAAATCTTTGTTTGAAGGAAAACTTTTATTAGGAAATAGTCAGGCTTGCATTCCAGTCAATCACGTCATTGAGATAACAAACATTTTCTTATTAACTTGCAATTCAGAGCTTTTATATCAAACATTTAATGCAAGGACCTACCCCGTTCCAATGTCTCACTAATAAAAGATCCTTCTGATAACTTGCTCAAAAGAACCTTGTCCCATCTAAAGAAAATACAAATATCATATCACAAACTTTCCTATGACCCCTATATTGCCATAATATCCAAATTGGTTCAACTACCAACATCAAGTCATCAAATGGTTCAAACCAAATAATTTCTTCACCCCAAACATAGCATCCTAGACATGAAGTAATTCACACTAACCATTCAATGTACACTAAGGCAATTACTAAGTAATAAGCTAATCATAGGCAAAGGGATAGATGATTGAGTAAATAAATAAACATTTAATTAGTTAATTAAAATAAAGTTTGTTTATAAATAGATAAAAATAAATAAATATTTATTAGATAATTAAAGGACCATGCAAGTAAATGTATAATATATAGATGGTTTTGAAAATAGTTTCTGTTTTATATTTAGTAAGTCAATCATTGGATAAATCTTTTTATAAAAGATGATTTGAGCATCTACATTATAAGACAGTAGTATTAAATACTAGCGGATCACGAAAATAATACCAACCAAATAGCAATACTAATAATACTAGTAATAATAACGATCAATAATAATATTAATATTAATATTAATGATGATAATAAAATAATAGTGATTTTGATGATAACACTAATAATCTTAATAATTACATCCATAATAATAATATTAATAAGTTTAATAATAATAACATCGATAATAATGTAGATAATGACAGTAATAACCATAATAATAATGATATTAACAATAATAATAATAGTATTAATGATACAAATAATAATATTGCTGATAATAATGATAATGTTAATACTAAAATAATAATTTTATTTTTTATAATGGTATATCATTATTAGCAATCAATAAGTATTATACAAAATTAAGTTACAAAAATTACGGACATTAATATTATGTGTGTGTGCGCGCGCGCGCGTATTAATCTCCTACAACACACAACCAAAAAAAAGACCATCAAGATCATACAACTACATAATCCCAATAATGTTGTGTGATAGGGAGTAGAGTTATTTAGGTAAAGAATAGAAGAGCTCCATATGTGTGTGTTTTTTTGGTTTAGAGTAGAAAACGCGAGAGAGTTTTTATAGGTTTTGAGTGTGTCAAATAGAGAAGAAATTGATAGATATATAGATGATACTACGTAGAGACCTCTAGGCTAGCTAGGAGTACTATGGTCTCCTGATGTAATCTGGTCACTTTGTAGTAAATATGATAGCTTCTTGTATAGATACAAAGCTATCTAAGCAATGTACAGTAGTGGTATATATACACATAGAACTTGGAGGCAGTGAAATATAGAGTCTTGATTCTCAATTCTTCTCTAAATACAGACATCTAACATGGTATTAGAGCCTTCCACCATGCCTATTCCCAGTTTTTCCCTTACTTCTTTACCAACCACGTTTAACATGTCTCATCCATTCCGTGTTCCTATGGACCTAAATTCTTATCTTTGCTGGTGGTCTCAATTTAAGAATATTCTTGGCATACATGATCTCAAAGCCTTGATTCATTCGAGCAAGTTTGTAGTGGAAGACACTTCTTTTGCTTCTACTCTATGGATGAAAGTAGACAAGCTTGTCCTCAGTTGGATCAAGGCGATTGTCTCTCCCTCTTTTCAAACTCTTCTTCTACCTTGCTCTACTGCGTATGAGGCTTGGACATTGCTTGAGTGGCATTTGTCACCCCTTTCTAAGACGCATGTTTGAACCCTCCGAGATCAATTGCGTACACTCAAAAGGGATATTGAGAAGACAGTTGTTGATTATCTTCTCCATGCTAAATCTCTCTCAGACTCTCTAGCCACAATCGGGTCTTCTGTTCCAAAAGCCGTTCGTATTGAGTATGTTATTGATGGTCTGGGTCATACGTTTAAGGAGTTTGCCACTTCTCTACATCTTCGTCCTACCCTTACCTTTGATGAGTTTTATGATCTTGGCATTCAGGAAGAACGTTTGCTAAAGAAAATGTTTACTTTCTCTATCTCTAATGGTTCAACCTTGACTACCGACTGGACTCCCAACACGACTGCTTCTCTGACATGCTCTTCCTTATCTTACAGAGGTCGTGGCCATGGCAAGGGCAGAGGACGAGGAAGAAATCACGATTATCATCATCACCATACTACTTCTGTCCCACGCCACTCTTCCGATCACCGACCACCATTACTTCCGATACCATCTTCTCCTTATTCAGGATCTCAATTTCCTAACATTCTAGTATCTGCGAACACGGCTGTTGCATGCCAAATCTGTAACAAACTTGGACATACAGCACGGGTCTGCTGTGAATGCCAGAATACGGCATATACTTTTCATTCCTGGTTCTTCAACCTCTAGACCCGACAATACTTCCTGGTGTCTTGATTCTAGTGCTACTCACCACATGTCTCCATCTATGTCATCCTTGTCTCAAGCATCCCCTTATCATGGTTCGGACACTATTATAATTGGGAATGGATCTTAACGTCCCACTACTCATGTTGGCTGAGGTTCTCTTTCTACCTTGTCTAAGCCTCTCTATCTAAATGGTGTTCTTTGTGTGCCTCAACTTCGCAAAAATCTTCTTTCTATTCAATGATTTGCTCGTGACAATAACTATTTCTTTGAATTGGCCTCTGATGGTTTTACTGTTAAGGATACACACACTCATCGTCCTCTTTTCCATGGCTATTGCAATGGTGGCCTATATCATCTTCGCGGCCAACTTCCTTCTCCAAAAATTTCTTCGTTGTATGGCTAACGGACAATTCTCGTAACTTGGCATGCTCACCTTGGTCATCCTTCCAATAGATTTTTACAAGTTTGTCCAAAAAGTATAGTTTGCCTATTGAAGGTTCTGTTTCTAATGATCATGTTTGTCATGTCTGTTCTTTAGGCAAGTCATGTCAATTGCCATTTGACATAAGTTAATATATTGCTAAACATCCCCTAAACTTGTTGCACCTTGATGTATAGGGCCCTACGCCTATTTTGTCTCACTTTGGATATCGATATTATTTGTTATTTGTTGATGATTATACCAGACATACATGGTTATATCCCTTAGCCAAGAAATTTGATACATTTTCTATGTTTCTTATCTTTAAAAAGAGTGTTGAAAATCTTTTATCTTTCGTATCAAATGCATCCAGACTGATTGGGGAGGGGGAGGGGGGAGAATTTACCAATCGGCTGTTCGTTGCCTACTTAAAGGAACTGGGTATACTGCAATGGATCTCTTATCCTTATACTCCCCAACAAAATGGGGTAGTAGAATGGAAGCATCATCACAACGTCAATATGGGATTGTGTCTTCTGTCCCACGCTAGTGTACCTTCAACATTTTGGGTCGAGGCTTTCTGTACTACTATTTTCCTGATAAATAGATTGCCTGTAAAATCTCTTGAGTACACTTCCCTATTGGAATGACTCACTGGGCAGCCCCCGATTATTGTTTCCTTAAAACTTTTGGATGTACTTGTTTCCCATATCTAGTTCCTTATAATAATCATAAACTTTCTCCCAAGTCTACTAAATGTGTTTTCTTAGGTTATGATTTATCGTAACAGGGATACAGGTGTATGGAACTCGCTACTAGGAAGATGTTCCTCACCAAACATATCTTGTTTGATGAGACTTGTTTTCCTTGTCACGTGAACACTCCACTAGCCACTACCTCCAACTTGCAATTATCCTCTTCCTGTGTTTTGTCCGACTCGGACAATGGTTAGTCTACTTCCATAAACTCTTCCTCAATTTTGGTGGATGATTTAGAGCAGCCCTTGTCTCCTGTTCAAACCACAGGAAGTCTGTAACAAGTGCACCATGTACCCACTGATGTTGTCTCTTCTGGATCAACTTCTCCTGGGTTTTTCGTAAATGACACAGGTTCTCCTCCTCCAAAGAAATACAAGAGTTGTAACACCCCTACTAAAGGTAATAGCAGAAGCATATCAATACCGGGTATCGCCCTGTCCAGTTACCCAAATAAGGGGTCTTTATAACAAAAAACCAACATAATATGTAAGGTCCAAATCTATACAACAACCCATACTGATAGTCACATGCACATATATAATAAAGAATTTCATACATAAAAATTTCCATTCAACATTAGAATTAAGGTATATTATCCAAAAGGGAAACGTCCGGACGTATTCTACTGTCATTGTGGTATGTCCTCTATCCGTAGGTCCGCTCAACTCCGGATCTTACAAAAAGGTAAGATGAAAGACATGTGTGAGTGAAAAATCACCCAGTGAGTCCTGTGTGTGCTAGTGCTTTATCATAGAGGTACAGTACACAAAACTTTTTGTAGAATAGCATATCATTTATTCATTAGAAATTATTCCAAAACTCTTTAACGAAGAGTTTATTCAAAACTCAATCATTTTAAAAAAACTATATTTCAATTTTCAAATCTTTGCCCTAGTTTTTAAATCACAGGCACTTCTTCAACAGAATGTTGGCCTGTATCCATATGCAAGTCCTACAGTCCTTGCCTTCGGTGCCACGTATCATTGTACTGAGACCGCAGCCTCCAATACTCAACCATGCGTCACCAGAATAAGTACACCGTAGTGTACTTCTGCTCAGGTATACCGCAGCATACCTAGTGTACCGCAACACACACTTACCACCATAAGCCAGGGGTCCCAATCCTGACGTCAAATCACCATCGAGGCGACAAAGAGTCAAATGCACCGAGTGTCCCCGCCCGACATCCAGCGAATGACTCAAAATAAGAAGCACCCACAGACGCAGCAATTGACAGGTGTTAAATGGCTAGCCAGGATGACTCATCTCAATATCCTATTGCCCTGTTTAGAGTAAGACAATCCCCAAAACTGATCGGATTACTTGGGGTCATCTATCTCTAACATGAGTTAGTGCAAATATCAAAGTCCTTGCTGAGTACTCAACGTTAACAATACCAACTCTGTCCGACTAATCAGGCTAGAGGGTTATCTAATCCCGCAAAATTTTCAAATCAAAACAGTTTTGGGGCAAAATAACATTTTTCAATTTTTGATCCCACTAACTCATAAGTCAAATCATCATTCACATAGGCTCCATAGAGCTAATCAATTCATTCCATGGCACATCATGTTAGGATTTGTGGACTCCTAAACGCGAAAAACATCCACGAATCCCTTCTGAGGATCCAAGTAAACGATTAAGAAGATCTAAGGTTTACAAAATTACCTCTCTTCGACGTAATCGAGATCTTTCGATTCTAATTTTGCTGTCGTACGTGCAACCCCAACGATCACCAGACGCTACAGTATGCGAACGTCCTCTATAGGTACACACGGCGAATTGACTCGTTACCCCAAGAGTGCTAGCACTTAGGGTTTGAGAGTTTTTTCTAGTGAATAGAGGCATAAAATTTTTCAACAGAATAGGATTGTTGAGAAAACGGCTAGGGTTTTTTTAAAAACTCCTGAATCTCTTAAAGTCCAAATCTGATAATATCTTATCATATTTTAATTTAAATTCAAATTAAATTAAAAATTGATATGATAAGATTCTGCCATTATCTCGGTAATTTAACTAATTAATTTACCGAGTTAGATTCTTATAATCTGGACATCATCCAGATACATTGAATGTGGATTTATTTCCAGATTCATTGTTTCTGGTAAATTTTCTAGGTTCGATTAACTTAGACATATTTCCAGATTCATCGAATCTGGTAACTAGAAAAATAACCTAACAAGTTCGCTTATTGTGTGACCCTATAGGTTCATTTAACACTGACAGTGTGCCTAAATCATATTTAAATGGCCCACAAGCTGTAAGCAGTTTCTAGCAAAACTTTATAATTATCCAGGTTAAATGAAGATCAATAATCTTTTTGAACCAAACCACAATTTTATATTGAGTCCTTTTGTCACACGATATCCAGATTAAGCATAAGGCACGGAACATGTCATCCTTATTAAGCTTAATCAATTATTTCTTGATTTTATAGTAGATTGTTCAAACAAATGATATCAATATCTTAGATTGATATATTTGAGCATGGCCTAGCATTTTAATAGTCTAACTTATCAAGGGGCCCATGGATATCTCTCCCACAATTGAGAGGGACAAATTCCTTCATTGTCAATCATATTCCTCTCCTTGATTTATTCTATATCCAACAGTAGTCTAATTTATTATCTGGTTAAAGACAACTTTAGACAATGTCAAAATATAGAATTTATCAAGTAGGAAACTATAATGAATTTAGGTCGAAGGACTTTTAATATCATTATGGCTAGAAAGTACTTATGACATGTTCCCTGAAGTACTCTCATAGTGGGTCATGTCCAATATAATGTTCTCTAACATTTATTTATGTTTTGATTTGATATCACAAATATCCATGACCAGTAAAACATAGCCATCTAGTCACAAATATACTAATCTTAATTTATTATTATTCTAATAATAATAATCGATCAGGGACTGTTTTAGAATAGTCATTGTTTATTGTTGGGTTTTACTATCAAGTCACGTACTTGATGACCACAAAACAAAATAAACTATTTATGGAAAGGAAAACCTTATATTATTATATAAAACATAACGACAATAGTATAAGTACAAATTGACTCTAGAACATATCCCTAACACATCAGGCCAACAAAATAATTTCAGAGATCAAAGGTCGTTTTCCAAAAGTCAATCTCATCACGACAGATCATTTTCCAAAATCATGTTCAAACAAGATAAAGAGTTCTGTTCACACATCAAAACATGTTTCCAAGAGTATTCGGGTCATTTTCCCTGTACTCGATCACAAAAGTTATTTCCAAGGGTATTTAGGTCATTTTACCCATACCCAATTTCCAAAAGACTTTTCGAGGGTATTCGGTTCATTTTACCCTTACCCAATTTAAAAAATATTCACAAGAGTTCCAATAAGTATATTTCGGCCATCTACCGAATACCCAAGTTCCAAAAGTTTTCATAGAACATTCCAATAAGGACATTTGGATCATTCTCCAAATACTCGATTCCAAAAAGGAACTCATTTCAAGAAATTTTAATCCCCAAAGAGGATTAAATTTAAAGTTTCCAAATATATTTCCATAAAATGTTCCAATAAGGGCATTTCGGTCAATTTATGAATACCCAATTCCAAAGTTTACCATTTTTTGAAAATTCCAAATATTTAATCCAAAAAGGACTAAATTCACAAAATTCATGCTTTACTCATCCCATAAGGTTTCCAAGCCAATTATGATGTTCAATCGAGCCCAAAATGGCATAAAAATAATTCTTGATCAGATAAACCTTAAACAAGTTCAGGGATTTTCAAAACGGTATATAACATAGCATTTCATGGAAAAACAAAGCACACTAGCTTTAGAAAGAGTTTTAGAAATCCAAGGGACTCACCTCGTGTTCTATGCAACTCTTTCCGTTCATGGTCGTTTAACCTTCGTTTCTACCGTGTTCGACCTTTCATTGGCCGTTTGTCAGTAAACCTACTCCAAACATTGTTTTCGGGTCAATTCGTTTTTGGCCAAAAAATAGCCGACAGGTAGCCGACGTGTCCAACAGTTTGCCGATGTCCAACCAACGTTTAGCCGGCGGTTAGCCACCGAGGCCAATGATTAGCCGATGGTTAAGGAAAACGTTCAACTTTCGTTCACGTCATTTTCCCGTCGTTTGTTTGATTCTTTCATTTTTCCTTTTGCCACATCCTTTCTCCCTTCATAAAAAAGGGATTCCCTTCATATTTCCCTAATTATTTCATCCAAATCACACAATTAATCATCCTTAAATTCATCCATGTTCCAAGCAAAATTCTGAAAATTTGCAGCTTTGATACATGATTTTGTTTTGGACATAATTTTCAATCCACAACTCCATTTTGGCTCTACGATATACCAAAACAACCATAAGACTGTTAGCTTTAATTTGGTATCAGCCATTTTTAGAGTTCAAGTTCTAATAACACACTACTGGGCAAAACAGCCCCAATAGTTTTTGGATTTTTAGTCCATTTCCACAAAACAACTTCACCTACTTGTGCTTCTTGATTCATGACACCTACTTAACCCTTAATCCACTTCATTTCCCTTCAAAAAACTTTAATTCTTCAGATTTTCAGATTCAAGAAAGCCACTAAGTTCTTATGCAAATAATATATAACTAACATCAACATTCAAAAACAAATCATAATTCATTTTCTTTAATGTTTTAACCCATTTTTATCCCAACTCTACCATCTTTCTTCTCAATCATGAACAACTCTTTAAATCACCATTCAAATACCCTTATTCACCATACAAAACATAGCCTATGAATCCTTTATCCAACTGGTACACACACTTGCACACACAAAAGTCTCATATAGTACACAATAATCATTTTAATCATCACAAATCTCACGTTTTCATGTTAAAATTAATGTCAAAACAATCACCGTAATGAAATCTACAAATTTAATTCTTGAAGTATAGGACTTTACCTTGTGTATAAGGTGTTCTAGCTTGAATTTGCTCCAAGAATCTCCAACTTCTTCAAGAACACTATTTTCTCTCTCCTTTTCCATTTTTCTCTATTTTTTTCTAGCTTTTCTTTCCTTTTCCTTTCTTTTCTTCCTCTCATTCCTTTTGTTCTTCTCTTGGACGAATTTTTGGCTGTTTTACAGCCCTTCCACCACCATTCTAGGGTCCAAAGTCAACGAACATTAATTACATTGTGGGCTATCCATTTTAAAGCTAAATTCCTACTAGTGGATTTAATTTAAATGGATAATTCTTAAGCTTATTCAATAACCTTTTGCAATTTAATAATCCCACAAATATTTCACTTCCGCAATGGTATTTTAACACTTGGTTTCATCCACCATTCACACAATGCCACATGTCAATTTTTAACCGCGATTTTCTTTTTTCTTCAGAAATAACCAAAATCGGGTCCGTAACGGAAAAATATTTTATTTTACTATTCAACTCCAAAAATTCCACTGAATCCATTGGTAACACATAAATTCTTCAATTCCCTCTCTACTCGGTCAAATTTAGGATCAAAGCCGAGGGCGCGGTCAAAATGACGAAAATACTCCCAATACCTCAGGTAGCATAATTTTCACCAAAACGTGCGTTTCATTACACTGATCAATTTCTCTTCTTAAAGTACCCTTAAATTCTTATTTTGTTAATAATAATAGCTTTTCAAAAATTTAGGGTATGGGTAAAACAAATTCAATAATTACATCTGGGTCTCGACAAAATATTATTCCACCAAAATATTCATCTCATTACACCAATCAACTTTTGTTCTGAACATCGATACAAATTCTCATCCTATTACAAATAGTAGTCAATCGAAAGTGAAAAAGGTGGGGGTGTTACAAGAGTATCAATGAATTAGTTTATGGGACTATTCCTTATCCCTTACCTGAAGCCTTATCAGCTAAACTTACAAATTCCTCTTTTTCTGAACCTACATGCTATCGACAAGATACTAAGTTTCCTTATTGGCATGTTGCAATGGAAGATGAGTATGCAGCATTGTTACAGAACTACACATGGTCTCTTGTACCGGCTACTTCCTCAATGAACATTGACAGTTGTAAATGGGCATATAAGGTCAAAAGGAAAGCTAATGGCTCTATTGAGCAATATAAGGCTCGCCTAGTTGCTAAGGGCTATAGTCAGCCGGAGGGGATTGATTACAATGAGACTTTCAGTCCTGTGGTGAAATCTTCTACAATCAGGGTTACTCTCTTCGTAGCTATATCTCGCCAATGGCCTCTTAAACAACTAGATGTTTGCAATGCTTTTCTCAATAGGTTTCTTACTGAGTCACCGGGGTTTACCGACCCTCTTAAACCTCAATATGTTTGCAAGCTTCACCGTGCTCTCTATGGTTTGAAATAGGCCCCTCGTGCATAGTATCATAGACTACATCAGTTTTTGTTACAAGAAGGTTTTTTCAATAGTCGTTGTGATGCATCTTTGTTTATTTGGCATGATTCTGGTCATCTTTTGCTTGTTTTAGTTTATGATGATGATTTGATCATCACTGGTGATGATTCTTCCATAGTTAGTCGTTTTCTTACTCCCATTATTTTTCTACCTTTGATTGTCATCAGTTTGGTGATCTTGGGTTATTCCTAGGTATGGAGGTATATTGCACTAAGGACTCCCTTTCCTTGTCCCAGACTAGCTATGCTATGGACCTACTGAAGCGATTCAATATGTTGCACTGCAAACCATGTTCAACCCCTTCTGTTCCTTTGTCTCGTTTCTCTTCTTTTGCCGGTGATGCTCTTTCTAATGTCACAAAATATAGAAGTATGGTTGGGGGGTTTGCCATCTCTAACTCTTACCCTACTGGATATTACATTCGCTGCCCACCAAGTTTGCCAGTTTCTTCATCAACCACACACCAACTATCTTCAAGCACTTAAGCGGATATATCATTACATTAATGGCACCTTGGAACATGGTCTGTCTTTCCAGAGTTCCAACCAAATGCTCTTGCATGCTTTTTCTGATTCTGATTGGGCAAGTGATCCTGATGACCATCGTTCGTGTATGTCTATTTCTTGGGCCTAATCTCCTTACCTGGACTGCTGAGAAGCAATCTGCCGAGTCAGTTCCAGCACAGAAGCTGAGTATCATTCGTTAGCCATCACAACCACTGAATTACACTGGTTTTGTTTTCTATTTCGTGAGCTTAGTCTTTTCCTGCCTACTATCCCTCTCATACACTGTTATAATATTTCTGCTATCCATATGGCTGCCAAACCTATCTTTCATGCTCGCACTAAGCATATTGAAATTGACTATCATTTCCTACATGACTTGGTTGTTCACCTTGCTCCTTGTATTCAATATGTTCCCTCTAATGCTCAACTGGCTGATGTCTTTACCATGTATCTACCTCGCGCTTGTTTTTATTCCCTGGATGCCATGCTTCATCTTCACACCGTTCCGTCTCACTTGAGGGGGCATGACAGAAATATAGATGATACTACGTAGAGACCTCTAGGCTGGCTAGGAGTACTATGGTCTCCTGATGTAATCTGGTCACTTTGTAGAAAATCTGATAGCTTCTTGTATAGACACGAAGCTATCTAAGCAATTTACAGCAGTGGTATATATATACATAGGGACTCGGAGGCTTTGAAACATAGAGCCTGGAGTCTTAATTCTTCTCTAAATACAGACTTCTAGCAGAAATAACCTATTGCCCAACAAAACAACAAAGCTTATTACTTAGGTGGTGTTGCTCGGCTAGTGTAGGAGTGAAATTATCACGAAGCCTTTTTAGTGTTGAGGACGTCTTGATTGTGCAGTTTGAATGAAAATTGAGAGCTTGCTGGTGACAAGAGTTCCGGCTATGGGTATAAGTAATGTGAATTTGCAGGAATTTGATGCCTTGGTGAAGTAGTTTCGGTTTGGTTTGCTTCCGTGTGGGTGTGTGAGTGTTGGCCGAAAATAGATGTTCAACTTTGAGAGTCGGCAGGTTGTGTGATTAGGGATGTGGTTTGGATAAGAGCAAATTCCTCCAAATAAAAAATAAAAATTGGTGTTGTAGTTTTTAAGAAGTTTGAAAGATTATCTGCTGCTATCATACAATTTGATCTGCTGGTGTAGGAGAGGAAAATAAATTGTTGAAGTTTGGTGCTTTGATGTAGAAGTTTAAATGGGATGTGGTTGGTCAACTTTGGTGGGGAGCAAAAAGACATTTTTAGCCTCTGACAATTTCTTGATGTCGGCTGATTGGAGAAGAAACAGCCTTCAGCTTCAACGTTGGTTTACTGCTCGGCCAAGCATTCGGCTTGTGAAGATGATTTACTACCGGCTAAACAATGAGAGGAAAAGAAACCTGGGTGACCGAAATTCTTCAAGGAGAAGAAGAGTTCTAATTGAAGAGAAAATTCTGATTAAACTAATTTTTAAGGAAGAGGATTTTAAAGAAAATATTTGGAATATCTTTTTTTTTTCAAAAAATAAAAGCTGGTTTTATTCAACTCCATCCTAGAATTCGAAGGCTTCAAATAAAAGGAGTCCTAATGGTGGCCAAAATTTTATAGCTAAAGGATATAATGAAATTTTTTGAAGAGATAAACGTTAGATAGAGGAGAAAAATAGAAATCTGGATTTCCTAATCTATTAACCTTCCATAAAATCTTGATTCAATATATATAAACCTTTAACCTCGAAGATATAAAACTCCAATCATTTAGGGAAGTTGGCGGCTGGTTAATTGAATTAGATAGAAGTCAAATTTTCTCTACAAATCACAACATATGGTTTTCAAGACTTTCACTAGGAGTTTAAAAATCCACAATGTCAGCTAGGTCTAGGTTGATTATCCAACCAAAGAAAAAGAAGAACAAAACTTTCGGATTAACAAAGACTAGATAAAACGCAAGGAGTAACAAAAGGATACCAAGTTAATCCAAATCTCTTCTTAACAGAACCTTATCCCAAATTCTACGTCAACAAAATTTACGTTTTAAACATATATGTATACAAATTAGATTCCAGGAAGAATTAAGTAAATGTCTTGGAAAAGACAAAAGAAAATTAGGGACAGTGGTTCCGAAGTTGGTCTAGGTCCCCACAATTGTAGTATTTTCTGGCTACTCCTTTCAACCATCAATCTTTTTCTACATGATCACATTTCCCGTAGTACCAACATGTTAGTAATTTTAGGGTATGGCCTATTGGGGTGGTCTGTGCTTTCTTCCCCTTGTTTTCCCTTAGTTGACTAGCATGTCGCTTGTTAGATGATTGCCCTGCGGATTGTACCGATGATAAGTGTGAACTAGGCACCATCCTGTGCTTATCTTCGTTTTCAATTCTAGTCGAGGCATCCACCACTGCATCATACTATTGGAATGTATGCCCTCTAGACTAGATTTCTGATGTAATTATAGAATTTATTAGTAAAATAATTTATTCTCAAAATTTTTTTGTGAATTTACATTTTATTTGTGCACAATTTACATTTGGAAAAGACCCATTGTGTTTAAGTAAGTGATCTATGTGAATGGTGGTCTTTCATAGTAAGGTATGGATCACGGGTTATTTAACACATAAAGGTTTATTCTTAACCGATTGATGAGAATGGAAATCTCATTATGTTTAGGTTATTGTATTATGAATTTCAAATTAGGAATGACTTACCTTTAGCCAGTGAGTAGTCCACTCACTTCATAGGATGAGCGTATTTCGAATACGTAGAATAGAACCTGTAATAGTGATTTCAAAAAGTACTATTTAGAAGAAACCCAGACTATTACTGCTACAGTGTGAACTAATATTCTACTGCTTGAACATGAGTTGGTGGTCTGATGAAGCTGGAGGCATGTACTTTGATATACTGTAGTTGAGGTTCTATCATAGAGCTAATATACTTGCATGTTGGGTATATGTGACTAGTTAGTTAAGACAGACTTATACAAGATAGCTTCTACGCTATATTACCCCTCGTGACTGTTCTAATGATCTAAATATGCAGGGCCCTGGAGAACATGACTTGGATGTTTCCTTTAGGGTAGCTCTCTTGGAAAGCAAACACATTCCAGGAGTCGTGGATCATTGGACTAGAGGTCAAAGGATGGTATATGTCTTTTAGAGATGTGTTAATACACTCTTCCTCTCTAAATGTATGACGAAACGTAGAGAGATATTTTAGTCATTACACCTGTAGGTCGGAGACTTTGCTATCGCAACGTTGTCCTTGGGGTCAATATTTTCTTATGATTATATTAGAAAATATTTAAAATGTAAAATACAGCTATTTCTATACCAAGGGTATTTTGGTCATTTTAATAGCCAAGGCGATATGTCTTTTAGTCCTTGGAATAGCCCATAAGTCTTGATGGTTTTAGGTTGAAGGATTGGACTTATATAAAATGGATTTTATTTTATTCAAATAGCCTGGATTATTTATTGGGGTAGAATAAAATAAAAGGTCCAAAAAAAGAGAAATATATTAGCTCATTTGGATTATTTAATTAATTCAATTATTGGGCTTGTATTAGTCCAGGAATAATTAAATTGAATTAAAGGCTTAACCTAATAAATTGGGTCAAGGCTTGAGGTTTATATTGGTCTATTTGAGTTATTTAATTAATTTAATTATTGAGCTTGTATTAGTCTAAAAATAATTAAATTAAATTAAAGGTTTAACCCAATGAACTGGGTCATAGGCCCATAGGCCTGCTAAATGGCCTAACATGACATAGGCCTTAGGGCTTCTCTAATTCTATCACCTCTGTTTGATTTTTGAATGTCTAGATAATAGCCTATTATCAAGGCAGTTGGGATTCAATAGAATAGAGGAGTCTTTCATAGAACGTCATTTTTTTTCCTCTAGCCCTTCTTCTTCTTCTCTCTATAGATAGTGACCTCTGTGCTATTCAATAGTAGGAACAGAGACATGTTTTGTTCTTGATTAATGCCTAATAGCTTTTAGTCAGAAAAAGGAAAGATCGTCCTCTTCATCCATAGCCTTCACCAGTCTTTCAGGCACAGTTATAATCCGAAAGACAAGAAGCATTGCGTTGATGCCCAGAAGAAGCCAATAGCTTGCAGGACAACAGCCTGAAGAATTGATCACAGAACCAAAAGTGGTTCAGACTGAGTCACCGACACCCCCTAGACGAGTGAAAAATCGCAAAGGTAATAGCTTCCGCTGCACTGTTTTTTTTTTTCGACATGCATTTGAGTTTTCATTTTTGCCATGATCACCTACATCTGGTATCAGAGAATGGCTTATATGGCAATATAGGATGCATGTTAGTGAATAAAAACAGTCAGATGATTATAATCTATAATCCTTCGTGTTTTCTGGTATGAGTAGTCATCCACTGTACGTCTCCCAGTTAAGACATAAGACCTCTGTAATCATTTTTTTGGGACTTTCATAGTATTCATATAGGCCTATAATTAAAGGCATAGGCATTTTGTAGGTTATTTTGGATGATTTTTGGATGAAATCTATGTAAAAAAGGAAGCACAGAGCGTCTGAAACACGCAAAGGAAAATCGAAAAAGATTATCATTGTAGCAACTGAGCCACAGAGCTGAGCCACACTGCATCTGTTAGGGGAGCCGAAGCCGTCCAAGCCAGCCGCGGCTTCAAGCCGCAACCGGGCCCGAGTTGGCCACTGCTTCGCACCGCGAGGAAGCTTCCTCGCAGAAGTGACAACTTCCTCGCGAAAACCGAGCAGTAGCTTCCTCACGGAAGTTGTTGCATGGGCACCCAGGTCATAGGTACCCGCCCAGGATCATGGTGCATGGGTTATTCCCATAGGCCATGATCCAGTGTGGTGGGTACACTAGACCAACGGGATTTTTTTTTTTTTTTTTTGGTCCCATATACCAGGCGAAGTTATTTTTATTGCAATACTTAATATTCTTTGAATATTTTTCATGAAAAATAATAGTAAAGGAAATTTAGGATTAAACAAGACCATTAATTAATTAATGTATTTAATTCTGTTATTTGGACACCTAAGTTAAAAGAATAGAAAATCATGAAAACATTTATAATTTTCTAGCATGCTTAATTCTTTTTATACCCTATGTGAGTGTTTTCTCAAAGACTAAAGTTTTTGGAAAATTTGTGACAAGAAAAATATTTTTCAAATTAAAAAAATGGTTATTGTTAACTTGGACAAAAATTAATCCTTGGATATTTTCTCAAATGATTTAATCCTTGACATAGAAAATATTTTGGATTTAGATATTTTTTAAGTTAAATTAGAAAGCCGTTTTTGTTTTATTTTTGCACTAGAAAATTATTTTTGTCAATTTCAACTTGAGACCAAAGTCTCTAGAAAGTTTAAAAGGAAATTTTTAGGAAATCATTAAGTTCTTAACTGTGTAAAATAAATTCATAGAAAATCTCTTAAAGGATTTACCTTGACATAGAGATTTATGAATTTAGATTTTTTTACAAAGAGTTAAGGATACTTAATGGGATATTTTCAAAAGGATATTTTCTTTAAAAACCCTTATTTTAAAAGGCTAAGTGGGAGAAGAGTTCTAACGGCTCCACGGTTTTCATCACGATTCTCATTAGAGATCGTAGGTCCCCTCGCTTCATCATGGGAGTGAACCCGTATAGGATGGGGATACCACAAGGATCTAGAACTAATGGATGGATGTAATTAATAACTTAAAACACGTGTTATGATCGGCCAATCCACGTTGGAGGTTATAATGCGAGGAATGTCTATAGAAAATGAGAAGAAACGGCCATCCCATCGATGGAGTTATCTTCTAGATCATTGCCTAGAAGGGAAATTAATTTGTGGTGGTTAATATACTTAGCTTAGGAAACTGTTAATCTTTCCAAGAAACTATGTTAGTTTTCCTAAGAGCCAAATTAATCATAATAGTGATAGAGTTAACTCTTATCGGATTTAATATGAGAATAAAATGCACAAATTATTTTTATTTTTTCACACACTAAGATTTCTTTTATTTTTTATTTTTCAGAAATGGTTGGTGAAGGTTCGTTTAGTCCTTTGGCATTTATTCTCCGAGAGAATAAGTTAACCAGTCCAAATTATGTGGACTGGAAAAGAAACTTGGACATAATACTCACAGCCAAGAAGTATGTCCTTTACAAAACCTGCCCTATTATCGAGGAAGGTTCCACCGATATTGAGCACGAGGTTGAGAAGGCATGGAAGAAGGCCGACAAGATGGCTCATTGCTACATGTTAGCCTCCATGTCTAATGTGTTCTAGTCCAAACACAAGCACATGGCGACTGCATTTGATATTAACCAGTCATTAGCCACGATGTTCGCTGATAAAAGCTGGCCACAAGGTAGGAAGCTCTTAGGACGATCATAAATACTAAGATGGCTGAGGGAGTATTAGTCAGGGAGTATATACTTAAAATAATTACTATTTTCGAGGAAGCGAAAGTCTTAGGGGTTGTTATTGACCTCGAGAGCCAAGTGGACATGGTTCTCGAATCTTTGCTGGGCTCTTTTACTCAGTTCAAGTTGAATTACGACATGAATATGTTAAATATAAGTATAACTGAGTTAATGAAAGAGCTCCAAGTGGTAGAGAAGGTCATGAAGCTATAGTCCAAGGCTATGATTGCTAAGGCTTCTTCTTTTAGAAATGGGCCCAAGCCCAATAAGTTGTAAAAGAAGAAAGAAAGCCCAGTAGAGTTAGAGCTTCAAGCCAAGAAAAACTCTAAAGGTATTATTCTCTGTCTAGAGTCAGTTTCAATGGTTGGATCAACTTCCACTTGGATTGTTAATTCTGGAGCCACTGATCATATCTGTAACTCTTTGTAAGGGTTTAGGAAGATAAAAAGACTCCAGAAAGGTGAGCATGGACTACAAGTAGGAAATGGAGCACAAGTATAAGCCTTTGCAGTGGGAGAGCTGGATCTTATTTTTTATTGTAATAAAGTAGTTATGTTGAAGGATATTTTATATGTACCTGGATTTAGACAGAATTTGGTTTCAGTTGCAAAACTTATAAATCAGGGATATTTTGTTTCTTTTCATTCTAGTATTATTATCAGTAAAAATGGAGAAGTTCTGTGTTATGGGCACATATATGGAAACTTATTCTTCTTAAATCCTACAAACAATCAAATAAATAACGCTCAATCTAAACCTTTAAGTAGAAAGAGAAAAACCAATGTCAATGACTCATATCTTTAGCATCTAAGATTGGGTTATATTAACTCAACCAGGATTCAGAGGTTAATCTACGATGGGCCCTTGTACTCATTAAGATTGGAAAGTTGGCCTTAGTGTGAATCATGCCTTATGGGAAAAATGACCAAAAAGTCGTTTACCTAAAAGGCTGATAAAGCCAAGAAGATATTGGGCCTTGTTCACACTGATGTGTGTGGTCCTTTGTGTACACCAACTAGAGGGGGTTTTGAGTACTTCATCACTTTCACGAATGATTGTACAAGATTTGGTTATGTCTACCTGATGAGGTGCAAGTTTGATTCTTTTGATAAGTTCAAAGAGTTTAAGGCTGAAGTAGAGCGTTGGACAAGTAAACTAATCAAAACCTTACGATCGAATTGTGGTAGAGAGTACCTCCTTGGTGAATTCAAGGATTACATAGTACATCATGGGATAGTATCCCAGCTCTTTGCGCCGAGGACACCCTAGCAGAATGGAGTAACTAAGAGAATGAATAGGACATTGATGGAAATTATCCGAAGCATTATGTCTCATGATACTCTTTCGGTCTCTTTTTAGGGATATGCCTTGGAAACAGCAGTATACATTCTAAACTTAGTGCCTTCCAAGTTAGTACCTAGAACGCCCTATGAGATATGGACTGGGCGTAGTCCAAGTCTAAATCATCTCAGGATATAGGGCTGTCCAGCTTATGTACTAATCAAGGGAGACAAGCTAGAACTAAGATCGGAATATGCTATTTTGTTGGGTATCCAAAAGGGACAAAATGAGGTTACTTTTATCATCCCAAGAAGTAGAAAGTACTGGTAAGTACCAATGCTAAATACTTGGAGGATGATTAAAGTACTTCCACTAAAGGTGCAATAAGGTTGGAACTCGAGGAGAAGTTATCTTCAAAATCAACTTCTTCAGACCCGATTGTGAAAGAAGAAGAAGAGGCATAGCCTCAAGAACCTGTACAAACGGAGTCTCGTTGTAATGGGAGGGTATCCAGGGTTCCAGAAAGATAGACTGGAGAGGTTTTCAAGTTAGTCTCTGACCATCAGAACAAGATCCCATTAGATACAAAGAGACTATTGATGATGCTTATGCAAATCTATGGAATGAAGCAATGAAACCCGAGATTGAGTCAATGTACCTCAATCAGGTATGGGATCGTGTAGCTTCACCTGAAGGGATAAAATTTATTGGGTGTAAGTGAGTATACAAAAGGAAGAGGGGAGTGGATGGGAAGATGGAAACCTTCAAAGTTAGGCTTGTGGCGAAAAGGTATGCTCAAAAAGAAGAGATCGACTATAAGAAAACCTTTCCCCGATAGCCATGCTTAAGTCCATCCGTATCCGTCTTGCCATCGTACGTCATTATGATTACAAAATATGGCAAATGGATATCAAAATGGCATTTCTTAATGGCCATTTTAGTGAAGACATCTATATGTCCCAACCGGAAGGTTTTATTGCTAAAGGCCAGGAATATATGGTTTGCAAGCTTAATAAGTCCACTTATGGACTTAAGCAGGCATCTAGAGTATGGAACATTCATTTTAACGAGATTATAAAGTCTAATGATTTCATTTAAAATGAGGATGAACTATGCATGTACAAGAAATTAGAAGGTATAAATGTGGTTTTTCTTGTCCTATATATAGATGACATTCTACTTATTGGGAATGATGTAGGGACATTGTCATCTGCTAAGGTTTGACTATCTAGTTAATTCAGTATAAAGGACTTCGAAGAAGCCAGTTACATTCTCAGAATTAAGCTTCTTAGAAATAGGAAGCAGAAAATGTTAGGATTATCCCAAGCGACATACATTGACAAGATACTGGCCAAGTTCAACATGGACTCATGTAAGGGAGCTCTAATTCCTTGGAAACATAGGTTATCTTTTTGTTTAAAGGACTATCCTAAGTCCCAAGAAGAAAAAGACAGAATGAGTAGGATTCCTTACGTTTCGATTGTGGGAAGTCTCATGTACGCCATCATGTAAGGGAGCTCTAATTCCTTGGAAACATAGGTTATCTTTTTGTTTAAAGGACTATTCTAAGCCCCAAGAAGAAAAAAGACAGAATGAGTAGGATTCCTTACGTTTCGATTGTGGGAAGTCTCATGTACGCCATGCTGTGCACTAGGCCAGATATCTGTTTTGCTATAGGCTTAGTTAGCAGATATCAGTCAAGCCCTAGAGAGGTTCATTGGTAAGCTGTAAAGTATATTCTCAAATATCTCAAAGGTACGAGAGATTATAGGCTGGTTTATAGAGCTAATGACTTAGTTCCTACTGGATACACAGACTTAGACTTCCAAGCAGATAAGGATGAGAGAAAATCCACTAGTGGATATGTCTTCACCTTGTCTGGAGGAGCTATTTCATGGAGGAGTATCAAGCAATCTTGCATTACTGTCTCAACTATGGAAACTGTGATATGATCTTGAGTGGGCTTTTTCTTGGTGTTGTGGGTGGTTTAGTTGTTTATGGGTTCAGCTCAACCAAAAGGACCAAAACAGTGAATTTCTTGAGACAAAAAGGGGAAAGTAAACTAACAACCTACCCTCTATCAAACCCTTGAAGAACTAAACTTCAAAGACCCTCAAGAATAGTAGAAAGTTCTATTATAATCTCACCCCAATATCCTTGAAGCAACAAAGGCAAACAAGAACAAAAGACTAGAGAAAATAGGCACCCAAGTAATGGAATTCAAACAAACCTTAGAAGAGCAAAGCAACTAAGACCCATTGAAGAAACCACATTAGATTATCCAAAAGATTTTATAGATTCATACATAAGGAGAACTAAGCCTTAAGCATGGTCTTGAATAAGATGAACAAGGAGGCTAGGGCCTCTCAAGACTCTCTCTCTTCAAATTTGAATAAAGTGTGTGAATTGTGTTGTAAAATCACTAAAAGTTGTATTTATGCTACCCTAACCCTAGCTAAGTAATCCTTGAGGTTCTAATACAATTTAGGGCTTTAATAGGTCTTTACAAAACATTTTAAATAGAAAAAAAATTGGAGAAAACATAAAAAATATGGGGCAGCAATTGGCTGCCCAGGCTGGAGCCGGTAGCGGTTATGGCTCTTAAGCTAGTGCCGGTTAGGCACTATATCTCGGGCCATCACGTGCAGGTTGAAGCCAACGCCGGTTAGGCTACTTGAGTCGATGCCGGCGATCCACTAGAAGGCCAACTTTTGGTCAAGTTTCGTTCGTCTTTGTTGCCGGCTTGAGTTCTTGTTGGGGTCTTTCTTGGATAGTCATCAAAATAAGCTCTTGGATAGTTTTCTCAACCTTCCAACCCTCTTCCATTCTCAAGAATGGTTTTATGAGCAATTGAAAATCATCTTAAAGCTTTTTGGTCTTAGATCTTGTCATCGGTCCTTGTCCTTGCACAGTCACACCTCCCTCTCCTTGATCTTGACCTCCATGATAAAGTGGAGTCTTATCATCTCCTTCTCCTTGGAAAGGATTCGTCTCCAAATCATTTCCATTACTACATCAAAGGGAGAGAGGTCACTAACATTAAAAGTTACGCTAACATGATACTCACCGGGTAAATCTATCTTATAAGCGTTATCTCCAACTTTAGCAAAAACTTGAAATGGACCTTCCCCTCTTGGATATAGTTTGCTCTTTCGTTGTACGGGAAATCTCTCCTTGCGAAGGTACACTCATACATAATCGTCCGGTTCAAATGGCACCTTTTTCCTTCCTTGATTACGCTTATGGGCGATCTCTTCATTTCATTTTATGATGGTTGCTTTCACCTTCTCATAAAGTGCCTTCATCATTTCTGTCTTCTTAGCTTCATCGAGGTTCATCCGTTCACCTATAGGCAAGAGAACTAAATCTAAAGGAGTAAAAGAATTAAAACTATAAACAATTTTAAAAGGAGAATAAGAAGTGGTAGAGTGAATAGCTCTATTGTAAGCAAACTCAATGTGTGGCAAGCATTCCTCCCAATTTTTCAAGTTCTTCTTGATTATGGTCCGCAAGAGTTGGGTGAGTGTTCGGTTGACCACCTCCGTTTGTCCGTCTGTTTGAGGATGATAAGCTGTGGAAAACAAGAGATTAGTACCAAGTTTGTTCCATAATACTCTCCAAAAGTGGCTAAGGAATTTAGTATTCTTATTCGAGACAATAGTCCTTGGGATCCCATGCATTCTCACCACTTCCTTAAAGAATAAATCTGTAATATAGGATGCATTATTAGTCTTGGAACAAGCCACAAAATGAGCCATTTTGGAGAATCGATCAACAATCATAAATATGGAGTCCTTACCCCCTTGCACCTAGGCAATCCTAAGATGAAGTCCATTAAGGCATATTAGGTGTGGGCAAAGGAGTATAAAAACTATGTAGAAGAAATCTAGACTTAGTTCGCCTACAAATAATACATTGAAAATAATACTTCTCTATATCCTTTCTCATTTTTTGCCCAAAAAAAATGTTCCTTAAGGATGCCTAAGGTTTTTGCAACGTCAAAATGCCCTATTAGTCCTCCATTATGGGCCTCCTTAACTAGCAACCCCCTAATAGAACACTTTGGCAAACAAAGCCTTGCCTCCCTAAACAAGAAACCACCATGCCTATAATATTTAGCAAATGCACATTTCTCACAAGCATGAAAATATCCCCAAACTCCTTATCATCAACATACAATTCCTTCACAAGTTCAAAACCAAGAAGTTTAGCATCCAAAAAGTTTAGTAATGCATACCTTCGAGATAGTGCATTCGCTACCATATTTTCCTTACCCTTCTTGTATTAAATGATATAAGGAAATGTCCCAATAAACTCCATCCACCTTACATGCCTCTTGTTCAAATTTTGTTGGCTTTTGAAGTGTTTAAGTATTACATGATCAGTATAAATGACAAACTCTCATAGTAAAAGGTAGTGTTGCCAATATTCTAGGGTCCTCACTAAGGCAGAAAGCTCTTTGTCATAGGTAGAGTAATTGAGGACCGCCTCGGACAATTTCTCACTAAAGTATGCAATAGGTTTTCTACCTTGGGTCAAGACCGCACCTATTCCCACCCCACTTACATCACATTCTATCTCAAATGCCTTCTCAAAGTTAGGAAGAATAAGAATTAGAGCTTAGCTCAATTTATCTTTGAGAGTTTGAAAGGCTTGTTGTTGGGCTTTCTCCCACCTAAATCCCACTTTCTTTACCACTTCGGTTAGAGGGGCCGCTAAAGTGTTTAAATTTTGAATAAACCTCCTATAGAAGCTAGCTAGCCCATAGAAACTACGGACTTGGGTAATGGTGGTAGGGGTGGGCCAATCTTGGATGGCTTTTACTTTTTCCTCATCAACCTCAATCCCTTTGGCACTCGCAATATACCCAAGGAATGTAATCCTCTCCAAACAAAAAGAGCATTTCTTAAGGTTAGTATACAATCTCTCCATTTGGAGGGCAACAAGCACACTTTGAACATGATTCAAATGATCCACATATGATTTGCTATATATTAATATATCATCAAAGTACACAACAACAAATTTTCCAATGAATTCCCTCAAAACATGTGCATTAATCGCATGAAAGTACTAGGAGCATTAGACAACACAAATGGCATAACAAGCCATTTATATAACCCTTGTTTGGTTTTAAAAGCCGTTTTCCATTCATCCCCTTCTCTTATTTTAATTTGGTGGTAACCAGATTTCAAATCAATTTTAGAAAAAATGCATGCACCAAATAGCTCATCAAGCAAGTCATCTAGCCTAAGAATGGGATAGCGGTACTTTACCGTGATGTTGTTGATAGCGCGACAATCCATGCACATACGCCATGTCCCATCCTTTTTGGGCACCAAGAGAACCGGAATCGCACATGAGCTTAGGCTCTCTCTCACATGTCTCTTCTCAAGTAATGCATCTACTTGCTTTTGCAATTTTTTGGACTCTTTCAGGTTGCTTCTATATGCTGGTCGGTTGGGGATGATAGCTTCGGGCACAAAGTCGATTTGATGCTCAATCTCTCTTATGGGTAGTAGTCCTCTGGGCACCTCCTTTGGAAAAACGTCTTCAAATTCTTGAAGAATAACTGCAATTTCATTAGGCAAAGATAATGTAGAATCGTTAGTAGTAACATAAGACCTTTGCATAAAAGAAGAATAACCGATTCTTTAGCTTCTATAGCCTCTATGACCTCACTTTCTTTTGCAAAGTAATTCACTTTTCTTTTACCTCCCCTCTCTTATCCTTACTCACTCCTATCTTTGAGCGTCAAAGGTACTTGTTTGTTCATCCTCTCCCTTGACTCTTTTTCTTTCCTCTCTTGTTCTTTCCTCTCAATTTCCTCGTTTTTATTTGACATCTTGCGCTCCCTTCTTCTTTTCTTTCTCCTTCATGATTCTTTGATCTTTATTCACCTCACTAAGGACCATGGGTTTGAGAGTAAATTTAGTTCCCTCCTTGAGTAGAGAATATGTATTCTTCCTCCCATCATGCCTTACATACCTATCGTATTGCTAAGGTCTCCCTAGGAGCAAGTAACCCGCTTGCATGGGCACCACATCATATAGCACATCATCCTTGTACTTTCCCATCTCAAAAAACACCAAAACTTATTTGTTTACTCTCAATTCCCTGCTATCATTCAACCATTGCAATTTATTGGGCTTGGGGTGTTTGATCCATCTCATGTCCAATTCTTCAATTAAGTTTGCACTAATCACGTTAGTTCAACTCCCACTATCCACAATGACACTACAATGGGTCTTGTTGATTAGACACCTAGTGTAGAAAATATTTTCTCTTTGTTGGTGATCTTGGTCTTCAATGGCTTGTGAATTCAATGACCTTCTTATGACTCCCACCAAAGAGTATTCTTGTCCAACTTCCCCTTCATCACTTTCCTCATTCCCATTTCCCTCTTGATCTCCTTAGTACATTTCTCCCTTTTCTTCTTCGTCGGTAGAAATCTCACTATAGGGATTTGTATACACTATTCTCTTACTTGGACACTCATGAAAAGTATGTTCATATCCAAGGCATTAAAACACTTGATATCCATATTCCTTTGTGACCTCTCCATAGCTTTTCTCTTGTCCTTGTTACAACCTTCCCTAGGTTTCCAATCCTCTCTAGGTTTGTTGAAGTCCCTTTAGAATGGCTTAGGGGCTTCATCCTTCTCAATTGGCATCTTGCTAGTAGTGTTGGGGCTTGGAAGTTGTGGTCTAGTAAATGCCCTCCTCTTTAATTGCCTCTCAATCTTCATAGTGGCATGTACCATATCCTTCAATCGTTTATAGGGGGTGCAATTCTACCAAATTGGCAACTTTCCTATTTAATCCTCCCAAGAACCTTGCCCTTGTTGCCCTAGGATCCTTATTGATTTGAGCTCTCATCAACATTACTTTCATCTCTTTATGGTAATCTTCCACACTCTTGTTCCCTTGCTTGAGTAATTGGAGCCTTTGGTAAAGATCATTGTAGTAATGGTGTGGTATAAACCTAACCCTTATCATATCTTTCAACAAATTCTAACTAGCCATGGTTTCCACTCCTATTTGTCTCCTTTGCGCACTAACTTGCTCCACAAAACCGAATCATACTCCGAAAATCCCAAGATAGCTAACCTCACATTTGACCTCTTACTATAGGTATGACCTTCTAGGAAGATCTCCAACTTGCTCTCCCACTCAAAATATACTTTGGGGTTACTCTTGCCATAGAATGTGGGCACTTTCAATTTAATGTGATTCAACTCTCTCTCTTCATCATTTTCTTCTCTCCTACCTCTTCTATTGCCCTATCCTCTATTGTGTTCCCCAAAGGCTTCAACTTGTTCCCCCTCATACCATTTATCAACTCTCTTAAACTCTCTTTCTAACCCCCTTAGGTTGTTTCCACCATTCCTTCCTTGACCACTACCTCGTCCTCCTCTCATACCATGTCTTCCCCCTCTCATAGGAACTTGTTGGAATCCCCCGATAGAGTGCCCATCCCATTCTTCCCTTTGTTAGGCATTTAATGGAAGAGTTTGGGTATCATCATCCCTCATCCTAGAGTTAGGTACTTTAAATTGCTCTTGGCCTCTCTTTTGCACAACAGTAGAAGATTGTCCGAGATGATTTATTAATTCTCTTGTCATGTTTTAAAACTCACTTTGCATAGTCCTCATCATAGCTTGTAAGTCATCACGCAAAACCCTAGCATCAATTTGTTCTTTTTGAGGTCTACTAGGTCCACTTGGGTTAGGTCTAGAGATCTCTTGATCATGGGCCATGGTGGTGGAATATTTACTTAGTTATACCTGCAAAATAAAAGAGATTAGAAAGAAAAATAGGTCCTTACTTTTCTTCCTTACATGTTGGCTCTCAAAAGTTAGTCACTCCACGCTCAGGGGGTCTTAGGGGAATTTCAACAAACACTTGTTGGGCACCTCAAGCAAATAAGTTTTAATCAAGAATTTCAAGAAATGTAGACTCAATCAACACAAGAACAAACACCTGACACACAAAGAAACACTTCTAAACAAGAAACAAACAAGATTTAGTAAGAACAAAGAAACAAGAACAACTAGAACTAGGATTATAAAGAAAAAGATGATCACAAGTGTGCACTAGTAAAGTTGAGTTCAATGAGCATGGAATTCAATAATAGAGTAATATACTAAGTCTCAATATCCTAAGGAAGGGAAATTAAGAATCAAAGTTCCCAACCATAGCCAAAAGCATTCTTATGGAACATTTATCAAACACCTTGGTTGCAATCCCGTAACTTAAAAACAACCAACATTTTTACCCATATTCAAGCCAATTTTCATCACAAACACAAGAAAAATTTGTTCACAAGAATTATATTAACATCACGGAGCAATTTTCCCAATGAGAAATCAAGGTATAACAAAGATTTCATGACCTTTTTGGAACATATTTTTGAGTTACAGGATTTCTCTTGTTTTTCTTCAACTTTGTAGGGTTTCTTTTCTTGCTTCCAAGCTTTGATTAGAATCAAAGCTTTCCTTACTTTGATACCAAACTCTTTGATATAATCTTAAGTGGGCATTTTCTTAGTGTTGTGGGTGGTGTAGTTGTTTATGAGTTCAACTTAACTAAAGAGACCAAAACAGTGAATTTCTTGAGACAAAAAGGGGAAAGTAAACTAACAACCTATCCTCTATCAAACCCTTGAAGTACTAGGCTTCAAAGACCCTCAAGAATAGTAAAAAGTTATACTATAATCTCACCCAATATCCTTGAAGCAACAAAGGAAAACAGGAACAAAAGAATAGAGAAAATAGGCACCCAAGTAATGGAATTCAACCAAACCTTAGAAGAGCAAAGCAACTAAGACCTATTAAAGAAACCACATTGGATTATCCAAAAGATTTTATAGACTCATTCATAAGAACGACTAAGCCTTAAGTATGGTCTTGAACAGGATGAACAAGGAGGCTAAGGCATCTCAAGACTCTCTCTTTTCAAATTTGAATAAAGTGTGTGAATTATGTTGTAAAATCACTAAAAGTTGTATTTATACTACCCTAACCCTAACTAAGTAATCTCTGAGGTTCTAATACAATTTAGGGCCTTAATAAGTCTTTACAAAACATTTAAAATGGAGAAAAATCGAAGAAAACATAAAAAATGATTGCTGCCCAGGCTGGAGCCGGTGCCGACTATGGCTCTTAAGCCGGTGCCGGTTAGGCACTGTATCTTGGGCCGTCGCATGTAGGTTGAAGTTGGCGCCAGTTAGGCTGCTTGTGCTGGTGCCAACTGTCCGTTGGAAGGCCAACTTTTGGTCAAGTTTCGTCCATCTTTGTTGCCGACTTGAGTTCTTGTTGGGGTCCTTCTTGGATAGTCATCAAAATGAGCTCTTGGCTAGTTTTCTCAACCTTCCAACCCTCTTCCATCCTTAAGCATGGTTTTATGAGCAATTGAAAATCATCTTAAAGCTTCTTGGTCTTAAATCTTGTCATCGGTCCTTGTCCTTGCACGGTCACACCTCCCCTTCCTTAATCTTGACCTCCATGATGAACCGGAGTCTCATCAAGCTGAGTATGTGGCAGCTTCAGAGGCATCCAAGCAAGCAGTCTAGTTTCGAAAGTTCCTTTCAGAACTTGGAGTCGTGTTATACATGGACTGACCGATTGTGATGCATTGCGACAACACTAGAGCAGTCTCGCAATCCAAAGAACCTAGGAACCACAAGAAGGGGAAACACATCGAGATGAAGTACCACATGATCTGAGATTTCAATCCAGAAATGGGAAATCATTGTAGAACAGATAGCCTCAGAGAACAACCTAGCAGTTCCCTTCGCCAAGCCTTTAGCTGAGAGAGTCTTCAAGAGACACTAAGATACCATAAGGGTAGGCACCTACGGACTTTCTTAGTCTTAAAGTGTAAGTGGGAGATTCTTGGAATGTATGCCCTTTAGACTAGGTTTTTAATGTAATTATCAAATTTATTACTAAAAGAATTTATTCTCAAAATTTATTTGTGAATTTACATTTTATTTATGCATGATTTATGGTTGGAAAAGACCCACTATGTTTAAGTAAGTGATCCATGTGAATGGTGGTCTTTCACAGTAAGGTATGAATCACAGGTTACTTAACACATAAACGTATGTTCTTAACCAATTGATGAGAATGAGAATCTCATCATGTTCAGGTTATTGTGTTATGAATTCCAAATGGGGAATGGCTTACCTTTAGCCAGTGAGTAGTCTACTTACTTTATAGCATGAGTGTATTTCGAATATGTAGAATAGGACCTGTAATAGTGGTTTCTAAAAGTACTATTTAGAAAAAAACACAGACTATTATTACTACAGCGTGGACTAATACTCTACCACTTGAGTATGAGTTGGTCGCCTAATGAAGCTGAAAGCATGTACTTTGATATACTGTAGTTGAGATTCTATCTAGAGCCAATATACTTGTATGTTGGGTATATGCGACTAGTTAGTTAAGATAGACTTGTACAAGATAGTTTCTACGTTATATCGCCTTTTATGACTGTTCGAATGATCTAAAGCTGAAACATTCCTAGAGTTGTGGATCATTAGACTAGAAGTCTAAGAATGGTAGATATCTTTTAGAGAGGTGTTAGTTCACTCTTCCTCTCTAAATATACGACGATGCGTATAGGGATATTTTAGTCATTACACATGTAGGCTAGAGACTTTGCTAACATAACATTGTCCTTGGGATTAATATTTTCTTATGTTGATATTAAGAAATATTTAAAATACAAAATACAGTTATTTCTATAACAGGGGTATTTTGGTCATTTTAGTAGCCAAGGCAATGTGTATTTTAGTCCTTAGAATAGCCCATAAGTCGTGATGGTTTTGGGTTGAGGGATTGGTCTTGTATAAAATGGATTTTATTTTATTTGAGTAGCCTATTTTATTTGTTATGCTAGAATAAAATAAAATGTCCAAAAAGGGAGAATTATATATTGGCCCATTTGGACTATCTAATTAATTTAATTATTGAGCTTGTATTAGTCTAAGAACAATTAAATTGAATTAAAAGATTAACCCGATAAACTGGGCCAAGGCTTGAGGTTTATATTGGTCCATTTGGGTTATATAATTAATTTAATTATTGGGCTTGTATTAGTCTAGGAATAATTAAATTGAATTAAAGACTTAACCCAATGAATTGGGCCATAAGCCCATAGGCCTACTTAATGGCCTAACATGACATAGGCCTTAGGGCTTCTCTGATTCTTTTGCCTCTATTTGATTTTTGAATGCCCGGATAATAGCCTATAATCAAGGCAGTTAGGATTCAATAGAACAGAGGAGTCTTTCACAGAACATCATTTTTTTTCCTCTAGCCCTTCTTCTTTTTCTCTCTATAGATAATGACCTATGTGCTATTCAATCGCAGGAATAGTGACACGTTTTGTTCCCGATTAATGCTTAATAGCATTTAGTCGGAAAAGGAAAAGATCGTCCTCTTCATCCATAGCCTTCACTAGGCTTTCAAACGCAGTTATATTCCGAAAGACAAGAAGCGTTGAGCTGATGCCCAGAAGAAGCCGATAGCTTGTAGGACAGCAGCCTGAAGAATTGATCACAGAATCGGAAATGGTTCAGACCGAGTTGCAGACACCCCTAGACGAGTGAAAAATCGCAAAGGTAATAGCTTCCGCTGCTCTATTTTTTGTTTTCGACATGCATCTAAGTTTTCGTTTCGCCACAATCACCAACATATACGTCACTGGCAGGGCAGGTACTAATGCTCTTCTCAAATCTTGCATAAGTCCCTTCACAAATTTTCAAGTCCATTTTTGCTCCATATCAACCACGCACTTACAATACTTAGACAACTGGGTAAACCGTGCGGCGTACTGAGTCACTGTCATACTCCCTTACTTCAAACCTTGGAACCCATCTTCTCTCTTTTCCATTTTCCATTGTGGAATATACTTTGCTTTAAAAGCTTCCACAAAGTTATCCCAAGTCCACTCTTGGTCAATCTTTTTCCACTCCTCCTGCATACATTGCCGCCAAGGCCTTGCTATCCCACGCAACCTAGGGGCTGCAAACTTAGCCATCCTTTCCTCACTATATTGCACAGTGGAGTAGATATCCTTCATCTACTCAATCCATTGTTCAGCCTTTTCATCTTGCACTGGCTCTCCATAAAAATTGAGTGGCTGCAAATTCAAAAATCGCTACAGAGCTGAGTCAACTCCCTTACCTGTCTTCTTTTCAACATTCTTTGACAGAGAGTCGAGGATCTCTATCATCTTGTAGAAAGCTTGTCCAATGGTCACCTCTAGGGGTCCCTTCGATGCTTCCTCATATTCTTGCCCATCATCCCCTTTTATTTCAGGGGTAGAATGCTGCATTTAAGAATACTACGGAGCTGATGATGCATTCACTAGAGTAGTTTTGCTACGGACGGTGACTTTTTGCCTTGGAGCAATCTTTAATCATATAAAGTCACTTAGGGATGAGGTATGCATTTATGCAATGAGTAATACTCATTTGAATAATTAATCCATAAACCACAATAGGAAAAATCCAAACTAAACTTGTGCAAAGTAATAAATCAAGTAATTTTGAGAGTAGGTAACCATTCATAAAAAGATAAACACGTTGTTTTTTCAGAATGCAAAATTTTAACAAAAGAAAGAGAGAGTATTCATAGCATCTATATCGTGCATAATCAAAAGTTCCCAATAAGCACAATGCCGAAGAACACCCTTTATTATCCGAAAAGAAAAACAAAGCTTTCCAATCATAACTACAAGGTCAGCTCTACCATCTCACTAACCCTTTCTCCTCCCAGGCTCCACAGAGTCAGACTCATAAAGCCAACCTCCAATATTCTTAGAAAAGTCTATACCTGTGCCATCCACTAATCCCAAAGTCATATGTTCCTTCCCATGTCCCCTAGAGCACCCACCCTCGCCAACCTCAAAATGCCTTGGTTGGGTTACCTCTACCTGCCTAGGCAAAGACTTATAATCTATCTTCCCTAAGTCCTCACTGTTCATAGTTAAGTTAATTATTGGCATGGGTGGGATTGGGGTGTAATCCATAATGTCACCCTCATCATCACTAGCATACATCAAATCATCTATAGGTGTAGGTAGTGGTTCTATGATTTGTACTTCGTCTTCACTATTTTCCTCCAAAGGTAGTTCAGGTTTAGGTTCGGATTTAAGCTCAGATATTGGGTATTCAACTGGTTGAATTGGAATTGGTGAGTGCCAAAGTTGGCCGCTCTTAGTCTTCCTCATTGTTCAATACATTCTAGCCATCCTACACACATGAACAACATAGGTTAGTGAAGGATTACAATTCTTAAAGAAATAACTCTAAACTAAAGTATATATGCCACCTAAACCAGGGCTCAGATACCACCTGTAACACCCCACAACACATGTGCCCAAAGAGGGGGGGTGACAAGACTAAGGGTCTTTATAACTAGGTCAAGAAGTTACAAAAGTAGAAATAACTCAAAATCTAATTACAAAGGAAAACAAAGTCTACAAGTCTCTCAATTTACTTAAAAAGAAACAATCCTCAACGACGAACAAAATTAAAGAATGAAGGAAAACTATCTTCTAATAGCGCGCAATCTTGTTAAAGCTGGCAAATCCTGAAATATGACATCAAAAGAGTGTGAGAAATACATCTCAATAAGCCCTATGTGTGCTCCTGATTGAACCAAAATATGTTCATGAATGTACTTTGAAATTATTTACAAAAATGGACTACAAGTAAAACATTTTTAATCACAAAATGAGTGGTATTCATCGTATCGAAGTCAAAATCATATTAATATATAATATAAAAAAACCACTCAAAAATAAAGTGGACTATTAAACCAGGCATCAGAGCCTTGAGTCATGAAACCCAACATCACAGTATTGTAGGTGATCGGGCCACAAGCGAGGATACTCCCTTTCTCCCATCCCCTCTAACTTACCGGTTATTCATTCTGAAAAAATACAATCTCACTTGGAACCAAAGTGCTAGCTCAGATCGGCCTAACCTACTAGGACTATCTCATTATCCAGATAAAGCTCATCTCCCAGATGTTGTCGCCTGTTGAGAGACATATCCTTCCCTTCAAAGGCTCGTCCAACAGGCCTACCCTTATTGAGTACTTAACATATCATCATTCAAGATCCAATCTTAATGAAAACATTTCTAATACTTGTTGGTTATCCAAGCATGATTTCCAAATGATTAGCTGTAAAATCGTTTTACAATTAAAAAATGATTTTTCAGTAAAATCTTTGTTTGATGGAATACTTTTATTGGGAAACAGTCAGGCTTGCATTCCAGTCAATCACGTTATTCAGCTAACAAGCATTTTCTAATTGACTTGCAATTCAGAGCTTTTATATCAAATATTTAATGCAAGGACTTACCCCGTTCCTTTGTCTCACCGATAAAAGATTCTTCTGATGACTTGCTCAAAAGTGCGTAGTCCCGTCTAAAGAAAATACAAAGATCATGTCACAAACTTTCCTATAACCCTTATATTGCCATAATATCCAAAATAGTTCAACTACTAACATCAAGTCATCAAATGGTTCAAACCAACTAATTTCTTCACCCCAAACATAGCATCCTAGACATGAAGTAATTCTCACTAAGCATTCAATGTACACTACGGCAATTGCTAGGTAATAAGCTAATCATATGTAAAGGCATAGATGACTAACTAAATAAATAAACATTTAATTAATTAATTAAAATAAAGTTTGTTTGTAAATAGATAAAGAAACAAATAAATATTTATGATTATTAGATAATTAAAGGACCATGCCGGTAAATGTATAATATATACATGGTTTTGAAAATAGTTTATGTTTTATATTTAGTAAGTTAATCATTGGATAAATCTTTTTATAAAAGAGGATTTGAGTATCTACATTATAAGACAATAGTATTAAATACTAGCTGATCACAAAAATAATACCAACAAAATAGCAATACTAATAATACTAGTAATAATAACAATATCAATATTAATAATAGTAATGATAATAAAATAATAGTGATCTTGATGATAATACTAATAATCGTAATAATAATAATAATAATAATAATAATAATAATAATAATAATAATAATAATAATAATAATAATAATAATAATAATAATAATAATAATAATAATAATAATAATAATGTCGATAACCATAGTAATAACAATAACAATAATATTATTATTATTATTATTATTGACAATAATAATAGTATTAGCGATACAAATAATACTACTACTACTAATAATAATAATAATAATAATAATAATAATAATAATAATAATAATAATAATAATAATAATAATAATAATAAGAATAATAATAATAATAATAATAATAAAACAATAATTTTATTGTTGATAAAGGTATATCATTATTAGCAATCAATAAGTATCGTACAAAATCAAGTAACAAAAAATACGAACAATAATATTGTGTGTGTGTGTGTGTGTGTGTGTGTGTGTGTGTGTGTTAATCTCCTAAAACACACATCCAATAAAAAGGACCATCAAGATCATACAACTATAAAATCCTTATGTTCTATGATCATACTATTGGCAAAGTATGTTCATAAATATAAAACTATGGAACCACCAAAAGATCGATCAATTGCGTAACTCAAATTTTCCATGATAAAACCATGCCTGTCTAACCCAAAAAATCACAACTTATACATTACATTAATTGGCTCTCCAAATAAATTAGAATATTGATCCAACTAAATCAACCAGCAAATATCCTAACTGGGTAATGTAGATTACATCAATTTATAGAAGTTCTATTGGTTTGATTGGTGACTCCTTGTTGGCCAGGTCGAAACAACTTGTGCGAAGGAAAAGGCTCGACTGGATCACCTATGGTTTCTGTGTGGTTGCAAAGGGAAAAAGGAAGAATCCAGTCCCATTGCTTCGATTAAAATAGAGTAGATAAAAAAAGAAGAATGAAGAGAGACAGAAGATCATGACCTTCTAGCGATGCCAATAATGTCATGTGATAGAGAGTAGAGTTATTTAGGTGAGAATAGAAGATCTCCAGATGTGTGTGTGTGTGTGTGTTTTTTTTTTTTTTTTTTTTTGGATAGAAAATGCGAGAGAGTTTTGGCAGGTTTTGAGTGTGTCAAATGGAGAAGAAATTGATAGATATATAAATGATACTACGTAGAGACCTCTAGGCTGGCTAGGAGTACTATGGTCTCCTGATGTAACCTGGTCACTTTGTAGTAAATCTAATAGCTTCTGTATATATACGAAGCTATCTAAGCAATGTACATCAGTATATATATACATAGGGACTTGGAGGCAGTGAAATATAGAGTCTTGATTCTCAATTCTTCTCTAAATACAAACTTCTAACATGGTATTAGAGCCTTCTGCCACGGCTATTCCCAATTTTACCCTTACTTCTCTACCAACCACATTTAATGTGTCTCATCTATTCCTAGTTCCTATGGACCGAAATTCTTATCTTTGCTGGCAGTCTCAATTTAAGAATGTTCTCGACATACATGATCTCAAAGCCTTGATTTATTCGAGCAAGTCTATAATAAAAGACACTTCTTCTGCTTTTACTCAATGGATGAAAGTAGACAAGCTTGTCCTCAGTTAGATCAAGGTGACTGTCCCTACCATTGTTCAAACTCTTCTCCTACCTTGCTCTACTGCGTATGATGCCTAGACATTACTTGAGCGGTGTTTATCTCCCCTTTCTAAGACGCATGTCAGAACCCTCTGGGATCAATTGCGTACACTCAAAAGGGATACTGAGAAGGTAGTCGCTGATTATCTTCTCCATACTAAATCTATCTCAGACTCTCTAGCCATACCCGGGTCTTTTGTTCTAGAAGCCGATCTCATTGAGTATGTCGTTGATGGTCTAGGTCATGCGTATAAGGAGTTTGCCACTTCTCTGCATCTTTGTCCTACCCTTACCTTTCATGAGTTTTTTGATCTTGCCATTCTGGAATAACGTCTACTAAGGAAAATGTCCACTTTTTCCATCTCTAACAGTTTAGCCTTGACTATCGACCGAACTCCCAACACTGTTACTTCTCAGATACATTCTCTCTCATCTTACAGAGGTCGCGGCCGTGGCAAGGGCAGAGGACAAGGTAGAAATCACGGTTATCATCATCACCTATCCTACGCCACTCCTCCAATCACCAACCACCATTGCTTCTGACACCAGCTTCTCCTTGCTTAGAATCTCAATTTTCTGACATTCCAGCATCTGTGAACAGGATTGTTGCGTGCCAAATTTGCAACAAACTTGGACATACTGCATGGGTATTCTACAAACGCCAGAATACGACCTATATTGTGAATTTCATTCCAGGTTCATAAACCTCTGGACCCGACAATACTTCCTGGTGTCTTGATTCTGATGCTACTCACCACATGACTCCATCTATGTCATCCTTGTCTTAAGCATCCCCTTCTCATGGTTCTGGCACTATTACAATTAGGAATGGATCTCAACTTCCTTTTACTCATGTTGGCTCAAGTTCTCTTTTGACCTTGTCTAAGCCTCTCTCTCTAAATCGTGTTCTTTGTGTGCCTCAACTTCTCAAAAATCTTCTTTCTATTCAACAATTTACTCATGACAATAACTATTTCTTTGAATTGGCCTCTAAGGGATTTGCTGTTAAGGATACATAGACGCATCATCCTCTTCTCTAAGGCAGTAGCAATGGTGGCCTATATCATCTCCGCGACCAACTTCCTTCTCCAAAAATTTCTTCGCTCTATGGTGAACGGACAACTCCCATGACTTGCCATGCTCGCCTTGGTCATCCTTCCAATAGATTTTAACAAGTTTTGTCAAAGAAGGATAGCTTGCCTGTTAAAGGTTTGTTTTTAATGATCATGTCTGTCATGTCTATCCTTTAGGCAAGTCGTGTCAATTACCTTTTGGCACAAGATAATATACTGCTAAACATCCCCTAAACTTCTTGCATCTTGATGTCTCAGGCCCCGTGCCTATTTTGTCTCACTCTGGATATCGATATTATTTATCATTTGTGGATGATTATACCAGACATACATGGTTGTATCCTTTAGCAAACAAATCTGATACATTTTCTGTGTTTCTTGTCTTTATGGAGAGTGTTGAAAATCTTTTATCTCATTGTATCAAATGCATCCAGATCGATGGGAGGGGGGAGAATTTACCAATCGGCTATTTGTTGCCTTCTTAAAGGAACAGGGTATACTGCAATAGATGTCTTGTCCTTATACTCCCTAACAAAATGGGGTAGTGGAATGGAAGCATCGTCATATTGTCAGTATGGGGTTGTGTCTTCTGTCCCAAGCTAGTGTACCTTCAACATTTTGGGTCGAGACTTTCTCTACTACTGTTTCCCTAATAAACAGATTGCCAATAAAATCTCTTGAGTACACTACCCCATTGGAAAGTCTCACTGGGCAGCCTCTCAATTATTGTTTCCTTAAAACTTTTGGATGTACTTGTTCTCCATATCTAGTCCCTTATAATAATCATAAAGTTTCTCCCAAGTCTACTAAATGTGTCTTCTTAGGTTATGATTTATCTTATAAGGGATACAAGTGTATGGAACTCACTACTGGGAAGATGTTTCTCACCAGACATATCTTGTTTGATGAGACTTCTTTTCCTTATCACGTGGATACTCTGCCAACCACTACCTCCAACTTGCAATCAACCTCTTCCAGTGTTCAGTCTGACTCAGACAATGGTAAGTCTACGTCCACAAACTCTTCCTCAGTTTCGATGAATGATCCAGAGCATCCCATGTCTCCTGTTCAAACCACAAGAAGTCTGCAACAAGTGCACCATGTGCCCACTGAAGTTGTCTCCTTTGCATCAACTTCTCTTGGGTTTTCGCAATAGACATAGGTTCTCTTCCTCCAAATAAATACAAAAGTATCAATGAATTGGTTTATGGAACTACTCCTTATCCCCTACCTGAAGCTTTATTAGCTGAACTTACCAATTCCTTTTTTTCTAAACCTACAAGCTATCGACAAGCTGATAAGATTCCTCAATGGCATGTTGCAAAGGAAGATGAGTATGCTGCATTGTTATGGAACAACACATGGTCTCTTGTACCAGCTATATCCTCAATGAACATTGTCGGTTCTAAATTGGGATATAAGGTTAAAAAGAAAGTTGATAACTCTATTGAGCGATATAAGGCTCGTCTAGTTGCTAAGGGTTACAATCAGCAAGAGGGTATTGATTACAATGAGACTTTCAGTCCTGCGGTGAAAACTTCTACAATTAGGGTTATTCTCTTCTTAGATGTATCTCGCCAATGGCCTCTTAAACAACTGGATGTTTGCAATGCTTTTCTCAATGGGTTTCTTACTGAGGAGGTTTATATGACTCAACCACCGGGATTTACCGACCCTCTTAAACCTCAATATGTTTGCAAGCTTCACCGTGCTCTCTATGGTTTGAAATAGGCCCCTCGTGCATGGTATCATAGACTACATCAGTTTTTGTTACAAGAAGGTTTTTTCAATAGTTGTTGTGATGCATCTTTGTTTATTCGACAAGCTTCTTGTCATCTCTTACTTGTTTTGGTTTATGTTGATGATTTGATCATCACTGGTGATGGTTCTTCCATAGTTAGCCATTTTCTTACTCACATTTGTTCTACCTTCGATTGTCATGGTGATCTTGGGTTTTTCCTTGGTATGGAGTTATATCACACTAAGGACTCCCTTTCCTTGTCCTAGACTCACTATGCTACAGACCTACTGAAGCGATTCAATATGTTGCTCTGCAAACCATGTTCAACCCCTTCTGTACCTTTGTCTCGTCTCCCTTCTTTTGTAGGTGATGCTCTTTCTAATGTCACAAAGTATAGGAGTATAGTTGGGGGGTTGCAGTATCTAGCTCTTACCCGGCCGAATATTAGATTTAATATCCACCAAGTTTGCTAGTTTCTTCGTCAGCCACGCACCACCCATCTTCAAGCAGTTAAGTGGATATATCGTTACATCAAGGGCACCATGGAACATGGTATGTCTTTCGGAGTTCCAACCAAATGCTCTTGCATGCTTTTTCTGATTCTGATTGGGTAGGTGATCCAGATGATCGTCGTTCCACTACTGGTGTGTGTCAATTTCTTGGGCCTAATCTCCTAACGTGGACTGCTAAGAAGCAATCTACTGAGTCACATTCCAACACGGAAGATAAGTATCGTGCGTTAGCCGAGTATCGTGTGTTAGCCACCACTGCCACTTAATTATGCTAGTTTTGTTATCTATTTCATGAACTTGCTCTTTTTCCTGCCTACTATCCAACCCATACACTGTGAAAGGATTTTTGCTATCCATATAGTTGCCAAACCTGTCTTTCATTCTCGCGCTAAGTATATTGAAATTGACTATCATTTTCTATGTGACTTGGTTGTTCGTGGAGCTCTTTGTATTCAATATGTTCCCTCTGATGCTCAATTAGCTGATGTATTTACCAAGTATCCATCCCGCGCTCATTTTTATTCCCTGGGTACCAAGCTTCATCTTCACACTATTCTGTCTCACTTAAGGGGACCTAATAGATATATAGAAGATACTACACAGAGGTTGGTTAGGAGTACTATGGTCTCCTAATGTAATCTAGTCAGTTTGAAGTAAATCTGATTACTTCTTGTATAGATACGAAGCTATCAAAGTAATGTACAACAATGGTATATATATACATAGGGAATCGGAGTCAATGAAATGTAAAGTCTTGATTCTCAATTCTTCTCTAAATACAGACTTCTAACAGAAATAACTTATTGCCTAAGAAAACATAAAAGCTTATTAATTTGGTGATGTTGCTCATCTAGTGTGGGAGTGAATTGATCATGAAGCCTTTTTAGTGTTGAGGATGTCTTGATTGTGTAGTTTGAATAAAAATCGAGAGCTTGCTGGTGACAAGAGTTTCTGCTGTGAGTATAAGTAATGTGAATTTGCTGAAATTTGATGCCTTGGAGAAGTAGTTTCGATTTAGTTTGTTTCCATGTGGGTGTGCGAGTGCTGGCCGAAAATAGATGTTCAGGTTTGAGTGTGTTGGCTGGTAGTATGCTTGGTGATATGGTTTGGATAAGTGCAAATTCCTCCTAATTTAAAATAAAAGTTGGTATTGTAGTTTTTAAGAAGTTTGAAAGCTTATCTACTGCAATCATACAATTCGATTAGCTGGTGTAGGAGAGGAAAATAAATTGCTGAAGTTTGGTGCTTTGATGTAGAAGTTTAAATGGGCTGTGTTCAGTCAACTATGGTGGGGAGCAAAGAGACATTTTTAGCTTCTGACAATGTCTTGATGTCGGCTGATTGGAGAAGAAACAGCCTTAAGCTTCTACGTTAGTTTTCTACTCAGCCAAGCTTTAGACTTGTGAAGATGATTTACTACTGGCTAAACAATGAGAGGGAAAAAAACCTGGGTGGCCGAAATTCTTCAAGGAGAAGAAGAGTTCTAATTAAAGAGAAAATTCTAATTAAACGAATTTTTAAGGAAAAGGAGTCTAAAGAAATTATTTGGAATATCTTTTTTTCCAAAAAAAATAAAAGCTGGTATTATTCAACTCCATCCTAGAATTCAAAAGCTTCAAATAAAAGTAGTCCTAATGGTTATCAAAATTTTATAGCTAAAGGATAGAATGAAATTTTTAGAAAAGATAAATATTAAATTGAGGGAAAAAAAATAGAAATCAGGATTTCCTAATCTATTAACCTCCCATAAAATCTTGATTCAATATATATCAACCTTTAACCCCCCCCCCTTGAAATGGCGGCCTGCTTGGTTTTATACACCAAAAATTATATTCGAAATGTTGTTTTGCTGAAACGAAATTCAGCTTGCTTCTGACACCAGCTTCAAGAGAATTTGAAGTTTTTACATTCTTTTAGAGAAGATATAAAACTCCAATCATTTAGGGAAGGCGGCGGCTGGTTAATAGAATTAGATAGAAGTTAAATTTTCTCTACAAATCACAACATATGATTTTCAAGACTTTCACTAGGAGTTTAAAACTGCACAATGTCAGCTAGGTCTAGGTTGATTATCTAGCCAAAGAAAAAGAAGAACAAAACTTTCGGATTAATAGAGACTAGTAAAACATAAGAAGCACCTAAAGGAAACTAAGTTAATCCAAATCTCTTCTTAACGGAACCTCATCCCAAATTCTCGGTCAACCAAATTTACGTTTTAAATGTATATGTATACAAATTAGATTCCAGGAAGAATTAAGTAAATGTCTTGGAAAAGACAAAAGAAAATTTGGTAACATTTTAAAAGATGGAAATTAAATTACCACAATCCAATCAAATAATAAAAGAAATATTTAAGAGGGATTTCCCTTTCAAAAAGGGCGGCACTTGGCTATTTTTCCGCCAAAGTGGAAAAAAAAAACACAGGGAAATAGAAAAGGAAATAATTTTGGTGGAGTTAGGACTTGATCTTGTGTCTATAAGAAATAAGCACCAAGCTTTATCCGCTAGATCATATCAACTCCTGTATTCATATTACTTAACTAGACCTTCTTCAAACTCTCACACAGGGCAATTTTTTTGCTCATAAGGGTTCTAACTCCTATAATGAATCAATAACTAAAATAAAAAATAACTATGACCTTACTAAGCAACCTATATACTCCTGAATAAACACAATTTCAACTATACACAAACAAACACACACATCCATCAGTCACATACATAGAATTTTCAAAATCCATGATCAGGCAAGATAACATACAATGCCCCCAATTCCCACGTACTTAGGATAAGGTTTAGATGGGGTTTTACATTCTTCCTTCCTTAAAGGAATTTTGTCTCGAAATTCTGAGTGTCAAACTAGTAGGTACTTACTATCAAGGGTGTAGGTTAATTCTTTCCTGTCCCAACCCTTATGCTAGGCCTATACCTCATTTCCATACAAATGAGTAGATCCAAGGTCTGTTGTCATATTCACAGAGTAGCCTTGAATAGAATGCGTAGCTTCCTCCACAACCGCATCAGCTCCAACTTCCTTCTGATTTAAAGTAAAAATCTTAGCCTTCACTTTAGGTTTTGCTCTACAACTTCCTGTGGCTCCAGCAATAGTCCCTTAGTTAACTCCGATAAGTTGTGCTGGGGCTCTTTATCCAAACCTCAGCGGTTTAGGACTGTTGTTCTGAAGGTGGTCTAGGTCCCCACAATTGTAGCATTTCCTGGCTACTCCTTTCGACCAGCAATCTCTTTCTACATGATCACGTTTCCCGTAGTACCGACATGTTAGTAACTTTAGGGTAGGGCCTATTGGGGTGGTCTATGCTTGGTTCCCCTTGTTTTCCCAAAGTTAACAAGTAGGTCATTCGTTAGAAGATTGCCTTCCGGATTATACTAATGATAAGTGCAAACTAGGCACCATCCTAAGCTTGTCTTCATTTTCGATTCTGGCTGAGGCGTCCACCGCTGCATCATACGTCACTGGCATGGCAAGTGCTAATGCTTTTCTCAAATCTTGCCTAAGTCCCTTCACAAATTGTCGAGTCTATTTTTGCTCCATATCTATCACGCACTTACAATACTTAGACAACTGGGTAAACTGTGCGGCATACTGAGCCACTGTTATACTCTTAGGCTTCAAACCTTGGAAATCATCTTCTCCCTTATCTATTTTCTATTAAGGAATATACTCAGCCTTAAAAGCTTCCACAAAGTTATCCTAAGTCTACTATCGGTCAATCCTTTTCCACTCATCCTGCAAATGTTGCCCCCAAGGCCTTGCTAGCCCTTGCAGCCTAATGGCTGGGAACTTAAACATCCTTTTGTCACTGTATTACAGAGAAGAGAAGATATCCTCCATCTGCTCAATCCATTGTTCCTCCTTTTCATCTTGCTCTGCCTCTCCGTAAAAAGTGAGTGCCCGAAACTTCAAAAATTACTCCAAAGCTGAGTCATCTCCCTTAGCTGTCTGCTTTTCAACCTTCTCTGATAGAGAATAGAGGATCTCTATCATCTTGTAGAAAGCTTATCCAATGGTCACCTCTGGGGGTCCCTCAGATGCTTCCTCATATTCTTGCCCTTCATCCCCTTTTATTTTAGGGGTAGAATGCTGCATTTGAGCATACTGCAGAGTCAATGATGCATTCTCTGGAGTAGTTTTGCTACGAACAGTGACCCTTTGCCTGAGTGCCATCTTTAATTATATAAAGTCATTTAGGGACGAAGTATGCATGTATGCAATGAGTAATACTCGTTTGAATAATTTATCCATAAACCATAATAGGAGAAACCAAACTTAACTTTTGCAAAGTAAAAAAATCAAGTAATTTTGAGAGTAGGTAACCATTCGTAAAGAGATAAAAGCGTTATTTTTTCATAATGCAAAATTTTAACAAAAGAAAGAGAATGTATGCATAGTATCTTTATCGCACATAATCAAAAGTTCACAATAAGCACAATGCAGAAGAACACCCTTTATTGTCTGAAAAGAAAAACAAAGCTTTGTAATCATAGCTGCACGGTCAGCTGAACCATCTCACTCACCCTTTCACCTCTCCGGATCCTCAGAGTCAGACTTATAAAGCCAACCTCTAATATTCTTAGAAAAGTTTATTCCAATGCCATCCACTAATCCCAGGGTCATATGTTCCTTCCCATGTCTCCTAGAACCCTCCCAAACCTCAAAATCCCTTGGTTGGTTTACCTCTACCTGCCTAGGCAGAGACTTATAATCTATCATCCCTAAGTCCTCATTATCTGTAGTCAAGTCAATTACTGGTATGGGTGGAATTGGGGCGTACTCCATAATATCACCCTCATAACCACTATCATACATTAAATCATCTATATGAGCAATTCCATGATTTGTGCATCAAATCATCTATTGGTGCAATGATGCATATGGATTTGGGTATAAAAATATATAAAAACTAAGCACATACCCAATCAAGTTTACATTAAAACGTTAAACCCAAATTACACATATGAGCAAGCGTACTTATCATTAACATAGTATAGGGTTCAAACGAGTGTCGATCCTCACGGAACAAGTATACATTAGTCACCTTTCTTTCATTGTTTAACCGACTCAATAAAGTGAAAAAGAAATAAAAATGAAAAATAAAATAAAATAAAATATATACATGTCAAGGATGGAGAATTATGTAACTCAAGCCATTGTTTAGACAAATATGATCATAAAGTACCCAACCTTTATCATAACTAATTATTCTCTTGGCATTATGAAGTATTAAAGTAGACTCACTTCTTTCCCAATCTATGAAATCACTATCTTTTAGATAAATTAGCATCACATACTCTGTCTTAACTAATTCATCCAAAAGATGCATTAAACACAATCCTTGATTAAATTTCCATACTCTGGCAAACTTAAAACATAAAATTAACCAATGAATCCATACTCTGGCAGACATCAATTAACCTTTAATTACCAGTTCTTAGCAATTAACCCATTTTCTAAGTAAGTTAAAAGACAACAAATATGAAACTACTGAATTAAAACCACCATCAACCTCTTTCCCAAGTATGTTAATGGAAAGAAACAACCAAATAGTCTCGTGATTAGCCCAAGTAATTAAATACCAAGAAAAACAACCAATTAATCAAAAGATCAAACAACTCTAAAAACCATGAATATCTAAAACAATGTCGAATTATAATAAAACAATTAACATATCATTGTTCAAGAAAAAGAAAGCACACATAAACAAGCCTCCTTCTTCTTCCTTTTTTGCTAATGGGGCTAGGGTAGGCTTCCCTAAGAACTCTGGGGGATGGTTGTATAAGGCTAATTTTGAGGATTCTGATGAAGACTAGAGGGCTGAGAGTTATTTTGATCAGGATGTTTATTTATTATTTTTCGTAAACTATTATGTTAAGGAATTTTATTTCTGTTTTCTGTTTAAATTTCAAATTTATGCAAATAAAGATTAGAGAGAAAATTTATGAGCAATCCTTTAGACAAAAAGTTGCATCTAATTTCCTTTTACTTATATCTGACTGTGAATACATGCTCGACTAAAATGATTTAATCATTGAATACATGAACTTATCATTTGGGTATGGTTTAGAATGGCAAGCGTCGTGTAGCTTCGTCAAGCAGAAGGATTCCAGAAGCAGATCATGTGGCACCAGAAGTTGAGACGACCAAGATACAATCACCCAACCGGGATAATGAGAGTGAACCGGATATGGGAATGGGGTCTGACGCACCAGTTGATGTATCGATGGGACAGGCATTCAGTAAGATGGCAGAGATTCTACAGACCCTGACTGAACGAAGGAACCCAAGGGAGAAGATGAGGCATTGGAGCGATTTTTGAAGTTTCAGCCGCCCATCTTCTTGGGCGAAGCTGAGCAAGATCAGAAAGCAGAGCAATGGATCAAACAGATGTAAGATATATTTGCAACACTCCAGTACACTGAGGAGCGAATGGTTAAGTTTGCTGCATTCCGTTTGAGGGGCTCAGCTCGGGCATGGTGGCAGCGGGTTCAGGACGACTGGGAGATGGTTGATCAGGAATGGACGTGGTCCAACTTTATTGAAGCCTTCAGAGTTGAGTACATCCCTTAGTGGATAGTGGAGAAAAGGGAGGACGAGTTTTAGAATTTGAAGCAAGGAAGTATAACAGTGGCCCAGTATGCAGTACGATTCACCCAGCTGTCGAAGTACTGCAAGAGATAAGTGGACACTGAGCAGAATAGGGCAAGGCAATTCATCAAAGGATAGAGGCAGGAATTGAGGAGGGCGTTGGCACCTTCTCCACCAACGACCTATTCAGGGGCCGTAGACGCAACTACCAGGATTGAGAATGAGGACCGCAGCAAGATGGCGGCAAGGCCTTTCCAGTCGCCAAGGTAATCGCAAAGACCCTTCCCGAGGCAGCAAACCAACAAGCGACCCGCCGACCAGCAGTGGCAGAACCAAGGAAAGCAAGCCCGGACCGCACCAGTCGGACCTGCTCAGAACCTTCCGTTATGCCGGCAGTGTGGAAAAAGAGGCCACACAGAGAAGAACTGTTGGCCCAAAGGAGGAGAGCGGAAATGTTATCACTGCGGCGACCCGAGCCACCTGCGGAACGCCTGCCCTAAACTGCACCGAGTCGGCAAAAGAAGTCCGGATCAGAATCCAAGACCCAATAGAACCAATGCCATGGGATCATCCGGGAATGGAGCACCAAAGCCTCAAGTGAAAGCCAAGGTATTCGCTCTTAACAGAGAGGAGGTTGGAGCCGATGCAGCAGTAGTGGAAGGTAAATTTACTATCCAAGGACGTTCCGTTAATGCATTGATAGATCCTGGCTCTACTTATTCCTACTTAAACAAGATCTTTGCATGTTATTTAGGTTAGGATGGAGTAGAGTTACCTTTTACCCTATTAGTAAGTACACCTTTGGGGAAGATGGTGCAAACAATCGGTATGTGTGAAACTGTAAAATTGGCGTGATGAGAGAAAGCCTGGAGGGATATTTGATAGTATTGGATATTGAGGATTATGATTTAATATTTGGAATGGATTGGTTAGCAAAGCATGGGGTTAGGGTGGACTATAAGAATAAATCAGTCTAGTTCATTAGACCGGGTTGTGATGTGTTGGAATTTGATGGCAATAGGGTAAAGGAATTAAAGTATTTGTGATGTGTCCAGACTTGGGTATAAAAACCATACAAAACTAAGCACATTCCCAATCAAGTTCAAATTAAAATGTTAAACCCAAATCACACATATGAGCAAGCATACTCATCATTAACTGAGCATAGGGTTAAAACGAGTGTCGATCCTCAAGGAACAAGTAGATATTAATTACCCTTCTTTCATTATTTAACCGACTTAATAAAGTGAGAAATAAATAAATAAAGGAAAATTAAAAAGAAAATAAAAATATGTATATGTCAAGGATGTAGATTTATGTAACTCAAGCCATTGTTTAGACAAACATGATCTTAAAGAACTTAACTATTATCATAACCAATTAATCTCTTGGCACCATGAAGGATGAAGGTAAACTCACTTTGATGGTCAATCCATGAAATCACTATCTTCTAGATAAATTAGCATCACTTGGTCCGTCCCAACTAATTCATCCAAAAGACGCATTAAACACAATCCTTAATTAAATTCCCTTTGTCTCAGCGATTTAGAGCATGAAATTAATCAATGAACCCTTGGTCTCGGAAGACAACAATTAACCTTCAATTACCAGTTCGTAAACAATCAACCCCCTTTGGTCCAACAAGTCAATTGCCAACAGAATGTGAAATTAATAAATCGAAACACCCATCAACCCCCTTTGGTCCGCAAGTCGATGGATAAAATCAACTAACTAATCTCGTAATAAGCATAAGTAATTGAATACCAAGAATAATAACAAATTAATCAAAAGATCAAATAACTCTAGAAATCATGAATATCTAAAACAATGTTGAATTACAATAAAATAATTAACATATCATCGTTCAAGAAAAAGAAAACAAAGTAAAAGAAAGAACTCATAGACAAGCCTCCTTCTTCTCCCTTTGAAGACCCTCTTGTACAACCCTCCTTGAACTATTAATCTCGAGAAAATATTGGTGATGCACTCAAAAATAAATCTAAGTCCCTACATTGTGCACCTCCTTTTTCTAGGGTAAATTGGCCTTTATTTATAGGTTTACAAAGTTCCTAAAAGAATCCTAAGTAAAGAAGAAATAATTACCTAAAGAAATCAAAAACCAAGAATGAGTAATAAAAACTAAAATAAAATCCTAAATAAAACCTAAAGAATTCCACCGCCCTGACTTTGACCGTGAGATTGAATTGGAGAATTTGGAGATCAAGTTGAATTCAATTTGGATTTTGCTTTTGTCTTTTTGTGCTGAAATTGCAATACTTGTTGAATTTGGAATTTGAGAAATATGCAATTGGCTTCCAATTGAGTCATTGAAGCCACCGAAATTTTGAAGTTGATTTTCTCTTCTTTCCTACATTGGCTCAATTGAGCCGTCACCAAGCTACTTCTCATTTTCTATTTTGCCTTTGCAATCTGCTCCAATTAAGCCGCTAAATGAGCTGCTGCCAAAATTACCTTGTTGTCGGCTAAATTGAGCCATCAAGCCCACCGAAATTTTGCCGCTTCTTGTTCTTTTGTTTTTGTCTTTTGCAGCCACCATTGTTGACTTCTCCTTTACACTTTTTGTTTTGCTGCTGCTGTCTTCTTTATGTCGGCTTAAGTGATGAAGCTAGCCGACCGAACCCACGGCCTTTTTCTTCTTGTTTCGGCTGCTTCTTTTCAGCCCACTTTTGTTGACTTTTATCATTCTTCTTGGCCCACCACTGAAATTCAATCAATTCTTTGTTACAATTGTTTCCTTTTGCTTTGCTGTGAGCCGTGAGCCATGAACCGAAATTCCTTTGATGCTTCTTTTCTTGCTGTCGGCTCAATTGAGACATGAAGCTGTCAAAATTGCACTTCCCCTGTTCACTCAATTTCTCTACTCTTTTCTCTGTTTTTCCAGTGAAAGACCGGCGCCGGCTGTCCTTCTTGGGGGTGGCACCGCCTCTGTTCTGTTCTGTGATATTTTTATCTTATTTTAGCCCTAAAATCTGAAATAATGTAAAAAATACCTTTCCAAGGGTAAAATTTCAAATATGAAGGAATATGACTAGTTACTTTACAAAATGTATCTCAAAATAATATCAAATAACTAGAAAAATATGACTAATTTAGGCTCTATCAATTTGATAGTGGGGGCTAAGGCTCGAAAATTGCTGAAGCAAGGATGTCAAGGGTACCTAACTTATGTGATAAGCAAACCAAAGGACCAGTGCACTCTGGAGGACACCGAGATAGTGAAGGATTTCCCGATATGTTCCCAGCGAAGCTTACTTCTCTACCTCCCAGCCGGGAAGTTGAATTCACCATTGACCTAGTTCCGGGAGCGGAACCAGTATCGCGGACCCCGTATCGGACGGCACCGGCAAAGCTGAAAGAGCTGAAGGAACAATTAGAAGAGTTAGTGAAGTAAGGCTATATTAGACCTAGCACGTCGCCCTAGGGAGCACCTATACTATTTGTAAAGAAGAATGACGGGACTCTAAGACTGTGTATCAACTATCAGGGCTTGAACAACCTAATGGTCAAGAACAAGTATCCTCTACCGCTGATTGATGAGCTATTCGACCAGCTACAAGGATCTAGTTGCTACTCCAAATTGGACCTGAGGTAAGGGTACTATCAAGTGCGGATAAAAGAGGAGGATATCCCCAAGACGGCCTTCAACACCAGATATGGACATTATGAGTTCGTGGTAATGCCGTTCGGGGTGACCAATGCTCCAGCAGTATTCATAGACTTGATAAACCGAGTGTTCTGACCCTACTTGGACAAGTTCATGATGGTCTTTATCGACGACATTCTAATCTATTCCAAGAGTCCGGAGGAGCATGCGGAACATTTGAAGCTCGTATTGGAGAAGTTGTGGGAGCACAAGATGTTCGCCAAGTTTGGCAAGTGTAAGTTCTGGTTGGACAGTGTAGCATTTCTTAGCCATGTGGTGACTAAGGAGGGAATCAAGGTAGACCCAGCAAAAGTTGAAGCAGTGTCAGATTGGAAGTAACCGGAGAACATCACTGAGATTCGAAGTTTCTTGGGATTGGCTGGTTACTATAGGAGGTTTATCAAAGGATTTTCAACGCTCGCATTGCCTATGACTCGACTACTGAGGAAAGATGTCCCATTTGTTTGGGGAGAAAAATATGAGAAGAGTTTCCAAGAGTTGAAGCGAAGATTGATAACAGCACTAGTGTTGAGTCTGCCAGAGGGAGATAAGCCTTATGGGCTGAATATCGATGCCTTGAAAGAAGGATTAGGAGCAGTATTGATGCAAGACCGAAAAGTGATCACTTATGCTTCTCGGAAGTTGAGACCTCATGAAGTCAACTACCCTACACATGATCTGGAGCTAGCAGCCATTGTGTTCGCTCTAAAGAAATGGCGACACTACCTGTAAGGAGCTGAATATGAAGTGTTCACTGACCACAAGAACTTGAAGTACATCTTCACCCAGAAGGATTTGAATTTGAGACAGCGGCGGTGGATGGAATTCCTAGAAGAGTACCGTTGTCCAATCAACTATCATCCCGGGAAGGCCAACGTTGTTGCTGATACACTGAGCAAAAAAATCAGTATGGCCAGATTAAGAATGCAGGAGATTCAAGTGGCTCAAGATGTGTTGGATAGAAGAGTAGAAGTGCAGGAGAAGAGAATTGTTATTAGCAACCTGAAATTAGTACCGGATCTAAGGCAGGAAATCGTGGAAGCTTAGCAAAGTAACACAGAATTTCAATTTTTCAAAGACAAGGAGCTCAAACGGCAAGGCAGTGAATTTCGACAAGACGAAGCGGGAGTTTTGTATTTTGGGGATCGGTTGTGTGTACCTAGAGAGCATCAATTGAAAGACAAAATTTTGGAAGAGACGCACAAGAGCAAGTACACCATTCATCTGGGGAAAGTGAAGATGTACCAGGATCTGAAGAGGGTCTATTGGTGGCCCGGAATGAAGCGGGATGTGGTTAAGTATGTCTCGACATGTCTCACCTGTCAGAAAGTCAAAGCGGAGCATAAGAAGTCAACGGGACTGTTACAACCATTGACAGTACCTGAATGGAAGTGGGAGGAGGTGACCATGGATTTTATCACCGAACTTCCTATGTCTAGGACCCAGAAGGATGCCATATGGGTAGTAGTGGATCGACTGACCAAATCGGCACATTTCATACCAGTGAATGTACGAGATTCTATAGAGAAGTTGGCTCATACCTATGTGCGCAAAATAGTCCGTTTGCATATAGTACCTTCAAGTATCGTGTCTGACAGAGACCCGAGGTTTATGTCTTGTTTTTGGGACAAGCTTCAAGAATCGATGGGGTCGAGTCTGAAGTTCAATACAACGGCGCATCCGCAGACCGATAGGTAGTCAGAAAGGGTTATACAAATATTGGAAGATATGCTGAGAGCCTGTGTTCTAGATTTCGGGGATAAGTGGATCGAATATATGCAGTATGCAAAGCTGTCATATAATAATAGTTATCAAGCTTCAATTGGGATGGCTCCGTATGAGGCCCTGTATGGACGCAAGTGTCAGGTACCACTATACTAGAGTTGGTCAGAAGATGGTCACGTAGGTAAAATCGGAGAAGTCTGTGTCTAGGAAATATTAGACAAAGTTAAGTTAATCAGGGAAAGGTTGAAGGCAGCTCAGAGCCGACAAAAGAGCTATGCAAATAATAGGTGGAGAGAATTGGAGTTTCAAGTAGGAGACAGTGTATTTCTGATATTGACGCCGAATAGGGGAATCTTGAAGCATCTGAAGGGTGGAAAGCTGAATCCGAGGCATTTGGGACCGTTCCCGATAAAGGAAAGGATTGGACCGGTAGCATACCGATTGGACTTGCCAGATGGATTGACGGGAATTCATGACGTGTTTCATGTGTTATAGCTGAAGAAGTGTAATGCTGATCCCGATCATGTTCTAAATAATGAGCCATTGGTGTTGCAACCTAATCTAAGCTATGTGGAGAAACCCGTGCGAATATTGGACCACAGTATTAAGAATCTCCGAAACAAGAAGATACCGATGGTAAAAGTTCAGTGGGAGCATCATGGCACGCAAGATGCCACATGAGAATCAGAATAGTGGGTAAAGTGGAAGTATCCCGATCTGAAATAGAGGTATGCCTGAATTTTGGGACGAAATTCTCCTAAGGAGGGGAGGATGTGAAACCCCAGCTAAAACCAACCTTAGAGTAAGGGGGCGAGATGCATATCATATTTTCTCGCATGTATAAATATATTTTAATATGATTTTATGTGCTTTGAATTTGTGATTTATGGTCTGGACGGCTTAATTGTGCTTAGTGAGTAAGAAGGGCAAAATGGTAATTTTGCTTGAGGTGGAAATAGGGAGATAGCTTGAGGGTTAAATAGGAAAAGTATTTAGGAGAGAAAATAAGAATAAGAGTTGTTGTGATTTAGTGGTTAGAGCTTTGGAATAAATCCTTGAAGTCTTGAGTTCAAATTCTATCATTTGAGTTTTAGCAAGATTAAATTTTATTTTTGGTTAGGTAGTCTATATTTCGGCCTTTGCATTCCTTGGGGAAGAGTAGGAGATTTGTCCTAGGGGAGACATGAAAGAAATGTCCTAATTCCACTCTTGTGCCCTACAAAAATTTCTAAGGGATTCATACCCTTCTTGATCTCTAGCTTTCCCTACTTCTAATCAATTAGGTTGTTCAATTTATCTAAGTCAATTTTATTTCCAAAAAATTCCAGTAAAGTTCTGTGATATTGAGGATTCGAAAATGTCTATGTGAGGTATCTTGTTGGTGGAAAATGGGGAGGGGTTATGAAAGGTTCCCAAGAGAATTAATCTCCATGGTTGAACCTTCAAACTCCAACCTATGTGTGTTCATCTTCTTCATATAGTAATCTGGAAATTTTTCTAGCTTCTTGATCAGTCCAATTGTTGAAAATTTCAGCCATCTTTCCCTCCTAAATACTGCCAGAAAAATGACCAATTCACTCAGCTTGAAGACTGAAAATTCCAGCCAAATTCGAGCTTCACAAAAGCTGTGCAAACCAGGAAAATTCCTGGACAGTTTCACAGCTTGGTGAGCCAAAAACCAAGCTGTTTCTTCCAGCTTTTCAACCAGCAATTCAACCTTGTTTTTCCTCCATAAAGAAGATTGGAAACCAGCCTTAAATGACCTCTCAATATCCCTTCAAACCTGCAGCAAATCGGATGAATCATGGCAAAAAAATCTACCCAGAAATTTCTAGCAAGCTTGCGAAAGGTTGATCAGAATTTCTAGCTTTGTTCCTTCTTCACCCTTGTCTGAGACTCATCCCATTTTTCTGTAAAACCCACATTGAACAGCCATGAACTGAACTTCATCATCCCCACCAGTGTTCTGCATGAAAGGAGCTCCATGGCTGCTCCTAAAATCCCTCCATCAATCACTCCAATCAAGCCATCAATTGGAGTCCAAAATTCCAGCAAAATATTCCAACAAACTTCCATAGATTAACCCTCAACTAACTAGAAAATTCCTTCACCATTATGCTCCATATTTCAACCACCTTAAAGCTAAATTGAATAGCATTCAACTCAATAGAAATTCCAGCAATTCAATCGGCCATTGAAGCTTCCAAAAGACCTCCAACAACAAAGATCTACTTACCATACTTGCTACCCCAAAATATTCCCTAAATTATTCTTCTTGAATTTCAAACAACCACCTTTCCTTTTCCCCCCAAATCTGACAATACAATTACCAAAAATCTCCAAATCAGTCGGCCACTCTTTCCCAACAAAATTTTGGCCAGCTTCATCCATTCTCTCCAAACCTCCAAGAACAACTACTACCATTCTCACGCCTAAGGCCACTCAAAACCACTTCAATCTTCACCAAAACTCCAGATTATACCTACTCATTCTCGTGAATCCATTCCTACAATTTTTAACATCAAACAGTCAAATCAAAGTCTCACATTTGGATCAAAAACTAGAATTTTCTTGAAGACTCAAGAACATCTTCAATGTAAGCATGAACGATCATCTCCATCTTCATTCATCTTCAACTCTTAATGAATATATATATATATATATATATATATATACACACACACACTAATAGACTTTCTCTTTCTATCACTCTCTCTCTCTCTCTCTCTCTCTCTCTCTCTCTCTCTCTTGGCCAAATGGTTACTCCCACCATGGCCATTTTTCTTCTTCTCCTTGGACGGATCAAGCCTTCCAAGCGAGAGGGTTCTCTTGGAACGTCCTCAAGGTAGTCATCATTCAAGTAAGCCTCTTCAATATTCTCTTTAAATTCTAGATTCATGTCTCTTAGATGTAGTTGGATGAGGATGGAATATATTTGGAGATTGATTATGTGTTTTGTGATGGAGTTAGGATTGAAGTATGAGAATGAATGTGTTTGTATGATGGAGATGGGGTTGATGCATGAGATGATTTGTCTTGGTTAAATATATGTCGTTTTTAGGGTTTGTTGCGTGCCTTCATGTCGTGAGTAGTATGAATGATCAAGCATGTTAGAGATTATGTCACCTTTGGTGAATAGGATTTTATGTTCTTGTATTCTTGTTGAGGCCATGATTATATTATGTTAAATGGAGTTTGGATCATGGGTTGGTAGATTTGGATCTATGCTTTTATCCATGATTTGGATGTTTCGTTGATTAGTGTAGAGTGTATGTTCATGATTATGGTTAGCAATAGGAATTATGATCATGACCTTGTTGTCCCTAAGCTAATTGAGTTAGCTAATTTTATTTCATCAATAAAATGATTAATACTATAATTTCTTCTAATGATTTCGAAAACCTTAGGAAAATATGGATTTGGACTATTATATAAAATAATGATAATTTTAGTCAAATAAATAATAGCTTTTGTTAAAGAAATAAAATGTGTAGATATTATATAATAATAATATCAAATAAAGTCTTTTATATAAATAATCATAATAGGGAAAATATTAATTTTGTAAATCTTATGTTCATAAATAATAATAAAATTTATTTATTATCTTTTAATTAAAGGTATTAAAATTTGCTAACAACTAATTTTATTTACCAATTATTTTCTAACAATTAATTATTAATAGATTATTGTCTTAAATAATATCACCTAGAACCTAGGACCCTTCATCAAATAAACCCTAATTTATTTATAGCAAGATTTAAACCTACAACTTATTAGTAACTGTTTCACAAGCCCTAGTTATTTTAATATCAAGCTAAATTTATTTTATAAACCCTTTATTTATTATCTAGCCTTAAAGCTTGGGACACTAGGGTCATAATTGTGGTAAGTTGAACTAGGATTATTTGTGAAAGCAAATTTTGGCTTGAGTTTAAATATGACTTATGTTTACCCCAGGCGGGGTTAGGTCAGCTTTTGGAGATCTTTATTCTATCTCGAGCAAAGGATCAAGTAAGCTCTTGCATAAAACCTGTTTGTTGCAAAAGTTGTTATGGCAAGCTAAACACGAAATTTATGAACACTGATTTGGTAAAGGCAATTAGGGACTGTTTCCTTTCTTATTTCAGTCAAACCAATTATTTGAAAAACAACAAGTAGTTTTATTCAAAGAGTAAACTATTTCTAAAACTAATTTTGACAAAGACTTTGGAAACCCTTGATTGCCATTTTCAAGTGAAGCTATATTTTATTAGTTTTCTCCCAAGTGGGATGAACTACGTTGAGTACTCAATATGGGTAGGCTAGTGGTACTAGTTTTGAATAGCAAGAATGAGTCTTCTGGCAGGAGGCCACCACCAAAAGATGAACTCAACTTAGAGAAATGTCAGTACTACTTAGTCATGCCGGTCCAAGCTAGCAGGTTTCGGTCATGTGGACTGTGTGTTGCCGAAGTGGACAACTGATTTTGTTTGGGTGTAGAGAAGGAGGAGTATCTTACCCGGTAGGCCGATCACCTACCTTTTTTGTCAGTCTCTACAAAGTGTGGAATTCTAACCATTGTATGGTTATGGGGCCCAACGTGTGGTAATCCATGGCTGCCCTTTTGAGTGATTGATTTTATTGTACATGTATGGTTGAAAAAGCCAAAACGCCACTCTTGATTTTGAACATTGTTTATTACTTGCCAATATTTTTCTTATGTAGTTCTTACACCTTGCATTCATGAATTGTTTTCACTAAACACCCAAAGCACACATGAACTTACTGAGATTTTTTTCTCATCACCCTTTTTGACATGATTTTAGGCCGATCTTGCTATGGGGATGAGTAACTAGTTATTGCCTATTTGGAAGATATTCTGTTATCTATTTTATGTAATGCTTTGGGAGTAAAGAGTGAACAATTTTTATTTTGGATTTGTCTTGACTTTTTGGATTGTGACAAGTTTAAATTTTAAAGTATTGTTTTATTTTTGTTGTGTGATCTAGTTATAAAGACCCCTTGTCCTTTGGACGGGACGACATCCCCGGCCTTGTTGGGCTTAGGTAGTAGGGTGTTACACATAATCTCAAAGACTTGATTCATTCGAGAAAATCTGTAGTGGAAGACACTTCTTCTGCTTCTACTATATGGATGAAAGTAGACAAGCTTATCCTTAGTTGGATCAAGGCGACTGTCTCTCCCTCTGTTCAAACTCTTCTTCTACCTTGCTCTACAGCGTAAGAGGCCTAGACATTACTTGAGCGGCGTTTGTCTCCCCTTTCTAAGACGCTTGTCTGAACCCTTCGAGATTAATTGCGTACACTCAAAAAGGATACTAAGAAGGTATTTATTGATTATCTTCTCCATGCCAAATCTATCTCAGACTCTCTAGCCACAGCCGGGTCTGTTCCAAAAGCCGATCTCATTGAATATGTCATTGATGGTCTGGGTCATGCGTATAAGGAGCTTGCCACTTTTCTGAATCTTCATCCTACCTTTACCTTTGATAAGTTTTATGATCTTGCCATTCAAGAAGAATGTCTGCTAAAGAAAATGTCCACTTTCTCCATCTCTGACGGTTCAGGATTAACTACCGACCGGACTCCCAACACTGTTGCTTCTCCAACACACTCTCCCTTGTCTTACAGGGGTCACAGCCATGGCAGGGGTAGAGGATGAGGTAGAAATCACAGTTATCATCATCACCATACTGCTTCTGTCCCACGCCACTCCTCCGATCACCGACCACCACTGCTTCCGACACCAGCTTCTCCTGATTTAGGGTCTCAATTTCCTGACATTCCAACATCTGTGAACATGGCTATTGCATGCCAAATCTGCAACAAACTTGGACATTCTGCACGGGTCTGCTATGAATGCTAAAATACGGTCTATACTACAAATTTCATTCCGGGTTCTTCAACCTCTAGACCCGACAATACTTCCTGGTGTCTTGATTCTGGTACTACTCACCACATAACTCTATCTATGTCATCCTTATCCCAAGCATCCCTTTATCATGGTTTTGACGCTATTACTGTTTGGAATGGATCTCAACTTCCAACTACTCATGTTGGCTCAGGTTCTCTTTCTATCTTGCCTAAGCCTCTCTCTCTAAATGGTGTTGTTTGTGTGCCTCAACATCGCAAAAATCTTCTTTCTATTCAATGATTTGCTCATTGCAATAACTGTTTCTTTGAATTGGCCTCGGATGGTTTTGCTGTTAAGGATACACAGATGCATCATCCTCTTCTCCATAGTAGTAGCAATAGTGGCCTATATCATCTTCGCGGCCAATTTCCTTCTCTAAAAATTTCTTCATCTTATGGTGAACAGACAACTCCAGTGACTTAGCATGCTCGCCTTGGTCATCCTTCTAATAAAGTTTTACAAGTTTTGTCAAAAAAGTATAGTTTGCCTATTTAAGGTTCTGTTTCTAATGATCATGTTTGTCGTTTAGGCAAGTCGTGTCAATTGCCGTTTGACACCAGATAATATACTGCTAAACATCCCCTAGACTTGTTGCATTTAATGCCTAGGGCCCCGTGCCTATTTTGTCTCACTCTGGATATCGATATTATTTGTCATTTATGGATGATTATACCAGACATACATGGTTGTATCCTTTCACTAAGAAATCTGATACTTTTTCTGGGTTTCTTATCTTTAAGAAAAGTGTTGAAAATCTTTTATCTAGTCGTATTAAAGGCATCCAGACCGATGGGGGGGAGGAGAATTAACCAATCGGCTATTTGTTTCCTTCTTAAAAGAACAGGGCATACTGCAACGGATCTCTTGTCCTTATACTCCCCAACATAATGGGGTAGTGGAATGGAAGCATCGTTATATTGTTAGTATGGGATTGTTTCTTCTATCCCAAGCTAGTATACCTTCAACATTTTAGGTTGACGCTTTTTCTATTGCTGTTTTTCTAATAAACAAATTGCCTATAAAATCTCTTAAGTGTACTACCCCATTGGAACGTTTCACTGGGCAACCTCCTGATTATTGATTCTTTAAAACATTTGGACGTACTTGTTTTCCATATCTATTTCCTTATAATAATCATAAACTTTCTCCCAAGTCTACTAAATGTGTTTTCTTAGGTCATGATTTATCTTATAAAGGATACAGGTGTATGGAACTCGCTACTCGGAAGATGTTCCTCACCAGACCTGTCTTATTTGCTGAGATTTCTTTTCCTTATCACGTGGACACACCGCCAGCCACTACCTCCAACTTGCAAACATCCACTTCCTCAGTCTACTTCCATAAACTCTTCCTCAATTTCGGTGGATGATCCAGAGTAGCCCCAGTCACCTATTCAATCCACAAGAAGTCCGCAACAAGTGCACCATGTGCCCACTGATGTTATCTTCTCTGGATCAAATTCTCCTGGGTCTTCTGCTAGTGACATAGGTTTTCATCCTCCAAAGAAATACAATAGTATCAATGAATTGGTTTATGGTACTACTCCATATCCCTTACCTGAAGCCATATCATCTAAACTTACAAATTCCTCCTTTTCTAAACCTACATCCTATCGACAAGTTGCTAAGTTTCCTCATTGGCATGTTGCAATAGAAGATGAGTATGCTGCATTGTTACGCAACTGCACATGGTCTCTTGCAAGAGAACTTCCTCAAGGAACATTGTCGATTGTAAATGGGTATATAAGTTTAAAAGAAAGCTGATGTCACTATTGAGCGATATAAGGCTCGCCTAGTTGCTAAGGGTTACAATCAGCAAGAGGGTATTGATTACAATGAGACTTTCAGTCCTGCGGTGAAAACTTCTACAATTAGGGTTATTCTCTTCTTAGATGTATCTCGCCAATGGCCTCTTAAACAACTGGATGTTTGCAATGCTTTTCTCAATGGGTTTCTTACTGAGGAGGTTTATATGACTCAGCCACCGGGATTTATCGACCCTCTTAAACCTCAATATGTTTGCAAGCTTCACCGTGCTCTCTATGGTTTGAAATAGGCCCCTCGTGTATGGTATCATAGACCACATCAGTTTTTGTTACAATAAGGTTTTTTCAATAGTTGTTGTGATGCATCTTTGTTTATTCAGCAAGCTTCTAGTCATCTCTTACTTGTTTTGGTTTATGTTGATGATTTGATCATCACTAGTGATGGTTCTTCCATAGTTAGCCATTTTCTTGCTCACATTTGTTCTACCTTCGATTGTCATCTGCTTGGTGATCTTGGATTTTTCCTTGGTATGGAAGTATATCGCACTAAGGACTCCCTTTTCTTGTCCCAGACTCGCTATACTACGGACTTACTGAAGCGATTCAATATGTTGCGCTGCAAACTATGTTCAACCCCCTCCATTCCATTGTCTCTTTTACAGGTGATACTCTTTCTAATGTTATAGAATATAGGAGTATGGTTGGGGGTAGCAGTATCTGACTCTTACCCAATCGGATATTACATTTGCTATCCACCAAGTTTGCCAGTTTCTTCATCAGCCACGCACCACCCAATTTCAAGTAGTTAAGCGAATATATCGTTACATCAAGGGCTCCTTGGAACATGATCTGTCCTTCTGGAGTTCCAACCAAATGCTCTTACATGTTTTTTTTTATTCTGATTGGGCAGGTGATCTTGATAACCATTTTTCCACTACTGGTGGACTACTAAGAAGTAATCTGTTGTATCACATTCCAACAGGGAAGCTGAGTATTGTGTGTTAGCCACCACTACCACTGAATTACGCTAGTTTTGTTATCTATTTCGTGAACTTGTTCTTTTCCTGCCAAGTATCCCTCTAATACACTGTGATAATATTTCTGCTATCCATATGGCTGCTAAACCTATCTTTCATGCTCGCACTAAGCATATTAAAATTGACTATCATTTCTTACGTGACTTGGTTATTCGTAGTGCTCTTTGTATTCAATAAGTTCCCTCTAATGCTCAACTGGCTGATGTCTTTACCACGTATCTACCTTGCATTCGTTTTTATTCCCTACTTGCCAAGCTTCATCTTCACACCATTCTGTCTCGCTTGAGGGGGCATGATAGATATATAGATGATACTACACAGAGACCACTAGGCTGGCTAGGAGTACTGTGGTCTCCTGATGTAATCTGGACACATTTTAGTAAATCTGATAGCTTCATGTATAGATACGAAGCCATCTAAGCAATGTACAATAGTGGTATATATATACATAGGGACTCGGAGGCAGTGAAATATAAAGTCTTGATTCTCAATTCTTCTCTAAATACATACTTCTAACATAAATGACCTATTGCCCAAGAAAACAATAAAGCTTATTAAATTAGTGATGTTGCTCGACTAGTGTAGGAGCGAGTTGATCACGAAGCCTTTTTAGTGTTGAGGACGTCTTGATTGTGCAGTTTGAATGAAAACCAAGAGCTTGCTAGTGACAAGAGTTCCAGTTGTGCATATAAGTAATGTGAATTTGTAGGAATTTGATGCTTTGGTGAAGTAGTTTTGGTTTGGTTTGCTTCCGTGTGGGTTTGTGAGTGCAAGCCAAAAATAGATGTTCAACTTTAAGTGTGTTAGCTGGTTGTGTGCCTGGAGATGTGGTTTGGATAAGTGCAAATTCCTCCTAATAAAAAATAAAAATTGGTGTTGTAGTTTTTAAGAAGTTTGAAAGCTTATCTGCTGCTATCATACAATTTGATCAGCTGGTGTAGAAGAGGAAAATAAATTGCTGAAGTTTGGTGCTTTGAAGTAGAAGTTTAAATGGGTTGTGTTTGGTCAACTTTGGTGGGGAGCAAAGAGACATTTTTACCTTCTGACAATGTCTTGATGTCGGCTGATTGGAGAAGAAATAGCCTTCAGTTTCTACGTTGGTTTATTGCTCGGCCAAGCTTTCAGCTTGTGAAGATGATTTACTACCGGCTAAACATTAAGAGGAAAAGAAACTTAGGCAGCCGAAATTCTTCAAGGAGAAGAAGAGTTCCAATTGAAGAGAAAATTCTTATTAAACTAATTTTTAAGGAAAAGGAGTTTAAAGAAAATATTTGGAATATCTTTTTTTTTTTCAAAAAATAAAAGCTGGTTTTATTCAACTCCATCCTAGAATTTGAAAGCTTCAAATAAAAGGAGTTTAATGGTGGCAAAAATTTTATAGCTAAAGGATAGCATGAAATTTTTACAAGAGATAAATATTAAATGGCGGAAAAGAGGTAGAAATCAAGATTTCCTAATCTATTAACCTCCCATAAAATCTTGATTCAATATATATAAACCTTTAACCCCCCCCCACCCACCCCGCCCCCCTGAAATGGCTGTTGCTTGGTTTTATACACCAAAAATTATATTGGAAACATTGTTTTGCTGAAATGGAATTCAACTAGCTTTTTAATATATATATATATATATATATATATATATAAAATTTAAAATCAGGTATCTAACGGTGTAAACTTAGGAGATTAATTCTCCAAGGTGGCAGATAATAGGAGCATAAAATGGAGTTTTAGAATTCAAGCAAATTTGAAGTTTTTACACTTTTTTTGGAGAAGATATAAAACTCCAATTATTTAGGGAAGGTAGCGGCTGGTTAATAGAATTAGATAGAAGTCAAATTTTCTCTACAAATCACAATATATGGTTTTCAAGACTTTCACTAGGAGTTTAAAACTCCACAATGTCAGCTAGGTCTAGGTTGATTATCCGGCCAAAGAAAAAGAAGAACAAAACTTTCGGATTAAAATAGACTAGATAAAACGCAAGGAGTACCAAAAGGAAAGCAAATTAATCCAAATCTCTTCTTAACGGAACCTCATCCCAAATTCTCGATCAACTAAATTTATGTTTTAATCATATATGAATACAAATTAGATTCCAAGAAGAATTAAGTAAATGACTTGGAAATGACAAAAGAAAATCCAATAAATTAAACTACCACAATCCAATCAAATAATAAAAGAAATATTTAAGAGGGATTTTCCCTTTTAAAATCATAGTAATATATAATATAAAAAAACCACTAAAACATAAAGTGGACTATGAAACCAGGCATCATAGCCCTGAGTCATTAAACCCTACACACAGTATTGTAGGTGGTCGGCCCATGAGCGGGGATTCTACTCTTTCTCCCATCCCCTCTAACTTACCGGTTATTAATTCTGAAAAAAAATACAATCCCACTTAGAACTGAAATGCTAGCTCAGACCGGCCTGACCTACTAGGACTGCCTCCTTTTCTAGATAAAGCTCATCTCCCAGATGCGGTCACCTGCTGAGAGACTTATTTGAACCTTCAAAGGCAAGTCCAATAGGCCTACCCTTTTTGAGTACTTAACATATCATCATTCAAGATCCAATCTCAATAAAAATATTTCCAATACTCACTGGTTATGCAAGCGCGATTTCCAAATGATTAGCTATAGAATCATTTTACAATTAAAAAATGATTTTTTTAGTAAAATCTTTGTTTGAAGAAAAACTTTTATTGGGAAATAGTTAGGCTTGCATTCCAGTTAATCACGTCATTAAGATAACAAACATTTTCTAATTAACTTGCAATTCAAAGCTTTTATATCAAACATTTAATGCATGACTTACCTCATTCCTTTATCTCACCGATAAAAGATTCTTCCAATGACTTGCTCAAAAGAACCTAGTCCTGTCTAAAGAAAATACAAAGATCAAAGATCATGTCATAAACTTTCCTATAACCCTTATATTGCCATAATATCCAAAATAGTTCATCTACGAACATCAAGTCATCAAATGGTTCAAACCAACTAATTTCTTCACCCTAAACATAGCATCCTAGACATGAAGTAATTCACTCTAATCATTCAATATACACTAAGGCAATTATTAAGTAATAAGCTAATCATATGTAAAAGGATAGATGACTAAGTAAATAAATAAACGTTTAATTAGTTTTTTTCTTTTAGATCAAGATGTAAATATATATATTGATCAAAGTGTATGTACACAAGGTCTTACTAGTTAATAGTAATGCAACTATTAACTAGTTGTTACAGATAGAATCATCAAAATAAGTCAAAACATGAGGGTACATGGCAAAAAGAACAGAGTACACATGCGTTTTGATCCTCTTTGTAATTTCCAAAGGTCGACAGGCAACTCCCTCAAAAAGTGCTTGGTTGCGTGCCAGCCATATGTAGTAAACCGTAGCAGCCATTGTAGATACTTTGGCTTTGGCAAGCCACGAGGATCCGCGAGTCGCCCGGTTGAACCAACCGAGGCAAGTGTCGATGGAATTCATATGTTGTGGTAAGGCTAACCATGCTTTGATATCCATCCATATTGTTTTGATATTACATAGTTGAAAAAAAGGTGCCTAGTCATCTTCGGGTGTGTATGGCATAAAGGACATGACATGTCTTCCGACCGGAACACTAGAACATCTTTAGTTTTCAACCGGCCCTTGGCACATAACCAAACCATGAATGAATGCTTTGGCATGAGGCCTTGTTTCCAAATCATTTTTGCCCAATGTACCTTCTATAGTGATGAACATTTAATTAGTTAATTAAAATAAAGTTTGTTTATAAATAGATAAATAAACAAATAAATATTTATGATTATTAGATAATTAAAGGACCATGCAAGTAAATGTATAATATATAGATGGTTTTGAAAATAGTTTATGTTTTATATTTAGTAAGTCAATCATTGAATAAATCTTTTTATAAAAGATGATTTGAGTATCTACATTATAAGATAATAGTATTAAATACTAACAGATCACAGAAATAATACCAACCGAATAGCAATACTAATAATACTAGTAATAATAACAATATCAATATTATTAATAATAATGATAATAAAATAATAGTGATCTTGATGATAATACTAATAATCGTAATAATTATATCCATAATAATAATATTAATAAGTTTAATAATAATAGTATTATTATTAATATTAATATTAACAAAAACGATAATAAAGTAGATAACCACAGTAATAATAATAATAATAATAATAATAATAATAATAATAATAATAATAATAATAATAATGTTAATATTAAAATAATAATTTTATTGTTGATAAAGGTATATCATTATTAGCAATCAATAAGTATCGTACAAAATCAACTAACAAAAATTACGGACAATAATATTATGTGTGTGTGTGTGTGTGTGTGTGTGTATTAATCTCCTACAACACATCTAAAAAAAAGACCATCAAGATCATACAACTATATAATCCCTATCTTCTATGATCGTACTATTGGCAAAGTATGTTCATAAATATAACACTATAGAACCATCAAAAGATCAATCAATTGTGTTACTCAAATTTTCAGTGATAAGACCATGCCTGTTTAACCCAGAAAATCACAACTTATATGTTACATTAATTGGCTCTCCAAATAAATTAGAATATTGATCCAACTAAATCAACTAGCAAATATCTTAACTGGGTAATGTATATTACCTCAATTTGCAAAAGTCCTATGGGTTTGATTGGTGACTCCTTATTGGCCAAGTCGAATCTACTTGTGTGAAAGGAAAGGCTCATCTGGATCACCTAAGGTTTCCGTGTGGTTGCAAAGGGAAAAAGGGAGAATTTAGTCCCTCTGCTTCAGTTGAAATAGAGTAGAAAAGAAAAAAAGAAGGGAGAGAGACAGAAGATCACAACCTTGTAGTGATCCCAATAATGTCGTGTGATAGAGAGTATAATTATTTAGCTGAAGAATAGAAGAGCTCCAAATGTGTATGTTTTCTTTTTTTTTTTTTTTTTTTTTTTGGCTTGGAGTAGAAAACACAAGAGAGTTTTGGTAGGTTTTAAGTGTGTCAAATGGAGAAGAAATAACCTATTGCCCAAGAAAACAACAAAGCTTATTAATTTGGTGATGTTGCTCAGCTAGTGTAGGAGCGAATTGATCACAAAGTTACTGTTGAGGACATCTTGATTGTGCAGTTTTAATGAAAATCGAGAGCTTGTTGGTGACAAGTGTTCCGGCTGTGTATATAAGTGATGTGAATTTGCTGGAATTTGATGCCTTGGTGAAGTAGTTTCGGTTTGGTTTGCTTCCATGTAGGTGTGTAAGTGCTGGCCGAAAATAGATGTTCAGCTTTGATTGTGTCAGTTGGTTTTGTGCTTGGTGATGTGGTTTGGATAAGTGTAAATTCGTCCTAATAAAAACAAAAATTGGTGTTGGAGTTTTTAAGAAGTTTGAAAGCTTATCTGCTACTATCATACAATTTGATCAGCTAGTGTAGGGGAGGAAAATAAATTGCTAAAGTCTGATGCTTTGATGTAGAAGTTTAAATGGGATGTGTTCTGCCAACTATGGTGGGAGCAAAGAGACATTTTCATCTTGTGACAATGTCTTGATGTCGGCTTATTGGAGAAGAAACAGCCTTTAGCTTCTACGTTGGTTTACCTCTCGGCCAAGGTTTTGGCTTGTGAAGATGATTTACTACTGGCTAAACATTCAGAGGAAAAGAAACCTGGGTGGCCAAACTATTGAAAAAAAAAATTCTCACACACACCATTCTTCAAAATTTCCTCGCCACACTCATATGCACACACAATTATTTAATTCACACAAGCACTTCACTTTACAATTCTATGTGTTGTCTACTACACCTCACTTCACACTTCATTATCCTTCTTTTTTACTCTTCATTTCATGGATTACACACACACACACACACACACACACACACACACACACACACACACACACATATATAAGTTGTTAACCGACATATTCGAGCTTCAAAAGAGTTTCCTACGAGTTGATAATGGCGGTGGATGCAAGTTGCATTGGAAGCTTTATGAACTTTAAGATTATTGGTTGCAAGTTGGGTGTGGTTCTTCTAGATTCTAGAATAATGGTGGAAGCTTGCAAATTACAGATTTTTAGCTGCAATTTGCAGCTCTAGAATAGTCCTTAATGGTGGTGGAGAAAAGCTGTCATTGCTTTCTCAATACTTCCCCTCAATGACTGCTTTCTTATTTCTTCTCATGAAATCATGTCGTGTTCCCTTCGAAATTTGTCAAGCTTTACTCCATTGAGACCATTGGTGTAAATATCAGGAATTTGTTCTTTAGTTTTCACATGTTCCGTTTCAATTTGACCACACAATATTTTTTCTCGCACAAAGTGATAATGAACTTCCACGTGCTTTGTCCTTGCATGCAATACTATATTCTCTACTAAGCGTATTACCTATTGATTGTCATAATATAATTGAACTGCCTTATCTACTGGCTGATAAAGATCTTCCAAGAGTTGTAGTAGCCACACACATTCTTGAGCTACCATTGCTGCAACACGATATTTTGCCTCAGTGCTAGATAGTGATACTGTTGGTTGTCTCTTACTTCACCATGAGACAACTCTTGATCCAAGGCTAAAAGTATATCCAGTAGTTGATCGTTGTGTATCGTAATCTCCAGCATAGTCAGCATCATAATATCCTGTAATTTGAGATGTATCTATCTTTTTATATAACAAGCCATAGTCTATAGTACCTTTAACATACATTAGTATTCTTTTTACTGCATTAAGATGTCACTTCTTTGGTATTTGCATGAATCAGCTTACTACTCCAACTGCATGTTAGGTATATTAAACTACCCACTAACTGTCGATACATCATTCCATCTTCAAGTTCTTTGCCTTCAGTTGAACATATTAAAATATTTACCTCTATTAGAGTAGAGGTTGGTTTGCAGTCAAGCATACCATATTTTTGTAGAAAATCTTGCGCATACTTTTATTGGCATAAAAATATCCTGTCATTCGCTTGTTCTATCTCTAAACCAAGAAAGTGTTTCAATTCTCCAAGCTCCTTCATCTGGAAGTAAATTGAAAGATTTAACCTAATTTGATCAATCTCTTCTTTATCATCTCCAATAATGATCAGATCATCCATATACACAAGTACTATGGCTAGCTTCCCTTCTCGAGCTTTAACGAACAAACTTAAATCCACTAGTGCCATCGAATATCCATTCGGAATAAGAGTTCTTCGATTTTCCCATACCATGCTCATGGTGCTTGTTTCAATCCATAAAGTGTTTTATTAAGTTTACACACATACTCTGGATATGTCTTGTTCTCAAATCCTTGTGGTTGTTCCATGTATATGTCTCAATCAAGTTCTCCATGAAGGAATGCATTCTTCATATCCATCTGCCATAACTTCTATGTCTTGCTTGCAGCTAGGGCAAATAATACTTGAACTGTAGTGATTTTTGCTACTGGATTGAACGTCTCATCATAGTCTAACCCCTACTTTTGTGAGAAACCTCGTGCCACCAGTCGTGCCTTGTTTCGAGTTTTTAATTTGTACACCCATTTGCAAGAGATAAGTTGTATATTCCTTGGTCTTGGCACTAATCTCCACGTCTCATTTTGCTTTAGTGTTAGTATTTCTTCTTCCATTGCCTTTCTCCATTCCTTTTTTTTGGATGTCTCTTCGTACATATTTAGCTCTCTTACAGTATCCTCGATTAAGGTTGTGTCTGCATATTTTGGATTGGGTCTTCGTTATCGAGTAGACCTCTGAAGTTGTGATTACGTCTCCTCCTTTTCATCCATTTCTTCATATAGACCGAGCCTCTGGTCTTTTGTAATTTGGTATACTCTTGTCTGCCACGGACTTTTCAATTTACTTGATGGTGACTCATTTGATAATGATTCTTTCTCACTCTCTTTAGATGTTTCAGAAGTCAAATGATCTTCTTCTTGTTCTTCCAGCTTTTTCACTGACTCTTCTAAGATTTCTTCATACTGTGGAGGCTTCTTGGCTTGAGATAACCCCCAAAATGATACTTCATCAAACACAACATTTCTAGATGTGTAGCATCTACCTATGTCAGGATTACAACAAATCCATCCCTTTCATCTGGAATCATATCCAACAAAGACGCAGTGAATTACCTTCTTTTCAAACTTACTTCTTCAATGATTGGGTACCAATACGTAGCATACACACCCGAAAACTCAAAAATGAGCTACAATGGGCTTCTTCTTCCATAATTTCTCGTAAGGTAAGATCATGCCGAGCTTCGCTTATGGTAGACGATTTGTGATACTGTTGTCTTCATGCATTCAGCCTAAAACCGTGGTTGAACAATCTTGGCATGCAGCATGCTTCTACAAGTTTATGCTAAATGTCGATTCTTTCTTTCTGCAACTCCATTCTATTGTGGAGTATTTAGACATGTTAACTATCGTCGAATTTTGTTTTGTTTTAAGAACTCTGTAAATTCCTCTGAAGTCTATTCTCCACCATTGTCTGTCCAAAGGCACTTTATTTCATAGCCAGTTTCACTTTCTGCTTTCTTCTTAAATACCTTAAACTTTGTTAAGGCTTCGGATTTTTCTTTCAAGTAATCAATCCAGACATATTAAGAATAGTCATCGATAAAAGTTATCATATATCGATAACCACTTACCGATGCCTGCTTCACTGGGCCAAAAACATCTGAGTGGACTAGCTCCAAAGGCACCTTCGCTCTAAACTTTGACTCCTCGTATGGTAGTTGATATGCTTTACCATACTGGCAGCCAGCACAAACTATATTGTCTTGAATTTCCAATTGTGGTAGACCCTTCAGCATTGACTTTTTCATCATCACCTTTTGTCTGGTGTAGCTCACGTATCCCAATCTTACATGCCATAAATCTGATGTCTTATTTTTTTTAGTCTTATCTACATATGTTGTCTTTGCAGACATTATATAGATAGACTCTAATCTTCATCCTTCCATAATTAGCTCTTCTTCTAGTTTCAATTGTCGTCTGGGCCAAATATGACATAGTTCCCTGCTAAAGTTAGCCGTGATACAGATAGCAGGTTCTTTTTCATACATGGCACGTGCAGCACATTATCTAATTCTACTTCTGTAGAGTTGAATCGTGGTACTATTAGAGCTTTGCCAATATATGTTATTGACACTTTAGAGTTATTAACAATTACCACGACAAGTCCACTTTTATATTTCTCCATGCTGCAGAATTTTTCTTTATCTCCTATCATATGATTAAAGCATCCCGAATCTACTATCCAATCATTTTTATAATTGATAAGTTTGTTACTTACCACGACAAGTGCCAAATCTTCTTCTTTTTCTTGAACTGTGCTCGACAATATCTCATTCTCTTCAATCGCACAAGACGCATGAAAGTCCCATTCATCCTCACTCTCATGAGTATGTGAAGATGTGGCAGCATTCTCTTTGGCCTGTCTGTGCCAGCAATCTCGAGCGAAGTGACCTTTCTTTCTTTAGTTGTAACACTCATTGTTTCTTCGTCAGCTCCTCTTGTTGTTATTTTGTTGTGGTAGTGCTTCCCTTTGATGTGTATTTTTCTTCGAACACCCTTTTCTGCCAAAAACCACGTCTCTCTTTATTTTTGTCTCCTTCCATTGGTATTCTGGCATTTTTTTGTCCTTCGTATACTCTCCGTCTACCATAAAAAGCCTTCTCTTCCTCATTTGTTGATCCACTGTAGGATGGTCTCATTAAGGTTCTTCATTTGCTAGTATGCTTTCCAACACATTAAGTGTCGGTGGCTCAGGTCATCCCCGTGTTGCTGTTATAATTAGGATGTATTCTCGTCGTAACCCCCGAATTATAACTCTCCTCATGCTAGTCTTGTCAATAGGGTGAATAGGATCCAATTTTGAAATTTTGTCACTTAAGAATCTCACTTTGGCAAAATATTAACTCACAGTCATATTACCTTGTGAGATTCCTAATAGCTCATTCTCAAGCCTTTGCACCTTAGCTTCATTAGTCTTGGAGAATCTCTCTGCCAGAATATCCCAACCTTCTTTTGGTGTTTTTGCATTTTTAATAAAATCTAAAAATTATTTTTCAACGGTTAAGGCTAAAATGGATAGGGCCTTACCAGCATTCTTACCCCATTTGTTGTATTCTCCAATATTTTCCAGTGGTGGCGGTGTTGTTTAGCTTCCATCTAAGATCTCCCATAGGCCTTGTCCTCACAAATAGAATTTTAGGCACACGCTCCAATCGTTGCAGTTGTCCTTTGTGAGCTTTTTGATGTTGTTCGTGTTGACGAAGTCTATCATCTTGACTTGGTGATGCCCAGTACCTTATCCAAGTAAGTCTAGTCCCTGACCAACCAACTTCACAGTCCTTGACTGTGCACTGGTAAAGTCTCGACGTACCACGTTCACTAATGGATTACTTTGAACACGGTCCCTGACCGTTCTTTAACTCAATCTTAGATCCCTGATGAATCTAGAGAACCAAGCTCTTATACCAAGTGTTAAGAAAAAAAAAGGAGTGGACCAAAAGAAATCTAAAATAATTCTATTAAGATAACTCACTAGATTTAGCATACAAGACTTTTCTCACACACACCATTTTTCAAAATTTCCTTGCCACACTCACATGCAAACACTATTATTTAATTCACAGATGCACTTCACTTTACAATTTTGTATGCTGTCTACTACACCTCACTTCACACTTCATTATCCTTCTTTTTTGCTCTTCATTTCATGGATTACATACAAAGCACACATATATATATAGGAGTTTTTAACCGACATATTCGAGCTTCGAAGAAGTTTCTTCCGAGTTGATAATGGCGGTGGATGCAAGTTGCATTGGAAGCTTCATGGACTTCAAGATTATTGGTTGCAAGTTGGTTGTAGTTCTTCTGGATTCTGGAATAACGGTGGAAGCTTACAAATAGTAGATTTTTAGCTACAATTTGCAGCTCTAGAATAGTCCTTAATGGCTGTGGAGAAAAGCTGTCATTGCCTTCTAACGAAATTCTTCAAGAAGAAGAAGAGTTCTAATTGAAGAGAAAATTATGATTAAACTAATTTTTAAGGAAAAGGAGTTTAAAGAAAATATTTGGAATATCTTTTTTTTTTCAAAAAATAAAAGCTGGTTTTATTAAACTCCATCATAGAATTCGAAAGCTTCAAATAAAAGGAGACCTAATGGTGGCCAAAATTTTATAGCTAAAGGATAGAATGAAATTTTTAGAAGAGATAAATATTAAATAGAGGGAAAAAAATAGAAATCAGGATTTCCTAATCTATTAACCTCCCATAAAATCTTGATTCAATATATATAAACCTTTAACCCAACCCCCCCACCCCCTTGAAATGGCGGCCTGCTTGGTTTTATACACCAAAAATTTTATTGGAAATGTTGTTTTGCTGAAATGGAATTCAGCTAGTTTTTTAATATATATATATTTAAATCAGGTATCTAATGGAGTAAACTTAGGAGATTAATTATCCAAGGTGACGAATAACAGGAGCATAACTTGGAGTTTCAGAATTCAAGCAAATTTGAAGTTTTTACACTTTTTTGGAGAATATATAAAACTCCAATCATTTAGGGAAGGTGGCGGCTGGTTAATAGAATTAGATAGAAGTCAAATTTTCTCAACAAATCACAACATATAGTTTTCAAAACTTTCACTAGGAGTTTAAAACTCCACAATGTAAGCTAGGTCTAGGTTGATTATTCGGCCAAAGAAAAAGAAGAATAAAACTTTCGGATTAATATAGACTAGATAAAACGCAATGAGTACCAAAAGGAAACCAAGTTAATCTAAATCTCTTCCTAACGGAACCTCATCACAAATTCTCAATCAACCAAATTTATGTTTTAATCATATATGTATACAAATTAGATTCCAAGAAGAATTAAGTAAATCTCCTGGAAAAGACAAAAGAAAGTTCGGTAAAATTTTATAAGATGGAAATTAAATTACCACAATCTAATCAAATAATAAAAGAATTATTTAAGAGGAATTTTCCCTTTCAAAAAGGGCGGCACTTGGCTGTTTTTCAGCCAAAGTGAAAAAAAAAAAAACAAAGGGAAATAGAAAAGGAAATAATTTTGGTGGAGTTAGGACTTGATCTTAGGTCTATAAGAAATAAGCACCAAGCTTTATCTGCTAAATCATATCAACTCTTGTATTCATATTACTTAACTTGACCTTATTCAAACTCACACAGGCACTTATTTTGCTAATAAGGGTTCTAACTCCTATAATAAATCAATAACAGCAACAATAACAAATAAGCCTTAATCCCAAGAAATTTGTGATCGGCTACATGAACCAATGTCAAGCAATGTGTGGTCATCCACATGAATCCTCTCTCTCTACTTCTTTTTATCGACCGTCATACTCTTATCCAAATATAATAAAGACATATGTTTCCTAATCATCTCTATCTATGTCGTTTTAGGCCTGCCTCTACCTCTCTCTAACGTATCCTGCCTCCCTACCTCAATCCTCCTAACAGGAGCATCCCTTGGTCTTCTCTGTGCATGTCTAAACCAACGCTGGCAACTTTCTCTCTTATTTTCCTCAATAGATGTCACTCCCACCTTTTCCTTAATAGTCTCATTTCTAACTCTATCATTTCTAGTATATCCACACATCCACCATAATATACACATCTCAGCTACTTTCATTTTGTGAATGACACATTTTAACTGCCCAACATTTCGTGCCATATAGCAAAGGAGGTCTTACGGCTATTCTATAGAACTTTTCCTTTAGGTTCAATGGTATGTTACGATCACATAGAATACTAATCGCACTCCTCTATTTCAACCAATGCGCAACATCGCCATCAAAGCTCTCCGTCTTTCTGAATAATAGATCCTAGATATCGGAAACAATCACCTACTGGTATATCTCTACCATGCAAAGTTACACTCTGAGCTATAGTTCTGCTACTACTAAACTTGCATTCCATATACTCTGTTTTACTCTTACTAATTCTGAAGCCCTTGGATTCCAATGTCTGTCGTCACAACTCCATAGCATTTACACCGGCTCCAATCTCATCAATCAACATAATATCATCAACAAACAACATACACCACGGCACAACCTCCTATACAGTGCAGGTCAACTCGTCCATAATGACTGCAAAAAATTACTATAACCTTACTAAGCAACCCACATACTCCTAAATAAACACAAGTTCAACTATAAATACACACATCCATCATTCGCGTAGACAAATATTTCAAAATCAATGCACAGGCAAGATACTATAATGCCCCCAATTCCGACGTACTTAGGGCAGGGTTTAGACGGGGTATTACAGAGATGGTTGTGATACTACTTTTGGATTTCGATCATACAAACCAGTTTATATGTAGTGGAAAAATAAAACGAAATCTATTTAATGTAATCAATTGTATATAACTAAACGTGTTAAGAGAGAGAAGAAAAATTAGTTACCTTGAAAACGTAGCTTTTAAAATTATTCCTCTCGTGCAGAACCCTTTCGTAATATTTGTCCAAGCATAACCTACTAAATTTCAAGGATAGAAATTTCTCTTTTATTGATCCACACGAGGATGTATTCAAGAACTACCAAGATTTTCTGCTAGAAAAATAAAATGGCTGCTAGGGATTTAATTTGGAGAAGAAAAGTAAAACTCTTTGTATTTTTTATTCTTTTAATGCAGCAAATTTTCAAGCTTCTAAAACTGAGAACCATTTTCTGTATTTATAGCAGGCTTTTAAATCGCCTCAAGCACACACGGAAAACTTCAATTTGGTTCCTAAACCATTTAGGAACAAATTTAAGCTTTTCATCCTTTTTCTTCCAGAAGCATTCAGGAAGTACGATGTCACCGTTTTTAACTTCCTAAACATCTCCAAGAAATTTATCTTTTTCTTAATTTGTAACGTGCCTTGGTTTTTCCAATTTTGTAATCAAGTACACAAGATTTTAATAATCACAATTAGACCCCAACAAATTATAACTATTTATAATTTGCCGATAAATATTATTTTTCTCACAAATTAACCCCAAAATATTATCAAATAATATCTTGAGTACCAATTCCTCTCTTATGTGTTACCTATTAGGTTTTCTTGTCTATTGGTAGCAAAATATGAATTAATTCTAATCACAATAGAATTAATAATCCTTTTAATAATTAGAATTAACTTATTAATTCTAATTTGAATTAATTTATTAATTATCTAATTAATAAATTTATATTTAGCAGATCATTAGTGGCATTTAGCAATATGCATCATGACCACCCAAAAGTCCAAAAAGTCAAGTGGCTTGACATTGACCTTTCAATAGTAAAACATCAGTGCAATAACCTCTTTTCATCATACTATATCTCATTCGATTTTAGAGTATGGAATTAGCTCCAACTGTTTCTGGACTATAATGAATTCTAGCTCGAATTTATAAGTACTTGTTTCAAAATCCATTACTCAACGTGTGTATCAATTGGACCTATTTCCAACATATAGTCGCCTTAGCCATGGACTTCTCGAGTAATGATTCCATACAAGTGGCCATGAGATATACGCCTCCTACTATTAGGAGTGATGAATTCTTTATTAACCATCTCAACTACTTTCATTTACTTTACATTATACCCAATATCTATCCTATAGACAGTCTTGTAGGGACTCCAGAGATTGGAATCAAAGTACAATACTTAGTAAATAAAGTATCTTGGAGATCTCAAGTTTAAGGATACTTGCACATTTGCTATAATGAGATTCTATCACTGGCACTAAATAGTTATCCGTGTGATTATCTCATAGTTAGGTCATCCAATGAATATGTTCACTTAGCAAGCATTCACGTGTTAATTTTGAGTATCAAAATACTCACAGATGTGAGAACTATCACCTAATCAAATCAAGAAGTATAACACGGCTAGTCTTTGCGCATTAATGATATCCGATTTCACTAATACTATAGGTAGGGAAAATTTAAACACAAGTATTATATAGTGTAGTAGAATCTCACACTATGATCTCTATCATAATTTCCTTAACACTATACTATGTGCTTGAAATTTTATCTAATAGTTTTATATGCATACATACGGAATGATTAATTAAACTGAAAGATAAAGAATGCATTTTATTAATAAATGTACCATGTTCAATATACAGGTGATTACCTCTAGAGCAAAACTGATGGGATTTCTATATCACAATAATGATTACTGTGGCGGAAAATAAGAAATCCAAGGCCCATGATCACAAGCATGTGATTTAAAATAGGTTTAACAAGTAATAAAGGTAACGGTTTTACCTTTTATTTGAGCGTCTGAAAACAAAAGTTTTTCCTTCTTGTCTGACGATTGTGGCGTGATCCAGCAATCATCTTGACATCAATTGATGAGTATTTATTTGGGTATAAAAATCATATAAAAATAAGCACATTCCCAATCAAATTTAAATTAAAATATTAACTACAAATTACACATATGAGCAAGTGTACTCATCATTAACATAGCATAGGATTCAAACGAGTGTTGATCCTCCAGGAACAAGTTTGCATTAATCACTTTTCTTTCAATGTTTAACCGACTCCATAAAGTGAAAAATAAAATAAAATAAGATAAAAGAATATATACATGTCAAGGATGGAGAATTATGTAACTCAAACTATTATTTTGACACACATGACCTTAAAGCACTTAACCATTATCATAACTAATTATTCTCTTGGCATCATGAAGAATTAAGATAAATTCACTTCTTTTCTAATCCATGAAATCACTACCTTCTACATAAATTAGCATCACATTCCTAACTCAACTAATCTACCCAAAAGATGCATTAAACATAATCCTTGATTAAATTTCCATTCCTGGCAAACTTAAATATGAAATTAACCAATGAATCCATTCCTGACAGACATCAGTTAATCTTCAATTACCAGTTCTTAGCAATTAACCCCTTTTCCAAGCAAGTTAATAGACAACAAATATGAAATTAATAAATTGAGACCACCATCAACCCCTTTTCCAAGCAAGTTAATGGAAAGAAATAACCAACCAATCTCATAATACGCACAAGTAATAAAATACTAAGAATAACAATTAATTAATCAAAAGATCAAATAACTCTAAAAATTATGAATACCTAAAATAATGTTGAATTACAATAAAATAATTAATACATCATTGTTCAAGAAAAAAAAAACAAAAGTAAAAGAAAGCACTCATAGATAAGCCTCCTTCTTCTTCCTTTGTAGACCTTCTTGTACAACCCTCCTTGATTTGGCAGAATTCCTCCTTGATTTGAGTGATTTTCTGTTATGATCTATGAATTCTCTCATTTCTTTTATGTTTTCCATCTATTTATAGGCTTAGGAAGTGCCTAAACTCGTTAGTGTAGGGTTTTAGCAGATTAGAAGTAGGAAGATACTAAAATTCTGCAGAATACCAAAAACCGTGTACAAAATTCAAGGCATCGCCTTATCATCAGGGCACAGCCGGTGCCACCTTGGCTGCTAGAGCCAGTGTTGGTTGTGTTATGTTTCCTCAATTGTTCGTCAATTTTTTCTTGATTTCTGCGTAATATTTTCCAGAGTGCAGCCGGTGCCACCTTAGCTACTAGAGCCGACGCGATTCTATTCTGTTTTGTGACGTTTTTATCTTATTTTACCCCTAAAATCTGAATATTGCACAAAATACCTTTCCAAGGTTAAAATCTCAAATATGAAGGAATATGACTAGCTATTGAACAAAATATATCACAAAATAGCCTCAAATAACTAGAAAAAATATGACTAATTTAGGCCCTATCACCAATGAATCACAAACAGGTTAATTGTCGTGCCTCTGTGATCACAATACGCAATCACCTCTAATAGTAGTCCATACGAGAGTCACTCTCAAGCGCACTAAATCTTCTATGCTAGAAGAAGAAAATCAGGCAGCTAGGGTTTTTTTAGCTTTTCTGAGAGAGAGGAAAAAAGAAGAGAAGGTTTTGGAGTATGTTGTTTGCCGTGGATAGCTCATCTAATTAGGTATCGTGCATATGTCTCACATATATCCCGAAAGCCTACTGAAAACACAGCTACAGACTCCATCTGAGAATTCTAAAACAATTAAAATTCTCTAATTGTAATTGAAACCATCAAGTTTTCACAATTATAATTTGGCCCATAAATTATAACTAATTATAATTTGGCCACAACAACTTCTCTTTCTTGCAATTAACCCCACTATGTTATCAAATAACATCTTGAGTAAATAATCCTCTATTGTGTGTAACCTATTAGGTTTCCCAGTCAATTGGTAGCGAATATGAATTAATTCAAACGTCTTTTAGATTAATAATTCATAATTAATTAGAATTAATCATATTAATTATAATCAGGATTGGTTTATTAATTCATCAATTAATAAATCAACATTCCACAGATCATGAGCAGTATCTAGCAACACATCATGACCACCCAAGAGTCCAAGAAGTCAAGTCACTTGACATGAACCCTTCAATAACAAACTATAGTGCAATTAACTCCTTTCAACATACAATATCTCATTCGATCTGGAGTACATAATTAGGATCAACTCCCTCCAAACTATATATATATATATATATATATATATATATATATATATATATATTAATTCTTGCCCAAATAAAATAGTACTTGTACCAGGAACCCACTACTCTAGATGTGTATCAATTGGAACTGTTTCCAATACACAGTCGCCTTGGCCAAGGATTTCTCAAGTAGTTATTCCTACAAGTGGCCGTGAGATATTTGCCCCTACTATTAGGAGTGGTGAATCCTTTATTGACCCTCTCAACTACTTTCGTTTACCTCACAATGTACCTAATATCCATCCCATAGGTGGCCCCTGATCTAGCTCCAGAGATTTGAATCAAAGCACAATGATCAGCAAACAAAGTACCTTGGAGATCTCAAGTCTAAGGATACTTGCACGTTTGCTATATTGAAATTATATCACTGGCACTAAATAGTTATCCATGTGATTATCTCATAGTTAGGTCATCCAATGTACTTGTTCTATTAAAAATCATCCACGTGTTAACTTTGAGTATCTCAATACTCACGGATATGAGAAACACCGCCTGATCAAATCAGGAAGTCTAACACATGCTAGTCTTAACGCATTAATGATGTCCTATCTTATTAATACTATGACTAGGGACTATTTAAGTACTAACACTATACAGTGTAGTAGGAATCTCATATCATAATCTCTATCATGATTTCCTTAACACAGTGTTGTACTAAGGACTTTATCTAAAGTTATTTTACACAAAAGTAAACAAAAGATATTGTAAGATAAATAATGTATTTATTAAAATAAAATATGTCATATACAATGTACAAATGATTGTCTCTAGGGCATAACACTAACAATAACAGAAATATTTCTTCTCAAGCTTCTTTTCCTCTCCACATCTCAGTCACCATCTATGAAACCCCAGTCAAAACCAACCTTAGAGTAAGAGGGTTGGGATGCATATCATATTTTATTGCATATTTAAATATATTTTTATATGATTTTATGTGCTTTGAATTTATGTTTTATTGTCTCGAAGGCTTGATTGTGAGTATTGAGTGAGAAGGGCAAAATGGTAATTTTTGCTTGAGGTGAAAATGGGGAGATAGCTTGAGGATTAAATAGGAAAAATATTTTAGGGAGAAAATAAAAACAAGAGTTGTTGTGGTTTAGTGGTTAGAGCTTTGGAATTAATTCTTGAGGTCTTGAGTTCAAATTCCATCATTAGAGCTATAGCATGATTGAATTTTATTTTTGCTTGGGAAGTGATATTTTCGGCCTTAGGTGCTTTACAATAGGGTAGAGGTGTTATCCTAAGGGAGGCATGATAAGAGTATCCTAATTCTACCCTTTTACCCTACACAAAATTCCTAAGGGGAATTCATTTTCTCTTGATCCTTAATTTTTCCTATTTCTCAATTCATTAGTTTGTTCAATTTGTTCAAGCCAATTTTATTCTACAAAAATTCCAGCAATGTGCAGTGGCTTTGGAGGTTCAAAATGTCTTAGTGAAAGACATCTTATGGACCAAAACCATGGAAGAGGGGGAAGGATTCCAAGTGAATTAATTTCCCTAGTGAACTTTCTAAAACTTCACTCTAGCTAGGTTCATTTTCTTTCATGTATTGAACTGAAATTTTTCCAGCTTCTTATGCCTTCAAGGTGTCGAAATTCTTAGCCATTATTCAGTCCCAAATGCGGCCAGAAAATGGTCCTTTTGATCAACTTGAAACCTTAATTTTTCTGGCCATTTTTGAATTGCACAAAGGCTATGAAAAACCAGAAAAGTCGCTGGGCAAATTCGCAGCTTTGGAGGTCCGAAACCAAGCTGTTTTCTTTCAATTTTTGTTCAGCGTCTTAGCCACATTTTTCCTCCATAAAGAAGGATGGAAACCAAACTTGAAATACCTCTAAAATGGCCTTCAAATCCTCTCCAAATCGGCTGGAAAATGGCAGCTAAAACTGCCCAGAAAAATTCCAGCCCTTGCGAAAATCCTGTGTAGAATTTTTTTTCCAGCTTGTTTCCTAATTCAGCCCTAGCCAAAACTCCACCCTTCTTCTACACAAACCACCCTTAAACAGCCATGAACTGAACTCCATTGTCCTCCCCAAGCTTCTGCACAAAAATCCAATCATGGCTGCCCTAAAAGATTTCCAAAAAAATTACTACAATCATACCTTGATTGGATACCAAAATTCTAGCCACCATAATTTAGCAACCTTCCATAAAATATCCCTCAAACAACCAGACCTTTCATTCACCATTATACTCCTTATTTTCGGCCACCCTTAGCCTCCTTCAACCAGCTTTCATCCAGCCTAAATACTGCACAAGCAGTTGGCTATGGCAGCTTCCCAAAAGCTCTCTAATAATCAAAGATATTCTTGTTATATTTAGTTTCCAAATTTGCTTCCCAAAAATATTCTTTAAGGATTTCAACAACTAGCCTTTCCTTTTCCCTTCCAAACCAGAAAATCATCTACCAAAACCCTAAAAGTAGTCGGCTAACCCTGATCCCTTCAGAAATTCGGCCAGCCTTGAACAAAACCTCTCTACTCTTTTCAACCTTCAAGAACACATAGCACACCAAGAACACCTACTCCTTCTTTTCGCCTAATACCTCTCCAAATCACTTCAAACTTCTTCTAAAAATTCCAAATTTCATCTATACACTACCAGGAGTCCATCCATACTAGTTTTAACATCACACTCCAAAATCCAACTTGCTCTTTTGGATCAAAAACCAAAAATTTTGTGAAGGCTCAAGAACACCTTCAAGGTAGGTTTATTCAAACAACTTCATCTTCTCTAATCTTTGATCTCTAATGAATATACATATGAATAAGTATGCTAATGGACTCTCTCCTTCTCTTTTGTCTCTCTCTCTCTCTCTCTCTCTCTCTTGGTTGAACCACTCTCCCTCTTGGCTGAATGATTTCATCAACCATGGCCATGCTTTCTTCATCTTCCTTGGACGGATTTAGACATCTAGGAGTTGAGATCCATTCGAAACTCCTTCAAGGTATTCACCAATCAAGTAAGCCTTTTTAACCCTCCTTTTAAATTCTAGATTCATGTCTCTAGGATGATATTAGTAGAAGATGGATTATGAATAGGGCTTGAGCATGCATTGTTGTGATGAGTTGAGATTGAAGCATTAATAAATGTGTGTTTATGTTGGAGACGGGATCTATGCATTAGTTGATTATCTTGGTTGATTGTATGTTGTTTTTAGGGTTTAATGCATGCCTCCATGTCATAGGTAGTATTTGTGATCAAGTATGCTAGAGATTATGTCACCTTTGGTGAATAGGATTTATATTCATGTTGGATTATTAAAGCCGTGATTATATTTATGCTAGTAGAGGTTAGATCATGTCTTGATAAATTTAGATCTATGCTATTATGCATGATTTGGATGATTTGATGAATTTAAGGGATGCATATGTTCATGATTGTAGTTAGAAATAGAAATATGATCATGATCTAGTTGTCCCAAAGCTAATTTTATTTCATCAATAAAATATTTAATATTATAATTTTTCTAGTAAATTCGAAAAAACCCTAGAAAGGTATATTTGGACTATTATATATATAATAAGGATATTTTAGTCAATTAAATACTGGTTTTAAAAGAAATAAAATATATAGGTATTATATGATCAAATAAAGCCTTTTATGGAAATAATCATAATAAGTAAAATATTTATTATTAAATTTTAATTATTATCTTTTAATCAAAACCTATTAAAATTTATTTATTATTTTTCAAGCAAGACTCATTAAAATTTATTTTCGACTAATTTTAGTTATCAATTATTTTCTAACAACTAAATTATTAATAAATCATTATTTTACCTAATACCACCTAGGACTCTTCATCAAATAAACTCTAAATTTTTCTTAGCAAGATTTAAACCTTCAACTTATTAGTGCCTATTTCCCATAACACTAATTATTTAAATATCAAACTAGACTTAGCTTATAAACCCATTTTATTTATTATTTGGCCTTAAAGCTTGGGACACTAGGATCACGGTAGTAGTGAATTGAACTAGTCTTATTTGTGAAAGTGGATTTTGGCTTGAGATTGATTGTGGTTTATATTTACCCCAGGCGGGGTTAGAACAACTGTTGAAGACCTTTATTTTATTCAAGCTAAGGATCAGGTAAGCTCCTGCATAAAACCCGATTGATGTAAAATGTTCATTATGGCAAGCCAAATATAGAGTGCATGGACACTCAGTTCTGCAAAGGCAATTGAGGATTAACTTCTTTCTTATGTCAGATAAACAAACTATTTGAAAATCAATAAGCAGAATTACTCAAACTCAAAACTCTTTCCAAAACTGATTTTGACAAAGACTTTGGAAACCCTTAATTGCCATTTTCATATGGAACGGTATTTTGTTCATTTTCTCCCAAGTGGAAAACGTCGTTGAGTATTCAATAAGGGTAGACTGCTAGGGCTAGTCTTTGAAGGGTTAGGATAAGTCTCTCAGTAGGTGGCGACCTCTGAGGGGTGAGTCCTTCCCAGATAAGATGTCAGTCCAATAGGTCATGCCGGTCTAAGCTAGCAGTTTATTTTTCAGTCCAGTGACTATGTTTTGCCGGAATGGACACCCAGTTGTTGTTTAGGTATAGAGAAGGAGGAGTATCTTGCCCGGTAGGCCGATCACCTATCTTTTGTCAGTCTGCACAAAGTGTCGGCATTCTAACCAGTTATAAGGCCCAACGTGTGGTAACCCATGACCACCTTTTTGAGTGGTTGATTTTATTGATTATATATGGTTAAAAAATCCAAAACACCACTCTTGATTTTGACTAATATTTATTACTTGCCAGTGTTCTCTTATAAAGGTTTTATACTTTGCATTCACGAACTATTTCCACTGGACACTCAAAGCACACACGGACTTACTGAGATTTCTGTCTCACCACCATTTTTACCATGATTTCAGGTCAATCCTGTTGTGAGGATGAGTAGCTAGATATTGCTTGCCTTGGAAGACTTTCTGATAAATTTATTTTATGTAATGCTTTGGGGAGATGAGAGTGGATAAATTTTATTATGGATTTGTTTATGGTATTCATGGATTTATTCTTGGGTTGTAATAAAAGTTAAAGTATTATTTTTATTCCACTATTTTATTTGTGTGACCTAGTTATAAAAACCCCTTGTCCTTCGAACGGGGCGACATCCCCAGCCCTGGCAGGCCTAAGTAGCGGGGTGTTACACCATCTACTTTTTTTACCCCTCTTTTAGCTAAAACAGCAAGGCAATTCTGGTAGCAGAAATTCTTTCTTTTTCATCCAACATAGCAGAGCAAACCACTCCACCAAGATAAGAGATACAACTTAAATCTAGGGAAGTTTCCGTTATCACAAGAACTATTTCATATAACCAGAATTTTCCTTACCAAAACACCTAAGTCTTTCTTTATTTCTCAGCCATCTCTCTCTTGGATCACTCTCAACCAACCATCCTCCATTCAACTTTTCTTCTCCTCTGTTGGTCAAACAACAAGACCAAGTCTCAACAACTAAAATTTTTGCTTCACCACCCTAGCTGGCTGAAAACGCAAGGAGTCCTTGTTCATAGAAATTTTCTCTATCAAGATCAAAAGACTTCTACTTGTATTCTTGGATAGAATTTCAACTCAATCAAACAGCTATATCAAGGCCTTCTTCATTGTAATTTTCGACCAACACCCTTACACGCACACTAAAACCAAAACCCTATCACACCACACTAAAGCAACTAGCCACCCTAGTTAAATACCAACTAAAAAACATTAGCCTTCTTGTTTACTCAATCTCTCTCGGCAACATGAAACTATGCAAACCTCTTGGACTGAAACACATACAAGGATCATGTGATTTCTCCTTTTCTTCACTCAAGCAAATCATCACACACTCTAATCCACCAATTTTGGCCAACGCACATACATGCACACAAACAGCTAGCACTTACCAAGGTAAGTATCATTCGGCCACCTTCACAATACACTCACCTAGGGTTTTTCTATTCTTCAAGTAAACAAACCTTTTTCTATCATATGGAAACATAGGAATCCTTACAAGGAATTGATCTTTTCCCTTTCCTCTTCTATATTCTTTCGTTATCTTCTCTAATAGCCAAGATAAAAAGCTAATTTTCTTTCTCTTTCTCTTGCAACATCACAAAATCCCTAGGAATCCTAAGCAAGTCATTTGGTACTCTCAAGCAAATTCGGCCTAGTTATCAAGGAGTCACCCCCTTTTCCTCTCTATAGATCTTTACTACTATGAGGTAAATATTATGGCTTATCTAAAGTGATTAAATGAAATATATGGATTGATAATTGACTGAATGAAAGAATAGATTCCTATGTTAATAAGGTTGTGATCCCTTGAATTTGTTGAGCAGGACTTACCAAATATATGATCTTGGTGGAAGTATACTATATGAGTTAAAAAAGAATTGTTGATATATGAACATGAGCATATGAAGGATGGATATTTATGTTTACTTTATTATTTGCTAGATCTGAGACTCTTTACTGGTTTACGATGACAAGGATATAATGGGGAGACTATAATTATTTAATCACTTGTTTGATTCGGGATTCTTTGATTTTTTGTAATCATGGTGTTATGAAAATTGGGGATAGTTTAAGGTTCATGAAAAATATAGGGTGAATTTTTATGCTCAATTAAGACTAATGAATATATGAGGTATGGTTGACTTAAGTGATGTTGATTATACCTACTATTTGGATGTATTGTGACTGCATTATATTATATAATTTTAGATAGGGGAATTTATTAAAGTAGAAGAACAAAGAAGTTGATATTTTGTTTCTTTGTAACTACATCAATTAAGTCCTTACACTAAATTTTTATGTAGTAAAGCTTTAAGTTTCAAGTCAAATATAATTGTTGAATATACTATTGATGAGATTACTTGGGATGCAAGCATGAGCATTTTTATAAAAGGATTTCAATCAAACAATCTTTTATCAAAATACAGCCTTTTCTATTTAAATAATTTATGGTAAGATTTAAGAAAACCATGTTTGCAGGACCAAAAGGGTTTGTTTATACTTATATTGAGATTGGTTCTTCAATGCTACGACTATATTGAGTACTCAACAAGGGTAAGCCTCTAAGGCTAACCTTTGATGGATAAGGTAAGTCTCTCAATAGGAGGCCACCTTAGAGAGATGAGCTCTATCTAAAGAATGTGACAGTCTTAGTAGGTAAAGCTGGTCTAATCTAGCACCTTGATCCAAGTGGACTGTTATCTTGGAGTGGACAATCGATAGGTTAGTGTAAGAGTTAGAGGAGTATCTTACCCAATAGGCCCATCACCTACTTCACTGTGATGTAGGGTTTCTAGTGATTTGTCATGAGATAGGGTTTCATGGCAAGGGCTATAATGCAAGGTTTTGTGGTTGTTTATTTTGAGTGTTTTTTTTTTTTATGAATTTATATGACTGAGCTTTCTGATGTAAATGTGATAAACACCACTTATGGTTGTTTTTAGAAAATGGTTGACTTGCAATTAATTTTTATAAATAATTTCAAAGTGCATACATGAAATCTCTTTTAATTATACAAGAGCACACACAGGCTTATTGAGATGTATGTCTCACACTTTTTTTGATGACATAATTTTAGGATTTGATAGCACTGACAAGGTTGGGCTTGATTGAGAGATTTCTTTACTTGATACTTGCTTATTATTTGTTTTGAGGACTTATATATTTTGTTTAAGTAGTATGACCTGTGGACATTATTTTTCCTTATAATAAGATTTTGTGTTATTTTTTATTTAGATATTTTTTTATTTATATAGTTATAAAGACCCCTAGTCCTTTAAACATGGCAACATTCCAATCATTTAAGTTTTATACGTCGTACTGAATAAGGATAGGTCTCTCAGGCTAACCTCGTTATAAAGGAAATTGTTTTGGATGTCACCCTGTCCAAACGACTAGATGTTTGAGAGGAGAATCATGACATAAAAATATAGGTTCATCAAAAATGCAGTCGTCATGCACCAACAAATTTTAAATTCTAGTTCTTAAGATACAAATTAGCATAGTAGAAAATAAGGTATCGAATCCCACAAGGAACAAGAAAATATACTCTATAAGAAAACACCAATCACCTTTATGCATAGGAAATCATCTTGTGAACACTTAGCTAAATCAATCCTAATGATGACCTATTTACATGTCTACAAAAATATGGGGGAAGTTGGATTAAGAAACTACCTAAAATTAATCCTAAATAAATTAGGAAACCAAAATTAAATAGGAAACAAAATTAAAATAGAAAACAAGACAAAATAGGAAACTTCCAAACCAATTAAGAATTACTATACTTAGGCCTATGTTGTGTGATCAAATTATGATCAAATTATCATTGATAGGATTACATTGAGCAATTGGTTTTAGAGACCTTTCTCAGTGAATTAAATCTTATATTCTTACAAAAGTAGATTAACCCTTAGTTAGCCTATAAGTTAAAATCCCTAACTTCATTCTTCAATTTACTCCAAATTGATTAACCTTTTCTTAAAGATATTAATACTTCAATTAATCAATTGTCATAAACAAAGAACAAAATTGATAAGCATACAAGACATCATCAATACCAATTTGCATACACAGTTAGCCTTGAAAATATACAAATTCATTATCATGAAATTCTCTATGACTTAGCCAAGCCAGCTAGCCTAGAAACTCAACTAAGTATATTTTCTACTTAGACAAATCAATCAAAAGATCAAATTATCTTAGCTTACTCAATTATGTGAATCAAGAGGTTGTTAGCCAAACACAATTAACTCAACGCAATTGATAAGAATGAAACCTAGAATTGCACAAATACTTAAGAGGTAATCTTAATTCTATTAAAGATAAGATCTTCAACATATATGAATCTCCAAATATCAAAATCTAATAACAAACATGGCTTCAAAACATAAATAAAACTTGAATTGTTTGAATTACAAAGAAACTAAGAACAAACAAACTTGGGAACAAGAAAGAATAGGAGAAAGAGTGAAAGATTTAAACTTGGGAAGTCCAAAATCTTAAATCTTCTTGCTTCTTTACCTTTTTCTTCCTTTCTTGCCCTTCTTTAATGCTTTTCCCTCAAAGAATTATGTTTTTTGAAGAAGTATCTTCAAGAATATCAGACTATATGTTCTTGGGCATCCTTTGCTTTTATAGAAGCCCTCTAAACCGTCCTTGGTTGGAATTGGAAAGTTTAAAATGACTTTGAATCAAGTTAGGAACTTCTAAAACTCTTAAAGATGCTTGCACGAGATGTATGCACGCCTGTTCATCTTAGCCATGCATGAAAAAATTCCAAAATTCTCGTAGCTGGCACGACATCCTTGCATGGTCATGCATTACCTATACTTTCGTGCCTCTGGCCGTGCAGATGGCAGTGTTACTTTTTTCTCATTTCCTATAAACTTCTGGGAGCAACAATCTATCCCCCTATTATGCATAGGATCATGCACGGTCGTGCACTAGGTTGTGCATGACTTCTAAGGTATGTTCTATTTTGTAGGGCTTGATGTATGGTCGTGCATCAAGTCGTGTCCCTAAAAAACACTTAAAGAAACTGCTAAGACCTCAAATGTACATATATTCATTCTCATCATAAAAATACATCGGTGAAGTCCCAATTCTACTCATTTTTCACCAAGAGTCCCTAAGATCTATGAAAACACATTTTGAGTAGAAAAGCATTGTTTAGTTCATAAAAATATGCCAAAAAGCTAAGGAAAAGTGCTACAAAAATGTGATTATTTCACACCTAACAAATACCCCCACACTTAACTTTTTGCACGTCCTCAAGTAAAATAATATTTCAAAAAAGAATTAATACATTGCAAGTTTAAAAAGAGTATGGTGAAGATGCTAACTTTTCTTTTCACAATGAAAAGCATTCTAACATTTATTTGATCAAGAAGATTTGAGCAAACTAACATATTAATTCAAATATACCTAAGGCTGTTGAAATTAGTTTAAACAAGTTTATCTCTATGCAATGGAGTGTACTTTGTACATGTCTAAACTGCTACAAATTGGGTAGTAAACTAGGACCTCTCTCAAGAAAATTTTTCTTTTACAAACTTGCCTTGGAAGTAATACCTCAAGCGAGTGCGTTTTGCTCCATCTCACCATATTAGCCCCCTTTTCAATCTTTAGTTTTTCTTTTGTTTTCTCTTTTTTTTCACATGTTATTTTTCACCAAAGGACATACACTTTGCATTCCCAAACCTTTTTTCTCCTCACTTGTCCTATTTCCTTAAACCCAAATTTAGGACTAGTTTAGACAAATTTCACCAAATTAGACCATAAACCTGCTTATATCAACTTCTATAAATTGCACAAAGTTAAAAGCTTCATACAGCTACTAAGAAATTAACAATGTTAAACTAATTTCGCAAGACTTAGTTATTTTCAACAAAATATGAAAATTTAACAAAAATCAAAGTGATTAAATAAATATCAAAAATATTTTTTAAATCCATAGAAAAGACTTTAACTCCACTAATTTTGCTTTGTAGAAACTCAAAAATTGTTATTGCCCTAAGATGAATCAAAAATTCAAAAATATGGCTTTAAAAGAAAATTAGAAAATTTTTATTTTTCTACCCCCACACTTAAACCGAACATTACCCTCAATGGATGAAAAAAACCAAGATAAGAAAGCATAACCAATGAAAGAGAGAAAAAATAAAGGGGGAAAAGAAAACAAACTACCCTACATAGAATCCAAGTGACCAAGAGAAGAGCTCCAAAATTTCAAAATATTCCCATAGCAAAGCATCAAAGAAACAAAATGAGATCATTAGATACATAGCCAAAAGGAAAAAGAAAAGTAGGAAAATAAAACTGCATAAAAAGTGCATAAAAATAAACTTGGTCTAGAAAACTCTCACCCTAACAATAAAAAGGAAAATGCATAAAAAGATAAAGAAAGAAGGAAAACTACTAAAAACACTCAATCTTAGGTAGGCGGGAGAGGTGGATCATCATGCATTGGTGTATCATCAAAAGAAGCTGCCGGTGGGCTAGATTGAAAAATTATCCCTGCACCAAAAAAAGAAGGTCGTGGAGTGTAAGTAAAATAGATGGAATCAAAATAAGAACATAAATTGGCCTCCATCCATCCCATATGGGCATCCACATTATCCATTCTTTGTCCCATAGAATCCATTCTTTGCTTATAATGACCTTGCAGAACATCTATCCTTTGGTGTAGAAGACTAAAGTCTTATTCTATACTAGCTCGCATATCCCCCAACATATGCATCATAGATGAAAAATCATGTGAAGAAGATGGTGGCACAGAAGGGGGACCAATAGGAACCTCAGGCTCAATAGGAATATCCGGCTCATCTTCATGAACTTCCTCCTTATGTCCAACTCCACCTTCAAAACATTCCCAAAAAAAATGATTTACACCAACTCTTCTAACTATGCCCATCTTTTGGAGAGTTTAAAATTTAAGGTGAATCATATGTCTAAACCCATTTCATCACCAATCAAGTGAAGATTTTTAGCTAGTCGAGTGATATATGGTGAACCACAAAAAGCACCTCTCTTAGAAACCACCATGGAGTCAAGATAAGAAGCAAAAGAGATAGTGATATTGATAGGAGTGCGAGTCATGATTGACCAAAGATGAAATAAATCCCGCTAAGTCACCACTCCATTACTCTCCTTCCTACCCCTAATGATATAAGAAATGAGTCTATGGAGGTATCTAACAGTAAGGGAGATAAATTGGCTACTCTTAGAAATGCGTACCTTCCACACAGGGGTAGTGGTATGTGCTTGACAAAAAACGACCCCATCTAAATCATTGACAAAGTTATCTCTTTGTGGTGCACTATTCTCTCCTACATAGAATCCTAAAGCCACCCTAAATTGATAGAGAGACATGTTAAAGGTTTGTCCACATAGGTGGAAGCTAATGGTGTTTACATTGTCAAAGCTTATGCATTCTCACCTAAAAGAATGAATGCTAAGGAATTCTATCATTCGATTACCATGACCCGGTTCAATAATATCAAAGAAATGATCCCAACCCAAGTCATAGAGAAGGCTAGTGATTTCCTCATTAAGGCCAAATTGTTGAAAAACGGTGTGCAAAATAAAGCGATTAGGCCAAAAAATCCTATGGAGGAAATTCTCAAATCTAGCAATTTGTGTGGAGTCCGTGAAATGTAGGTCTACAGGGTCGTGTTCCCTAGCTTGGTCCGAAGGTCTAGAACTAGAGTCACTACCCCTTCTTACTACATGTTTTCATTTAGGAGCCATGAAATGTATCAAGATGTGGATGAGAAAAAGAAATGTAAAGAGAAGTAGATGAAAGAGGAATAGTCCAAAGATGATGATAAGTGCAAAGGATAGGTAATTAAGAAGGGGAGAAATTGCTCATGCAATCCCCTCAACCATCACCGTGATGATTCCTTTCCAAAAACCTACATAATCAAACCACAAACATACCACAACTACCCTTTAAACTTTTTCCACTATAATGTCACATCCACCTCACCAACACAAACCAATACCAAGAACAATTATTCCCACAATTTTATAGACTAAATGGAGCAAGATTTCAACACAATTTTCAGTAATATAATTTCAGTCACAATAATCAACCGTATTTAACCATAACAAAGCCCAAACGTCTCAATTTATCCCCACCACTTTCTTGCAATCAATCACAACATGCTCGAATAGTAAATTGCAACAATGTGTATCAATTTAAAGCATATAATTGTAGAAATTTTCATCAATGTGCATATACCATAATTAACCTTATAATACACTAAAATCATCCCTCATCCTCGTGATAGGCAGGACATCATTCCACCATCAATTCACAGCCATTAATACAACTAACTGCAGCTTTTAAGTACTCCACAATTGCAGAAAAAATTAGGTTTTTAGACCCCTAAAAGAAGTAAAACTGATTAACAAAAATCCATCAAGATTATATTTTGTTCCATGCAATCTCTTGCTTATGTAGTGATGATAAATTATGTTATAAGCTTTTCTTACCAAAACACTTTCGATTTGCAGAAATTTTGCTAAAGAAAACCCCCTTCAAAAGCTGCAATTTTTGGACCAAAAGTTGGAAGAAAGTTTGAATCTTGAAATTGTTATGGCCAAATTATGGATTTGAATGTGAAGATGGCAGGTAATTATTGTTAGTTTGAGGAAAACAAAGCAAGGGTTAAACAGGTGGAAGAAGAATGAAAAATTTTGAAAAAAAAATGAAACACCCATGCAGATCTGAAAGTGTAAAGAATTTTGCAACGAGTGCACAAGCACAGGCACGATCGTACCCTTGCCCGTGCATACAATAACAAGTAATAAACAACAAACTAAGCCTTAATCCCAAGAAACTTGGGGTCGGCTAGATGAACCAATGTCAGGCAACGTGTGGTCATCTACATGAATCCTCTCTATCTCTATTTCCTTCTATCGACCGTCATACTCTCATCCAAATCTAACAAAGACATATCTTTCCTAATCACCTCTATCCATGTCGTTTTAGGCCTGCCTCTACCTCTATCTAACCTATCATGCCTCCCTCCATCAATCCTCCTAACAAGAGCATCCCTCGATGTTCTCTGTACATGTCCAAACCAACACAAACGGCTATCTCTTATATTTTCCTCAATGGATACCACTCCCACCTTTTCCCTAATAGTCTTATTTCTGAATCTATCCTTTCTAGTATATCCACACATCCACCATAATATACGTATCTCAGCTACTCTTATTTTTTGAATATGAGACATTTTAACTGCCCAACATTCCATGCCATATAGCAAAGTAGGTCTTACGACTATTCTGTAGAACTTTTTCTTTAGATTCAATGGTATATTACGATTACATAGAATACCAGTCACGCTCTTCCATTTCAACCAACTCGCAGTAACTCGGTGTGCAACGTCGTCGTCGAGCTCTCCGTCTTTCTGAATAATAAATCCTAGATATCAGAAGCAATCACCTACCGGTATATCTCTATCATCCAATGTTATACTTTGAGCTATATTTCTGCTACTACTGAATTTGCATTCCATATACTCTGTTTTACTCCTAATAATTCTGAAGCCCTTGGATTCCAATGTTTGTTGCCACAACTCTAATTTAGCATTTACACCAACTTTAGTCTCATCAATCAATACAATATCATTAGCAAACAATATACACCATGGCACAGCCTCCTGTATAGTGCAAGTCAACTCGTCCATAACGGCCACAAAAAGGAAAGGGCTAAGCATTGGTCCTTTATGCACTCCGATAGCAATAGAAAACTCTGCAGTCACTCTAGAGCAATTCCTTACACTTGTACATGCTGCTTCATACATATCTTTAATAAAAGTAATATACTTGAGCAATACACCTTTCTTGGTCAGTACCCACCAAACTACTTCCCTAGGCACCTTGTCATAGGCTTTCTCCAAATCAATAAATACTATATATAAATCTTTCTTTCTTTTCCTATAATATTCAATCATCTGCTATAATAAATAAATAGCCTCCATAGTGGAACACCCAAGCATAAAGCCAAATTCATTATCTAAAATTTGTATAATACCCCTTAACCTCTATTTAATCACTCTCTTCTAAAGCTTCATAGTATGACTCATGAGTTTAGTCCCATGGTAATTGGCACAATCTTGAACATCCCCTTTATTCTTGTATAGAGGAATTAGAGTACTCTTTCTCCACTCTGCAGGCATCTTATTAACTCTATATCTCTTGTTGAACAGACTTTTCGACAATGTAATACCTGACTCTCCTAAACACTTTCAAACTTCGATCAGTATACTATCATATCCTACTGCTTTTTTTGATCCCATCCTTTTAAGGGCATATCAGACTTCATGCTTCTGAATACGATAAATATACGTACGGTTAACCTTTTCATTCGAAATCACAAGGCTATCTACACTCGGAACTTGGACTTGACCCCTATTAAATAACTTATCAAAATAGGACATACATCTCTCATTTATTTCTTCATCTTTAAACTAAAAATTTGTCGTTGTCGTCCTTCACACATTTCACCACACCGATATCTCTCGTCTTCTTCTCCATGAAATGCACCAATCAATATATATTCTTCTCCCCGTCTTTAGTATCCAATTTTCCATATAAATCCTTGTCAACTATGGATTTTGCTTTTCTAATAGCTTTTTTAGATTTTCTTTTGTTAACCTTGTATTTTTCAAAATTCTCATCACTCCTGCACTTTCCTAAGTTTCTATAGCACTCTTTTTTACTCCTTACGGCTTCTTTCCCTTCGTTGTTCCACCACGACACGTCCTTGTTTAGAGGTATTCTTCCTTTAGATTCACCAAGAATTTCCTTAGCTACTGTCCTAATACATTGAGCCATCTTCCTCCACATAGTATCTAGATTCGAATCTATATCAGAAGACCAGTCATCCATCTCAACTACTTTATTGACAAAGGCTATTCTTTCATCCCCCTGTAGCTTCCATCACTTGATCCTAGGGTCAACCCGTTGATTCCGCTACTTACACTTTTTCTTAAAATTAAAATCGAGGACCAGTAGCCTGTGTTGTGTAATTGCACTCTCGCTTAGAATAACTTTACAATATGTACAACCACTACGAAACATATGCCACATAAGAAAGAAGTCTATCTGACTGGCATTTAACCCACTTCTAAAAGTCACTAAGTGAGAATCTCTCTTCTTAAACCAAATGTTTGCTATGCTCAAATCATAGGCCAAGGTAAAGTCAAGAATAGCAGTTTCTGCTTCATTTCTAACTCCAAAACCCTTACCATCATGAACACTCTTAAACCTGCTCTAATCAGTACACATATTGTAACACCCCACTACCTAGGGCCATCAGGGCTGGGGATGTCGTCCCATCCATAGGACAAATGGTCTTTATAACTAGGTCAAACAAAATAAAATAAAATAAATACTTTAAAATTAAATTTATTACAATCCAATAAGACATGAACAAATCAAAAATAAATTGTCTACTACAATCTCTCAAAACGTCCCATAAGGAAAATAGCAAAGAGTCTTCAAAATCACAAATAACAATCTAGCTAATGACCTTCACAGTAGGATCGACCTGAAAACATGGCATACAAGGTGGTGAGATAAAAATCTCAGTAAGCTCGTGTGTACTTTGAGTGTTTTAGGAAAAACAATTCATGTATGCAAGTTGTAAGAGTTTTATAAGAGAAAATGCTGACAAGCATTAAATAAACGTTAAAATAAAGAATGGTGTTTTGCTTTCCAAACCATAAGATGTGTCCGGATTTGGGTATAAAAATCTTACAAAAACTAAGCACATTCACAATCAAGTTTACATTAAAACGTTAACCCCAAATCACACATATGAGCAAGCGTACTCATCATTAACAGAGCATAGGGTTCAAATGAGTGTCGATCCTCAAGGAACAAGTAGACATTAATCACCTTTTTTTCATTGCTTAACTGACTCAATTAAGTGAAAAACAAATAAAAAGAAAATAATAAAAGAAAAAAATCAAAATAAAAATATATACATGTCAAGGATGGAGAAGTGTGCAATTCAAACCATTGTTTAGACAAATATGATCTTAAAGAACTCAACCATTATCATAACTAATTCTTCTATTGGCACCATGAAGGATGAAGATAGACTCACTTCGATGGTCAATCCATGAAATCAGTATCTTCTAGATGAATCAGAATCACTTGGTCCGTCTTAATTAATTCATCCAAAAGACGCATTAAACACAATCCTTAGTAAAATTCCCTTGGTCTCGGAAAATTTAAAATGTGAAATAAATCAATGAACCCTTGGTCTCAGAAGACATCAATTAACCTTCAATTAGTTCTAAGTAATCAATCCCCTTTGGTCCAGCAAGTCAATAGCCAACAGAATATTAAATTGATAAATTGAAAATACCATCAACCCCCTTTGGTCCAGCAAGTTAATGGAAAGAACCAAATAACTAATCTCATAATAAGCACAAGTAATAGAATACCAAGAATAATAACTAGTCAATCAAAATATCAGACAACTCTAGAAATCATGAATATTTAAACAACGTTGAATTACAATAAAATAATTAACATATCATTGTCAAGAAAAAGAAAACAAAGTAAAAGAAAGCACTCATAGACAAGCCTCCTCCTTCTTCCTTTGAAGACTTTCTTGCACAACCCTCCTTGAATTAAAGAATCCCTCCTTTGATTGAGTAATTTTCTATGATGATCAATGAATTTTCTCCCTTTTTCCTTGTGTTTTTCATCTATTTATAGGCTTAGAAAGTGCCTAAACTCGTAGGTACAGTGTTCTTGGCCTAGTAGAAGTTGGAAGATACTGAAACTCCACAGATTATCAAAAATCGCGTAGAAAAATCAAAGCACTGTCTCACCTTTAGGGCACAATCATCACCGCCTTGGCTCTCGGAGCCAGCGCTGGTTGTGTTCTGCTTCTCTACTTGTTCGTTGATTTTTCTACGAATTTCACATGATGACAACCAGAATGTAGCCGGAAACAATTTGACTCTGTTTTGCTCTGTTTCAACAATTTTTTCGTCACTTCGAAGCACGTGTCAATAGTGCATGGCCGGCGCCGATTCCAGTGCCGCCTCTCCTCTGTTTTGCGACGTTTTTGTTTTATTTTACCCTAAAAATCTGTAATAATGAACAAAATACCTTTCCACGAGTAAAATCTCAAATACGAAGGAATATGACTAGTTATTGAACAAATGTATCACAAAAGAACCTCAAATAACTAGAAAAAATATGACCAATTTAGCCCCTATCAATTCCCCCACACTTAGCTCTTTGTTTGTCCTCAAGTAAAGTATCAAGAACAAGTAGGAAAACATAACGTTTAACAAATCCCTCAATCAATTTCAGAATAATATCTTCAATGTTTTCTTCATTCAAGAAGATAAAACACATGCTACTATATCTTTCACAACAAATACAAGACTTGTGTTAGTGATAAATGACTTAGTAGAACCATCTCAATATTTCACAATAACCTCAAACCATTGGAAAGAATTTAGTTCAAAAAGAATATGCATTCCATAGGCTTACTATTTATACACTCTCTCCACTAATCCGAGACATATCATGATTCTACTTAGATCAAGTAGGACTTTTAAGCATGTAATGTAAGGCTAAAGGCTTGTAATATAGCTTATCAAACGAAGGATATAGGAGAATCAAATAGCAAAGAAACTGAGAGTTAGTAAGAAAAGGGTAAACAAAATTAATCAATAATTTCCAACTCTTCTTGCTCTCCTATTCCAAAAATTGATCAAACCATAACCTTATTCAACAATTACAACTCCACTCAAGCAAATCCTGCATTTTTTTCTCTTTCTTTTTCTCACCAACTCTTCTCTATTTCTTTCACAAGATCACTCAAATTTTCCAGCAATGGTGTCAAGTACTTTAATATGAACTTTAACTTTTACAGCTCAATCACCATTCCTTTTGTGATCTTTTCTTTTCTTCTTTTTCTTTCAAACAGTTTTCTTTTCTTGCACTGCTGCTGTTTTTTTTCGCAGTTTCTTTCTTTCAATTTTTCCTAGCAGCTTTTGTTTTCTTTTTCCTTTTTCTCATCTCTTTTTCTATTCTCTTTCTTCTCTTTCTTTTCCAACTTTTTTCTTTCATTCTTACTACTACTTTTCTTTTCCCAGCTCAACTCATTATTGATCCATGACTGAAAGTAACAAGTCATGATCTTTATCCCAACACTCTTTCTCAACATTCTCATACATATACTTTCATCCATCAAGAGCATAAAGATTTGAAAAATTATTCAAACTCTTAGCAACAAGCAATGGACAAAATATTGTGATGGCTTTTCAAGAAAGAAATCAACAATTTAGGCTCAAAATAGGCACTAGGGATAATATGACAATAAGTAGGCTTGAAAAGCTCAAACTATCCAAAGAAGGCCTATTACCATCATCCCTAAGTTAAATCATGATTATCTTTCTTATTTTGCCTCGAGAGGTATTCAAGTAAGTTCTAGAATGCTCCATGAATTTTAGTAGAAAAACAGGTTTAAGGACAATGCAAAGCATTAGATCAAGAACTACTTCGTCCAAGTGTGTGCAAAAAGTCATGCATAAGCCATAAATGATCTAGAATATATGCTCTATAATCTATCATAAAGACATGCATTAAAAATATAGCTTGAAATCTCAAGAATTTCAAAAAAAAATTGACAATTTTCACTCAAAATTTGCTCCTAAGAAGGCTAAAGTATATGTATAGAAGACTTGTCAATCAAATCACTCCCCCACACTTAAACTGGACATTGTCCTCAATGGCCAAATAAATAAAACAAGGAATACACACTGCCATGGGACCAAAAATATAAAGTAGAAGAGATAAGAAAGACAATACTTCCATTCATTGTACTTACAATAAAATTTATAAAAACTTGGATAAAGTATATCACCAAACTACTCCCCCATACTTAAATTGGACAATGTCCTCATTGGCAAAAATTAAACACAAGAAAGCTTCTCCAAAGGGACTAAAAATTATAAGGGGTTAGAAAGTTTAAGTAATACTTCCCAAGTGCAATAATGCTTCAATAGGTATCCAAACTTGAGGTAAAGAGAAGGGCTTGTCTAAGAGGATTTTATGCCTATAAAACAAAACACAAATAAAGCACATGAAAAATAATAATAAAATAAAAACATATGTAAATGAAAGAAAACAAACTAAAGGAAAAGACTAAAATAATAAAAATAAAAAAACTCTCTACACCCATCATGCTTCCTTATCAAACCTTTTGGAAAGAAATTAAAGCTCAAAATAGAAGATAGGCATGATGAATGTAGAATAAAGAAGGGAGAATTTTGAAAAATGGAAGGTTCATGAAAATAATATTTTTTCACTAAAGCAAAACACATAAACCTCTTTCTTTAACATTTCTTTAGACACATAAATATTGTTGTCTACGTATAAGTGCACATGGTTTCTAAAGAATGCATCAAGCTTAAAATCACCTTTTAACCCTTCAAAAGATTTGTTATAATTGAAATTCCCATTAGAACTTAGCAATTGAGTTCATAAAGATGGGATCAAGAAAATCCTTACTTTTCAAGGCATGGTCTACAAAAACTAAGTTACCTCCCTGAAATTGGGGTGAAGGGTAGAGTTTGTCAACATCCTCAAAGGGTTTCTTAGAATGAATGATAAATCCAACTTTTTGAGGCATGTTAAACTCCATACATCATCATTAGGACCATTGTTCTCCAAGAAGTGAGAGGAACCTAAGAAATCATGTGACAAGGAAATATTAGAATTATGAGCACATAGAGTAGAATCAAATACTTCTCCTGCCACATCATGCAATTGTTCCTCATAGCCTTTCTTCTTTTTTTTCCCCCCATGGTCAATTGTACGGGCTAACATGAACTCATAAGTCTCCTCAACAATCTTAACGAGTTGTTTCTTTTGATCGCACAATCGTTGGGAAGCTTCTTCATGCCCCTGAACAGATGAATTTATATTGGCAACAAAAAATTTCACTAATGCTTTTAATGACGTCTCACTAAAAACATCAATGTTAGCTTGTAATTTTGCCAATCTATCATCAATACACTAATGTTTTTTTTTTTTTTTGAAAAATGAAATAAAAATGAACATGCAGCAATGATGAATAATGCAATTTAATTCATGAAGAAATAAATAAAAATAAAACAAAACGAAATCTACTATATCGTCTTCAGGTCATTAGATCATGTACCAAGGCTAACACCTAGAAAAACAAGAAGCAAGTTAGATAACAGAATTCATGATAACAACACAAAATTACAAGATTACAAAGTTAGTTAATAGAACATAGTCAAAGTTAGTAGGTTAGGTTACAAGGGAATGCACACATATACAAGATACAAAAGATAGCACCTTTTTGCGGAAAGAACAATCATACATAGTTTACATATTTACATATTTATATGGTTAAATAAACAAAATCCAAGCTTTCATGCTATTGTTCCCCGGCAACGGCGCCAAAAACTTGATGTGTCCGGATTTGGGTATAAAACTCATACAAAAACTAAGTACATTCCCAATCAAGTTTACATTAAAATGTTAATCTCAAATCATACATATGAGCAAGCGTACTCATCATTAACAAAGCATAGGGTTCAAATGAGTGTCGATCCTCAAGGAACAAGTAGACATTAATCACCTTTCTTTCATTGTTTAATCGACTCGATTAAGCGAAAAACAAATAAAAAGAAAAAAAATAAAATCAAAGAAAATCAAAATAAAAATGCATACATGTCAATGATGGAGAAGTATGCCATTCAAACCATTGTTTAAACAAACATAATCTTAAAGAACTCAACCATTATCATAACTAATTCTTCTCCTGGCACCATGAAAGATGAAGGTAGACTCACTTCGATAGTCAATCCATGAAATCAGTATCTTCTAGATGAATTAGAATCACTTGGTCCGTCTCAACTAATTCACCCAAAAGACGCATTAAACACAATCCTTAGTTAAATTTCCTTGGTCTCGAAAAATTTAAAATGTGAAATAAATCAATGAACCCTTAGTTTCAGAAGACATCAATTAACCTTCAATTACCAGTTCTAAGCAATCAACCCCCTTTGGTCTAGCAAGTTAATGGAAAGAACCAAATAACTAATCTCGTAATAAACACAAGTAATTGAATACCAAGAATAATAACCAGTCAATCAAAATATCAGATAGCTCTAGAAATCATGAATATCTAAACAACGTTGAATTACAATAAAATAATTAACATATCATTGTCAAGAAAAAGAAAACAAAGTAAAAGAAAGCACTCATAGACAAGCCTCCTTCTTCTTCCTTTAAAGACCTTCTTGCACAACCCTCCTTGAATTAAAGAATTCCTCCTTTGATTGAGTGATTTTCTATGATGATCAATAAATTCGCCCCCTTTTTCCTTGTGTTTTTTATCTATTTATAGGCTTAGGAAGTGCCTAAACTTGTAGGTACAGTGTTCTTGGCCGAATAGAAGTTGGAAGATACTAAAACTCCACAGATTACCAAAAACCACGTAGAAAAATCAAAGCACCGCCTCACCTTCAGGGCACAGCCGGCACCGCCTTGGCTCTCGGAGCTGGCGCTGGTTGTGTTCTACTTCTATATTTGTTCACTGATTTTTCTCCGAATTTAACATGATGAAGACCAGAATGCAGTCGGCGCCAGTTTAACTCTGTTTTGCTCAATTTCAACAATTTTTCTATTGCTTCGAAATACGTGTCAATAGTGCATGGCCGGCGCCGGTTCCAGTGCCCTAGCCGGTGCCGCCTCTCCTCTATTTTGCGACATTTTTGTTTCGTTTTACCCTAAAAATCTATAATAATGAACAAAATACCTTTCCATGGGTAAAATCTCAAATATGAAGGAATATGACTAGTTATTGAACAAAATGTATTACAAAAGAACCTCAAATAATTAGAAAAAATATGACTAATTTAACCCATATCACCATACATGTGCACAATAAATACAACCACCCAAAGAGGTAGCCATGGGTTATCACACGTTGGGCCCCATGACATTATAATGGTCAAAATGTCACACGTTGAGCATGCTGACAAAATGTAGGAGTACGGCCTATCAGGTGAGATACTCCTCCATCTCTACACCCAAACTTACTGGTTGTCCACTCCGAAAATACATGGTCCACTTGACTAAAACTTGCTAGCTTGGACCGGTATAACCTACCAGACTAGCATCCTATCCGGGAAGGACTCACCTCTCAGAGGTGGCCACCTGCTGAGAGACTTACCCTAACCCTTCAAAGACTAGTTATAGTAGACTACCCTTATTGAGTACTCAACGTTGTTTGTCCCACTTGGGAGAAAATAGATCATGCAATGATTTACTTGGAAATAGAAATTAAGGGTTTCTAAAATTCTTGTCAAAGTTGGGTTTTAGAAAGAGTTTAGCGTTTTAAGTAAAACTGGTCATTTAATTTCCAAATGATTTGCTTGACTAAAATAAAAAGGAAAACAGACCTTAATTGACTTTACAAATGAATGATCATACACATTGAATTTGTCTTGCCACAATAATTTTTGGTCTTCAAATGACTCCATACAGGAGCTTACCTGATCCTTTGCTTGCTTGAATTTAAAAATCCTCCAAGGTCAACCTAACCCGCCTAGGGTAAACACAAGGCATAAGGTTATATTCGAGCTATACTTGCCTTACATAAATAATTCCTAGCTCAACTAGTTACAACCATGACTAACCATGGCCTTAATGTCCTAAGTTGTAAGGCTAGATAACAAAGGATTTTATAAAATAAATCTAGCTTACTAAGTTAAAAAAAAACTAGGGGTTCTAAAATAATTACTAATGAGTTATAGGTTCAAATAATAAATTTTGAGTATTATTACTAATAAATGAACTAGTGTTTAAATATTGAATAGTACTAAGTCCTAAATAATATTAGTAAATGGTAATATTTAAATAGTATTATTATAAATAAATAAATAATAAATTAAACTTAATTTTTAATTAATAATTAATAGATAATAAATAATTAGTAATAAATAAAATTAATAATAAATTAATCATATTAATTTTTTTATTAATAAAAAACAAATAAATTTTAATATAAATAATATTTGTGAATATAGGTAAAAGTTTTAACTAAGATCTACAAGGTCATTAATTAATTCTAATATTTTATTTAAAATATTTTATTTATTGTTATATATATGTATGTATATATATATTATTTTTAACAAAAGATATTATTTATTTGACCAATAAAATATTAATATTTCATTTAATATTCCATTTTCAAATCTTCCTATACATTTCAAAACTCTTAAGGAAAATATAATAGTAATTCTAATTAAAATAATAAAATTTATTAATAAAAATAATCTTCCATCATGATTTTCCTATTGCTCAACAAGATTCATGAACACATCCCCAAACATCAACTAATAGGCTAAATCATTCATGAACATATGCTTGAATTAACACATACTATCACAAGGCTAATTTCCTACTAGGCGTATTCATCATTCATGGCTTCAATGGAAATAAGAACATAAAAATCCTATTCACCATAGGTGTCATAACATCTAACATGCTTTAAACATCCATAACTCTCATAAGACATGATGATCATTGAAGTGTCCGGACTTAGGTGTGAAAATTATACAAAAACTAAGCACATTCCTAATCAAGTTTAAATTAAAATGTTCAACCCAAATCACACATATGAGCAAGCGTACTCATCATTAACCGAGTGTAGGGTTCAAACGAGTGTCGATTCTCAAGGAATAAGTAGACATTAATCACCTTTCTTTCATTGTTTAACCGACTCGATAAAGGGAAAAACAAATAAAAATAAAAGTATATACATGTTAAGGATGGAGAAGTATGTATCTCAAACGATTGTGTAGACAAACATGATCTTAAAGAACTCAACCATTATCATAACTAATTATTCCCTTGGCATCATGAAGGATTAAGATAGACTCACTTCTTTTTCAATCCATGAACCCCTATCTTCTAGGTAACCTAGTATCACATATTCTGTCTCAACCAGTCTTACCCAAAAGATGCATTAAACACAATCCTTGATTAAATTTCCATATTCTGGCAAACTTAAAACATGAAACTAACCAATGAATCCATATTCTGGCAGGCATCAATTAACCTTTAATTACCAGCTCTTAGCAATTAACCCCTTTTTCAAGCAAATTAAAAGACAATAAATATGAAACTAATGAATTGAAACCACCATCAACCCCTTTTTCAAGCAAGTCAATAGAAAGTAACAATCAACCAATCTCGTAATAAGCACAAGTAATTAAATACCAAGGATAACAATCAATTAATCAAAAGATCAAATAACTCTAAATATCAAGAATATCTAAAACAATGTCAAATTACAATAAAACAATTAAAATATCATTGTTCAAGAAAAAGAAAACAAAGTAAAAGAAAGCACTCATAGACAAGCCTCCTTCTTCTTCCTTTGAAGACCTTCTTGCACAACCCTCCTTGAATTGAAGAATTCCTCCCTTGATTGAGTAATTTTCTATGATGATCAATGAATTCCCCCCCCCCCCCCTTTTCCCTTGTGTTTTTCATCTATTTATAGGCTTAGGAAGTGCCTAAACTCGTAGGTACAATGTTCTTGGCTGAGTAGAAGTTGAAAGATACTAAAACTCCACAGATTACCAAAAAAAATCAAGCACTGCCCTATCTTCAGGGCACAGCCGGCGCCGCCTTGGCTCTCGGAGCTGACACCAGTTGTGTTCTGTTTTTCTACTCATTTGTCGATTTTTCTCCGAATTTTGCACAATGAAGACCAGAATGCAGCCGGCGCCGCCTTGACTCTTGGAGTCGATGCTGGTTCCCCTCTGTTTCGCTTTATTTTGACAATTTTCGTCACTTCAAAGTTCGTGCAATCCAGTGCATGGCCGACGCCGGTTCTAGAGCCCTAGCCGGCGCTGCCTCTCTTCTGTTCTGCAACATTTTTTTTTCGTTTTACCCTAAAAATCTGTAATAATGAACAAAATACCTTTTCAAGGATAAAATCTCAAATATGAAGGAATATGACCAGTTATTGAACAAAATATATCACAAAAGAACCTCAAATAACTAGGAAAAATATGACTAATTTAGCCCCTATCAATCATACATTGATTCCCAAGAAAATTCATATAGCTTATTCATATACAACAATCCTCATGTCCTAACCCCATCACCTTCATCCACATGCATACACCCAATCCCTCATTCATATCCATTCCTCCTATCAACATCTAAGAGACATGAATTTAGAATTAAAAAGGAGGATTAAGGGAAAAAATACTTGATTTTCGATTACTTTGATGAAGCTAAAGAAGTTCCACGTGTAATTGAGAGTCTTAAGTTGTCCAAGGGAAAAAAAACAGTCATGGTTGATAATCAACCATTTCGGCCGAGAGAGAGAGAGAGAGAGCATTACTATGGTACATTGAAGATTGAATGAAAGAGGGTGAACAAGAAGGTTATTCTTGATTTACCTTGATGATATTCTTGAGACCTTCAAGAAAAAACTGGTTTTTGATCTGATAGTCAATTCTTGTTTGCGAGATTTTGTGTTATAAAGACCAGAAATGAATACTAGGAATTAAGTAGGAGTAATCTGGAGTATTTGAGAGTGATTGGAGGTGTTTGGGGTAGGTTTTGGTTTGAACGAATGTAGTGTGTGTTCTTGGTGTTCTTGGTGAAAATTGAGAGAATTTAAGAGAACGGCTGCACAAAATCTAGAATGATATTGGCTGAATGGTCTAGGATGATTAGGAGTTTCAGTTTTTAGCCAGAAAGAAAGAGAATAATCTGATCTTGTTTAAATTCCAAATGGAGAAAGTTGTGGAGTTGTTTAAGGTAGAAGATAAGCTAATGGTGTTTGATTGATGGAGGTTTCTTAGCTCTTCAATAGTGCTGGCTGGACTGATCAATTTTATGGCAAGGGAATGAAGGCCGTTCAGGCTATAAGGCTGGCCAAAATTCAGTGTTTAATAGCAGAGGAATTTCTGGTTTAGTAGCTTAATACAAGAGTGCTTTCATTGAGCAAAATTCTGAAATTTTTTTAAAGTTCAAATGTGTTTTGGATAGAGTGATCTTAGGAGACTTTTGAGGTGTGATTATGGAGTCCAAGTACTCAAGGTAAGTGTGGAGGTTAATGGTGCTCAATCCATGGCTGAACAAGGTCCATTTTGTAGAGGTTTGAAGGTGGTTTTTCGGCCTAGGCCTAAGGAGACAAAACTGGAATTTTCTGGTTTCAAGGTGGTTTAAAGCTTTGAATGGTTGATGATTTTTCTGTGCAGAATTTTTGCATTTCTTCAGCCCGATTTGTAGATGGTTTTGAGGGATGTTTAAGGGTCTTTTAAGGTTGGTTTCCAGCCTTCTTTCTGGAGAAAAGCAGAGGGGGTCTTGCTGGATTGATGACAAGAAAAACAACTTCAATCTCAACTTGGTGTGCAGCGAAATTACACTGGAATTTTTCTGGTTTTGTGCAGTTTTATGCAGTTCAAATTTTGCACAGAAATTCCAGTCTTCAAGCTACATGAATTGGTCATTTTTCTAGCAACAAATGAGCAAGAGTACTGACTAAATTTTTTGAAAGTTAGACTGCTCAAAATTCTAGAAAATTTCCAGATTTTCTTCATAAAAAACATGAACAACATGAACGTGAGCTTGAAGGTTCTACCATGGTGATTTATTTCTTATGGATTCTTCTCCCTAATTTGGCCAATCCTCTATCTTCCAAGATTAATTTTCAAAATTCAAGACTAAGGAATTATCTCAGAATTTTTGGAATTAAAAAAAGATATTTAATGAATTTTGAATAATTTAAATTGTGAAGATGTTAGGACAAAGCTAGAGGTAATAACAAGGACAAGAATTCCTCTAGAATTCTTTTTAGGACATGATTTTATGATTAAGATAGTCTCTTCATGTCTCCCCTAAGATAACATTCCTATCTTTAAGGAATGTAAGAAAAACAAAAATTCGACCATAACTAAGATAATCATGAATAAAACTTAAGTGATGGGATTTGAACTCATGACCTTAGAGTTTAATTCCAAAGCTCTAACTACTTAACCATAATAACTCTTGTTCTTATTTTCTCACCCAAATATTCTTCTTATCTAAACCTCAAGCCATCTTCCTATTTTGACCTCAAGAAAAATTACCATTTTACCATTCCTACTCAATAAGCATAACCTAGCATTTGAACCTATAAACCATAATTCTAAAGCACATAAAATCATTCAAAAACATATATTTTTATGCAGAATAATATGATATGCATCCCGACTCCCTTACTCTAGGGTTAGCTTTAGGTAAGGTTTCACACACATGTCTATTTAGATCACCACCAATGAAAAGATTCTCTGCATATGGTACAATCTCATATAAATCATTCCAAAACTGTTACCTAACTGAATCATCAAGTCCTACTTATGGCACATGCGAACTAATAACAATAGTAATCTTGCCGCCAATCATAATCTTGATGCTCAAAATCCTATCATTCTTCCTCTGTACTTCAACCACATCATCAATAAACTTATGGTCAATAATAATCCTGAATCAATTTCTATTCCTAACTCTACCTTAATACCAAAGCTTATAACCCTAAGGCACTACTACTCTCACCTTCTCACCTACCCATTTGGTTTCCTGAAGACACAAAATGCTAATCTTTCTCCTCTGCATAACCTCAACTAATTCTGTCAATCTACCGGTCAAATATCCTATATTCTATGTAGCTAGACGAATCCTATCACTATGGACTGTATTTTTTACCCTAAACTCTTGCATATTTGACACCGTATCCGGGGACGACATGCGCGTTGCTTCCGGGCAATGACCTTGCAACCCTCATATATTTATCACTACACCCGAGTCTAGAAAGTGCAACGCGTCGCTAAATAGGGAACGCCCCCACGAAATCAATCGACTGGTTCATGTCATGCATATGACTATATTTTACGCTGGCCGTCACAAGTCTTACCACAACTCTTCTCCTTTATCCGAGCTTGAGACCAACAATGAACACCGCAAACAAAGCTCACGGAACTCACAGGCAAAGTTACCCTTACCTGTGTATATTGTAGAAAAATTCTATGTTGGCACAAGTGTGCTTTTGGCTGTGCAGATTTCAATATATATATAACTATATATATACATATATACACACATATATATATATATATATGTTATTGTGGAAAGAAAGAAAAAAGAATTCTAAGAATTTTCAAACAAGCTCAAAGAAAATCTTTTTGTGATTTTGAAGTTTTTTTAGACAAACTAAAAGGGAAAAATAAGGGGAAATAAGAAGAAGAAAAATAAGATTGGGTTGCCTCCCAACAAGCGCTGTTGTTTTACGTTGTTTGCTCAACATTGCTGCATCTTTGTCGATGGATCCTAGGTAAGAAATAAAAAAAAGTGAGCTTAAAGAACAAATATAGAAACACACAACCCTTTGAGAAATTACTCTTTTACCCCTGGATGGAGGTTAAGCATTAGAAGGATCCATAGGGCTAAGAGGTTGAGATGGAAGCTTATTAGATAGTTGTGCTTGGATTTGACTCACATCCGTGGCCAATTATCCCACTTGATTCTCTAGATTTTGAGTGCTAGATTTGGTCTCTTTTTGAAAAGTTAAGGAACTACATGCAAGGGATTTTACCATATCTTCCAAGGACATGCTATTGGATTGGTCTTGGGAAGGTGGTGTATTGGAAGGGTTGTCAGAAAAGTTTTGTGGCCTCTCTCCTTAGTTCTCCCATCTAAAATTTGGATGGTCATGCCATCTGTAACAGCCCACTACCGAGGCCCAACAGGGCCGGGGATGTCGCCCCGTTCATAGGACAAGGGGTCTTTGTAACTAGGTCACATAAAATAAAATAAAATGAATACTTTAAAATTGAACTTATTACAACTTAAAAATACATGAACAAATCCAAAATAAATTGTCTACTACAATCTCTCAAAACATCACATAAGGAAAATAACAAAGAGTCTTCAGAATCACAAGCATCAATCTAGCTAATGATCTTCACAGCAGGACCATCCTGAAAACATGACATAAAAGGTGGTGAGATAAAAATCTCAGTAAGCCCGTGTGTGCTTTGAGTGTTTCAGGTAAAACAATTCATGTATGCAAGTTGTAAAAATTTCATAAGAGATAGTGCTGGCAAGTATTAAATAAATGTTAAAAATAAAGAGTGGTATTTTACTTTTCAAACCATACATGTGCACAATAAATACAACCACCTAAAGAGGTAGCCATGGGTTACCACACATTGGGCCCCATAACCATATAATGGTCAAAATACCACACATTGAGCATGCTGACAAAAGGTAGGTGTACGGCCTACCGGGTGAGATATTCCTCCATCTCTACACCCAAACTTACCGGTTGTCTACTTCGAAAACACACAGTCCACTCGATTAAAACTTGCTAGCTCGGACTGGTATGACCTACCGGACTGGCATCCTATCCGGGAAGGACTCACCCCTCAGAAGTGGTCACCTACTGAGAGACTTACCCTAACCCTTCAAAGACTAGTCTTAGTAGTCTACCCTTATTGAGTACTCAACGTTGCTTGTCCCACTTGGGAAAAAATTGATCATACGTTGATTTACTTGGAAATAGCAATTAAGGGTTTCTAAAATTCTTGTCAAAGTTGGGTTTTAGAAAGAGTTTAACATTTTGTGTAAAACTACTTGTTTAATTTTCAAATGATTTGCTTCACTGAAATAAAAGTAAAAACGGTCCTTAATTGCCTTTACAAATGAATGATCATACACATTGCATTTGGCTTGCCACAACAACTGTTGGTCTTCAAATAATTTCATGCAAGAGCTTACCTGATCCTTTGCTTGCTTGAACTTAAAAATCCCCCAAGGCTGACCTAACCTCTTCTGGGGTAAACACAAGGTATAAGGTTATAGTCAATCTATACTTGCCTTACATAAATAATTCCTAATTCAACTAATTACAACCATGACCTTAATGTCCTAAGCTTTAAGGCTAGATAATAAAGGATTTTATAAAATAAATCTAGTTTGATAAGTTAAAATAACTAGGGGTTCTAAAATAATTACTAATAAGTTATAGGTTCAAATAATAAATCTTGAGTATTATTATTAATAAATAAACTAGTGTTTGACTATTGAATAGTACTAAGTCCTAAATAATTTTAGTAAATGGTAATTTTTAAATAGTGTTATTATAAATAAATAATAAATTACAATTAATTTTTAATTAATAATTAATAGATAATAAATAATTAGTAATAAATGAATTATATTAAATTTTTTATTAATAAATATCAAGTAAATTTAAATATAAATAATATTTATGAATATAGGTAAAAGTTTTAACTATGGTCTACAAGGTCATTAATATTTTATTTATTATTACTATTTATATGAAAGATCTTTCATTATTATACATATATATATATTATTTTTAATAAAAGATATTATTTATTTAACTAATAAAATATTAATATTTTATTTAATATTCCATTTCCAAAACTTCCTAGGCATTTCGAAGCCTTTAGAAAAAATATAGTAATAATTTTAATTAAGGTAATAAAATTTGTTACTAAAAATAACCTAGGATTAACAAGAAAATAATCATGATTTTCCTATTGCTAAACACAATTCATGAACACATTCTCCAACATCAAACAATAAACTAATCCATTCCATTCATGAACATAGGCTTAAATCAACACATACTATCACATGGCCAAATCCCTACTAGGCATAATCATCAATCATGGCTTCAATGGAAATAAGAACATAAAAATCCTATTTACCATAGGTGTCATAACATCTAACATGCTTTAAACATCCATAACTCTCCTAAGACATGATGAACATACATTGATTCTCAAGAAAATCTATATAACTTAACCATGTACAACCATTCTCATGTCCTAATCCCAACCCCTTCATTCACATGCATACACTCAATCCCCCATTCATATTCTATTCTTCATATCAACATCTAAGAGACATGAATGAAGAATTAAAAAGGAAGATTAAGGAGAAATACTTGATTGACGATTACTTCGATAAAGACTTAAGAATGTCCACGCGATTGAGAGTCTTGAATTGTCCAAGGGAAAAAACAGCCATGGTTGTAACACCCCACTACCTAAGCCCGATAGGGCCGGGGATATCGCCCCATCCAAAGGACAAGGGGTCTTTATAACTAGGTCACAAAATCAAAATAATAGAATAAAATAATACTTTAAACTTAAAACTTATTACAATCTAAGAATTCAAAACAAATCCATAATAAAAATTATTCGCTCTCAACTTCCCCAAAGCATTACATAAAAACAGATAACAAAATCTCTTCCAAGGCAGACAACACTAGCTACTCATCCCCACAGCAGAATCGACCTAAAATCATGGTAAAAAGGGTGATGAGATAGAATCTCAATAAGTCCGTGTGTGCTTTGAATGCCCAGTGAAAACAGTTCGTGAATGCAAAGTGTAAAATTTTCATAAGAGAAGTGCTAGCAAGCAATAAACAATAGTCAAAATCAAGAGTAACGTTTTGGCTTTTCCAACCATACATGTTCAACGAAATCAACCACTCAAAAGGTGGTCATGGGTTACCACACGTTGGGCCCCACAACCATACAACGGTCAGAATGCCATACTTTGTGCAAACTGACAAAAGGTAGGTGATCGGCCTACCAGGTAAGATTCTTCTCCTTCTCTACACCCAAACAAAATTGGTTGTCCACTCTGGCAACACACAGTCCACATGACTGAAAACTTCTAGCTCGAACTAGCATGATTAAGTAGTACTGATGTTTCTCTAAGTTGAGTTTATCTTCTGAAGGTGGCCTCCTGCCAAAAGACTCACTCTTACTCTTCAAAACTAGTACTACTAGCCTACCCTTATTGAGTACTCAACGTAGTTCATCCCACTTGGGAGAAAACTGATAAAACATAGCTTTGCTTGAAAATGGCAATTAAGGATTTCCAAAGTCTTTATTAAAAATTAGTTTTAGAAATAGTTTGGTGTTTGAGTAAAACTGCTTATTGATTTTCAAATAATCAGTGTAATTGAAACAAGGAAGGAAATTGTCCTTATTTGCCTTTACTAAATCAGTGTTCACATACTTCGGGTTTATCTTGCCATAGAAACCTTTTACAACAAATAAGTTTTATGCAGGAGCTTACCTGATCTTTTGCTCGAGATAAAATAATGATCTCCACAAGCTGATCTAACCCCGCCTGGGGTAAACATAAGCCATAATTAAACACAGGCCAAAATTTACTTTCACAAATAAACCTAACTCAACTTACTACAGTCATGACCCTAATGTCTTAAGCTTTAAAGCTAGATAATAAATAAAATGGTTTATAAAATAAATCTAGCTTGTTATTAAAATAACTAGGCTTTGTGAAATAGCTACTAACAAGTTGAAGGTTTAAATCTTGCTTTAAATAAATTGGGGTTTATTTGATGAAGGGTCATAGGTCCTAGATGGTATTATTTAAAATAATGATTTATAATACCTAGTGGTTAGAAAATAATTGGTAAATAAAATTAGTAATAAGTAGATTTTATTATGTTTTGATTAAAAGATAATAAATAAATTTTATTAGTATTTATGAATATATGACTTACAAAATTAACAATTTACCTATTATGATTATTATATAAAAGGCTTGATTAAATGATATTATTATATATAATATCTATATGTTTAATTTCTTTAACAAAAACTATCATTTATTTGACTAAAATATTATTATTTTATATAATCGTTCAAAACTATATTTTCCTAGGGTTTTCGAAATCACTAGGAGAAATTATAGCATAAATCATTTTTATTGATGAAATAAAATTGGCTAACTTAATTAGCTTAGGGACAACAAGGTCATGATCATAATTTCTATTACTAACCATAATCATAAACATACACTCTACACCAATCACCAAACCATCCAAATCATGAATAAAGGCATAGATCTAAATTTACCAACATATGATCTCAACTCCACTAAACATAAATCATATACATGGCCTCAACAAGAATACAAGAACATAAACCCTATTCACCAAAAGTGACATAATCTCTAACATGCTTGATTAATCATACTACTCATAGACATAAGGCATGCAACAAACCCTAAAACATCATATAATCCAACCAAGACCAATCATCATCACGCATCAATCCCAACTCCATCATATAAACATATTCATTCATGCTTCAATCTCAACTCCATTATATAAACACATACTCAATCTCCAAATATATTCCGTCATCATCCAACTACATCTAAGAGACATGATTCTAGGGTTTAAAGAGAAGATGGAAGAAACTTACTTGAATGATGACTACCTTGGGGACGTTTCTAGAGAATCCTCTCGCTAGGAGACTTGATCCGTCCAATGGAGGAAGAAAGAAACATGGCCATGATTGAAGTAACCATTCAGCCGAGAGAGAGAGAGAGAGAAAGGGAAAGAGAAAAGGAGAGTTCATTAGCATATACTCATCAAGGTCAAAGATGGAAGAAGATGAATATGATTGTTAATGCTTACCTTGAAGGTGTTCTTGAGCCTTCAAGAAAATTCTGGTTTTTGATCCAAAAGTAAGACTTTGATTTTGGTGTTTGATGTTAAAAATTATAGAAGTGGATTCAAGGGGTTGAGTAGGTGTAATCTAGAGTTTTTGGAGAAGATTGGAGTGGTTTGGAGTGGTCTTAGGCGTGAGAGGGTTAGTAGGTGTTCTTGGTGTTCTTAGTGTTCTTGGTTTGGAAAGAATGGAGAGAATAGGGAGAGGGCTAGCTGAAATTCTGTGTAGGAATGAGTGGCCGACTGATTTGGAGGGTTTAGGAAGATGAATTTTTTTATTTGAGAGGAAAAGGAAAGCTGGTTGTTTGAAATCCTAAAAAAATATTTTAGGGAATCAATTTTGAAAACAAATATGGTAAGAAGATCCTAGTTAATGGAGAGCTTTTGGAAGCTTCAATGGCTGACTGAATTGCTGTGATTTTTGCTAAGATGAATGATGTTTGAATGAGCCTTAGAGTGGCCAAAATTATGATGCACAATGGTGAAGGAATTTTCTGGTTGTTTGAGGATTAATCTATGGAAGGTTGCTGAAAATTTTTGCTGAAATTTTGGACCTCAATGAATGGCTTGATTGGAGTGATTGATGGAGAGATTTTAGGAGCAGCCATGGAGCTGTTTTTCGTGAAGAACAATGGAGGAGATGATGGAGCTCAGTTCATGGCTGTTCAAGGTGAGTTTGCACAGAAAAAATAGAGTAAGTTTCGGACAAGGGTGAAGAGGGAACAAGCTGGAATTTCTGTTCAGGATTTTCGCAAGCTGGCTGGAATTTCTGGGCAGATTTTCTGCCATATTTCAGTCAGCTTGTAAAAGGTTTGAAGGGCCATTGGAGGGTCCTTTAAGGCTGGTTTCCAGCCTTTTTTGTGGAGGAAAAACAAGACTGCATTGCTGGTTGAAAAGTTGGAAGAAACAACTTGGTTTTTGGGCTCTCCAAGCTGCGAAACTGCCCAGGAAATTTTCCTGGTTTGCACAGCCTTTGACAGTCCGGTTTTGAGCTAAAATTTTCAGTCTTCAAGCTAAGTGAAATGGTTTTTTTTTTTTTTTACAGAATTTGAGAGGGAATATTAGTTGAAAATTTCAACAATTGGACTGGTCAAGAAGTTGGAAAAATTTCCAGTTTACTACATAAAGAAGATGAACACAACTAGGTTAGAGTTTTGAAGGTTCAACCATGGAGATTGATTCTCTTGGGAACCTTCCATAACTCTTCCCCAATTTCGGTCAAGAAGACATCCATTCATAGCCATTTTCGAAACCTAAATATCACAGATCCTTGCTGGAATTTTCTGGAAACAAAATTGACTTGGATAAATTGAACATCCTAATTGATTAACAATTAAGGAAAGCTAGAGTTCAAGAAGGGTAGGAATCCCTTAGAAATTTTTGTAGAGCACAAGAGTGGAATTAGAACATTCCTATCATGTCTCCCCTAGGACAACACTCCCACTCCTCCCTAACTCATGCAAGGACCGAAATATAGCCTACCTAATCAAAAATAAAATTTAATCTTGCTAAAACTCTAATGATGGAATTTGAACTCAAGACCTCAAGAATTAATTCCAAAGCTCTAACCACTAAACCACAACAACTCTTGTTCTTATTTCTTTTCCCAAATATTTTTCCTATTTGATCCTCAAGCTATCTCCCTATTTTCACCTCAAGAAAAATTTACCATTTTGCCCTTCTTACTCAATAAACACAACTAAAACTTCTAAGCTATAAATCACATATCTAAAGCACATAAAACCATATAAAAATATAATTATGTATGCAAAAAAATATGATATACATCCCAACCTCCTTACTATAAAGTTGGTTTTTGTTGGGGTTTCACAATGGTTGTTGATCAACCATTTCGGCCGAGAGAGAGAGAGAGAGAAAGAGAGAGAGAGAGAGAACATTAGTATGGTTCATTGAAGGTTGAATGGAAGAAGATGAACAAAGGAGTTGTTCTTGATTACCTTGATGATGTTCTTGAGACTTTCAAGGAAAAAATTAGTTTTTGATCCAAATGCAATTTCTTGTTTACAAGATTTTGTGTTATAATTACCAAAAATGAATAATAGGGAGTATGTTGGAGTAATCTAGAGTATTTGAGAGTGATTGGAGGTGTTTAGGGTGGGTTTTGGCTTGAAGGAATGTAGTGTGTATTCTTAGTGTTCTTGGTGAAAATTGAAAGAGTTTGAGAAAAAGTGTTGTACGAAATGTGGAAGTGTGTTGGCCGAATGGTTTAGGGGAATTGGGAGTTTTGGTTTTCAGCTAGAGAGGAAGGGAATGATCTGATTTGTTTGAAATTCAAATGGAGGGAATTGAGAAGTGGTTTGAGGTATAGGATATGCTAATGGTGTTTGATTGATGAAAGTTTCTTTGTTCTTTAATGGAGCCAGTTGGACTGGTTTATTTTGCTGAAATGAATGAAGACTGTTAAGGCTTTAAGGCTGGCTGAAATTCTGTGCTTAATGGCAGAGGAAATTCTAGTTGAGTAGCTTAATACAAGGGTGTTTTCATGGAGCAAAAATCTGGAAATTTTTGAAGTTCAAATGTATTTTGAATGGAGTGATCTTAGGAGATATTTGAGGTGTGATTATAGAGTCCAAGTGTTCAAGGTAAGTGAAGAGGTTAATGGTGTTCAGTTCATGGCTAAACAAGATTCATTTTACAGAGGTTTGAGGGTGGTTTTTTTGGTTTCATGGTGTTCTAAGGTTCGAAGGTTTTGCTGAATTTCCTGTGCAGTATTTATGCAATTCTTCAGCCCGATTTGCGACGAATTTTGAGAGGTGTTTGAGGGTCTCTTAAGGCTGGTTTCCAGCCTTCTTTCTAGAGAAAAAGCAGAGGATTTTTGCTGGATTGGTGACAGGAAAAACAGCTTCATTTTCAAGTTGTTGTGCAGCAAAACTGCACAATTTTTTCCTGGCTTTGCACAGTTTTATGTAGTCCAAAATTGCACAAAAATTTCAGTCTTCAAGCTTCATGAATTGGTCATTTTTTTGGCAGCAAATGAGCAAGGAAACTGGCTGAGTTTTTCGAAAGCTGGACTACTCAAAAATCTGGAAAATTTCCAAGTTTCCTTCATCAAGAACAAGAACAACATGAAGATGAGTTTAAAGGTTCTACCATAGTGATTGATTTTTCTTGGAACCCTTCCTAACTCCTCTCCTATTTTCAGTCAACCCTCCAACTTCCAAGATTAATTTCCAAAATTCAAAGTCAAGAAATCCTCACAGAATTTTCTGGAATTAAAAGATGAGTTTTGATGAATTTTGAATAATTTAAATTGTGAAGATGTTAGGATAAAGCTAGAGGTAATAAAAAAGACAAGAATTCCTCAAGAATTCTTTTTAGGACATGATGATAGAAATAAGAAATTCTCTCCATGTCTCACCTAGGATAACATTCCTATCTTTAAGGAATGTAAGAAAACAAAAATTCAAACTTACTAAGATAATCATGAATAAAACTTAAGTAATGGGATTTGAACTCATGACATTAGAGATTAATTCCAAAGCTCTAACCACTTAACTACACTAACTCTTATTCTTATTTTCTCACCCAAATATTCTTCTTATTTAAACCTCAAGCCATCTTCCTATTTTGACCTTAAGCAAAATTACCGATTTACCCTTCCTACTCGATAAGCATAACTAAGTCTTTTAACCTATAAATCATAATTCTAAAGCACATAAAATCATTCAAAAACATATATATTCATGCAAAATAATATGATATGCATCCTGACCCCCTTACTCTAGGGTTGGCTTTAGCTGAGGTTTCACACCATCTCTCATTGTAAGTGTTGGAATAAGGATTGTACCTTCTAGGAGGTTGATTTGGGAACCCTAAAGCGTTCACATGTTCATTAGCACCTATGGTAGGACATGAATCACTTATATGCTCAAAAGAGCTGCACATATTACATGCCTTAATTTGTGAATTTAGCCCAAGCATCTTGCCTACCAATATGGCTAACTTATCCACTTTATCTTGCAAAAAACTTATTGTAACTTCCCCTACTTTCCTATATGAGTCATTTCTTGTGCCAAAAGATTGTGTATTAGTTGTCATATTCGAAATTAACTCCTTAGCAGCTTCTGGGGATTTTTTCACAATGGCACCACCACTTGCTGCATCAATCATTGATCTGTCATGTGGAAGCAATTCCTCATAGAAATATTGAACTAACAATTTCCTACTAATTTTATGGTGGGGACAACTAGTTCAAAGCCTTTTGAATCTTTCCCAATAATCATACAAGGATTTCATCATGCAATTGCCTTATACCACATATCTCTTTCCTAATTGATGTAGCTCTAGATGTAGGAAAATATTTTTCAAGAAAAAACCTTTGCATAGTCAACTACTTATTAATGGAACCAGTTGGGAGGTCAAGTAACTAATCTTTAGCCCCACCATGCAAACTAAATGGGAATTCACTTAAGTTAATGACCTCATCTTGAATACCATTCGGTTTCATAAGTTCTTATATGGATCTTTACCCGGCAACCCCATGAAAAGATGGCAAAAGTTGAATGAAACTCGAATGCAATTTAAAATTAGTTGTGACTTGTGGAAAAACAATGCATAAGAGGTTATCACTAAAAATAGGTGCAGCAAGTTCTTTTAGAGATAAAATGGTTGCCATTGGAGAATCAGAGTGGGGAGAAATTTTGCCCGTTTGTTCCTCGATTTGTTCACTAATTGTAAGAATTTCAGATTTGGGAGAAGAATCTCTGCTGGATAAGCTCCTTCATCACAAATCCTAGCTTCCTTAGGGCTCGATTTAAGCACCTTGGTATTTTCTTCTTTATCTATTTTCTTACCACTTCTGAGATTCATCAACAAGATGAGCAACCTACGAAACAAAATAAACCAAATTAAAGAGTAAAAAGAAAACTTTGGTACCAAGAGAATTACTTCAACCAAGAATCACAAGAATAACTTAATGATAAAGATGATCAAAATATTTCTTTTGTTCCCCGGTAATGGTGCCAAATTTTTGTTTGAGAGGAGAATCACGACATAAAAATGTAGGTTTCTCAAAAATACAGTCATCATGTACCAACAAATTTTAAACCCTACTCCTTAAGATACAAATTAGCATAATGGAAAGTAAGGTATCAAATCCCACAAAGAACAAGAGAAATATACTCTAGAAAAAACACCAATCAACTTTATGCATAGAAAATCATCTCGTGAACACTTAGCTAAATCAATTCTAATGATGATCTATTTATATGTATGCGCAAATAGGAGGGAAATTGGATTAAGAAACTATCTAAAATTAATCCTAAATAAATTAAGAAACTAAAATCAATTAGGAAACAAAATCAAAATAGAAAATAAGATTAAAAAAGGAAACTTCCAAACCAATTAAGAATTACTATGATTAGTCCTATGTAGTGTGATCAAATTATGACATTTATCATTTATAGGATTACTTTAAGCAATTGGTTTTAGAGACTTTTCTTAGAGAATTAAATCTCCTATTCTTGCAAAAGTAGACTAACCCTTAGTTAGCCTATAAGTTAAAATCCCTAACTTTATCATTCAATTTACTCTAAATTGATTGATCTTTTCTTAAAGACATTAATACTTCAATTAATAAATTGTCATAAACAAAGAACAAAATTCATAAGCATACAAGACACCGTCAATACAAATTTATATACCTAATTAGCCTTGAAAATATGCAAATTGATTATCATGTAATTCTCTATGACTTAGCCAACCTAGTTAGCCTAGAAACTTAACTAAGTATATTTTTTACTTAGACAAATCAATCAAAAGATCAAATTATCTTAGCTTACTCAATTTTGTGAATCAAGAGGTTGTTAACCAAACACAATTAACTCAACGCAATTGATAAGAATGAAACCTAGAATTGCACAAATACTTAAGAGGTAATCTTAATTCTATTAAAGATAAGATCTTCAACATATATGAATCTCCAAATATCAAAATCTAATAACAAACATGGCTTCAAAACATAAATAAAAATTGAATTGTTTGAATTACAAAGAAACTAAGAACAAACAAACTTGGGAACAAGAAAGAATAGGAGAACGAGTGAAAGATTTAAACCTGGGAAGCCCACAATCTCAATTCTTCTTGCCTCCTTACCTTTTTATTCCTTCCTTAGCCTTCTTTGATGCTTTTCCCTCAAAGAATTATGTTTCATGAAGAAGTATCTTCAAGAATATCAGACATATATGTTCTTAAACGTCCTTTATTTTTATAGAAGCCCTCTAAACCATCCTTGGTTGGAATTGGGAAGTTTAAACCACTTTTAAATCAATTTAGGAACTTCTAAATCTCTTCAGGATACTTGCACAGCATGTATGCACAACTGTGCATCTTGGTTGTGCACTACCTGCAAGACCGTGCCCCTGATCGTGTAGATGGCAGAGTTACTTTTTTCTCATTTCCTACAAACTTCTAGGAGCAACAATCTATCCCCTGTTATGCATGAGATCATGCACGGCCGTGCATTCCTTTTGAGGTCTATTCTGTTTTGCAGAGCTTAATACATAGACGTGCATCAAGCTGTAATTATTCTAGAGTATTTGGATTTATTAGGTGAATTTATTATTGGAAGAATTATTTTAGGAGTTTAATTAATTATTTATTTAGTCTAGTATAATTAATTGGGCCAATTTAATTAATTGACCCATTAATTAATTATCTTATGTAATTTTATATTGGGCCTAAGTGGATTAATTAATTAATAAATGAGCTAATTTAATTAATTGATTAATTAATTAATTAATTTGAATAATTTTATATTCAACTCAAGTGGATTAATTAATTAATTAACTAAAGAACTATTTAATTAGTATTGGTCTAATTAAGAAAAGTCCTAGTCCACCAGGGTTTGTGTATAGCGGTTAATAGGTTTTTAGAAACCTAGGTTAGCCACCGCTACACAAGAAAAGGAAAAGGGAAATAAAATAAAAGAAAGAAAAATAGGAAAACGTGGGTTTGCTTTGTTTTGTTTGGAAAAGGAACAAGGAAGCTGTATATATTAAAAGGATCATACGTGATCTTCAGATAGAGTTGACCAAAACTTCACAAGCAAATAGCTTTCGATTTTCCTAAGGAACAAAACTAATGCCACTATTTTTCTTGTTGTTTTTCTTTCATTTTTCCTTTATTGTTTTAGCTCTTCTGTTTTTCTTCCAATCCTCTTCACCCTAGTTCTACTTTCACCAGTAAAGGTCCATAGAGGTTCGAAAATACTCTGAAAGGTCAAGAGCTAGAAAACTTGATAAGTATTTGATGCAAAAGAGCTGACGATTAGCTAGTATTCTCACGGAACAAACAAACGTTCCTGTTCAAGAAGCGTCGTCGAACCCAAATCTAACTCCGATTATTCAAGTAAAATGCCCTAGAAGTAAATCCTAAACTTTGGCTCAGAAAAAAATTTTAATTTGTATACTTCCGCTACGTATTTAATTTTCCCGCAGTCCTTCAGCATAAGCTTGTTCCATGTCTTGAAATCCCATGCCTCCTTGATTCTTAGGCTTATAGAGCTCAATCCAAGATTTTTAGTGAATTTTGCAATCATTATCATTGCCATATGACCAAAAATTCCTTACCAAAGCTATAACACAATTACAAAGGGTAAGGTGACACATTGCATGATATATGTTGGAATTTCCCAAATGACTGCTTGGATCATAATCTCTTTGCTAGATTGGAAGAGCAACCATAATGATCTTTAACATTAGAAAAGATTAAATAAAAAATCCCATGCTTTGATCTTCCTATCATGAATGGCAACACAAGGTACTTCCCTTTCTATTGACCTCGTGAAACCCCAAGAGCATGGAAAATGGAACCTTCCAACACTCCATACATTCATTTGTTGAAGCCTAGTGATTATTTTTCCAAATTGACTACTTGAATAAAAAGGCAGAAACCTTCTCATAGTTATAAAAAATGTTTTTAACTACCACAACATTTGTAGCATTTGCTTCCGCAAGGAATAGGTACTGTCAACAAACAAGAAATGCATTAAGGAAGGACCTTGTCTTCAAAAGCGAAACCCCCAGATCACTTCTATATATTCTGCCTTTCTAATCATCATAGGGAAACTTTCTACAAATACAATGAATAGATAGGGGGGATAATGGGATCCCTTGTCTGATACCCCAAGTAGGTTTGAAACAGCAAGACACTCTTCTATTTATAAGCATAGAGAAAGACACTGAGCTAACGCATTTCAGAATAAGAAAGATAGCTTCCCAAGAATCCTATAGCAGTCACCAACTTTTCAAGGTAATACCATTTGACTCAGTTAAAGGCTTTTCACCTATCTAATTTTAAGGTAAAGTGCTATGTTCCGTCCTGTGTTGCATGTACTGAGTGGAAAGCTTCAAAGGCAGCAATAGCATTAATTAGACAGCTTTTAGTGAAAGCACTCTGCGTGGTCAAACTTCATAGATCACCTGTGTCATTCTACTAACTAGATTGCATGAAATTAATGTATAAACTACATGCACAAACTTAAAGGCTTGAAATCAGTTATCTTAAAAGAAATTTTCAATTTCAGGATCAGAACAATGAAAGTAGAATTGTAGGACCTGACGTCAAGCATATCACCAAGAAATTCTAAAATAGAAGACGTGATATTGTTGAAATGCCACATCACTGCCCCAATCAGCAGCCACATCATGGTCCAAGTCAGTTGAAGATGGCAAAGAATTTAAGCCACCTAGATGACACCTCAATATCATATGTGCACACACAGATACTTCACATCAGAGATGCAGAAATGCAGTTTTGCCGATCACAAGTTTCATGCCATAATTCTTTTGTAAATAATCCATTTTTTCTTATTCAAACTTTGTATATGGATCCTTGAGATCCAAGTTAGTTTTAGGTGAGCATATGTGTGTGTGTGTGTGTGTGTGTGTGTGTGTGAAATTATTTATTTATTTATACACACCACTTTTTGTACTTATTTTAAATTAATTAAATAGTGGTTAAGTTTCTTCCATAGACTTCCTTTCTACAAAATTCTTCATCTCTTCTTCTTCTAAATTTCTTCATGGTATCAGAGCAATTTCCAAAGTGTTCTGGGTTTTAAATTTGTTCTTTAGGCTCCTCTGTGTTGTATTCATCCACTATTAATCATAGCAAATTTTGCAACTTAATTTGCCAAATACGTAGCTCCAAATCCATACTATAACCATCCCAGTGATTGTCCTGCTCTTGTGTTGGTAACTCCATCTCTCGATGCTAACAACTATCAGATATGGGGTAGATCCATACATATTGCTCTCTTTTGCAAACACAAAAAGTAGTTCATCCATCAATTCCCATACTTGATCTCGATGATAGAATGTTTGAACCATGGAAGCAATGTAATAACCTTGTCATGGCATGGTTAATGAAGTTGTCTATACTAGATATTGCTAGATCCATAGTGTACAATCAAATTATAGTAGATATATGGAAGGAGCTAAATAAAAGGTTCAATCAAGGAGATATCAGATCTTATATAGGAGATGCACATCTTGAGAGAAAGTAGTTCCTTCGTGACTTAATATTTTACCAATCTGAAATCCTTGTGGGATGAAATGCTTGATATAAGACCAATTCCTCGTTGCACCTGTACTGAAACAAGTAATGTTAGGAGATATGTGGAAGGTGATTATGTAATACATTTTGTGAAAGATCTCAATGATAACTTTAGTATGATTAATGTCTCCTCTACCTAGAATTAACAAAGTTTTCTCTATGGCCCTTAAAACTGAAAGAGGAATAGGCAATTCAAATCCTGGAAATGTTTTTCAATCGATGGATCAACCTACTATGGCTGTTAGTAACAATCTGAACACTACTTTACTTATTGGTAATGTGAATGTAAGTAATACTGTTGTTGAAGTGGCTATACCCTCATCTGGAATTTTGCCTGCCTAGCAAATTAGGAATATGCTATCAGAAGAAACTGAACAATCTATTCAGTTTGCTAATATTGTAGGAGGAATTTTAGAAGGTTTAATAAGAAGCAATTGTACTACACTCATTATTGGTTGAATGGACATACTATAGAGAGGTACTATAAGAACTATGGATATCCAGTAGGGTACAAAGGAAAAGGAAATGCTGGCAATCAACAAGGCATCACAGTTAATTTTGCTAAGATGGGAACTACACAGCCTAATTATCAGGGCAATAAAGGATTAGCAAATGGCTTGTATGGTTTAGCTGTTGTTCAATATTAGCAATTGGTGGATCTGTTGCAGAAGAAAGGGTCTGAATTAGGAGTAAAACATGCTGATCCAGTGGTAAACCACACCATTGTTCTTACTGCAAGGTTCAATGAAACAAGTTCAGGTACCCTATGTAATTCATCTTCACTACATTGAATTTTAGACTTAGGAACTTTCGATCATATTTGCAATCCCTTGCACCTTTTTGATACATACATTCCTATTACTAATATGTAGGTTGGTTTACCTAATGGACAGTCAGTGCAAGTCACTCATAAAGGAACCATTAAAGTCAATGGTTATTTGCTTCTTTCTACTATCTTCTTTGTCCCTAGCTTCCATTTCAATCTTGTTTCTATTTGTAAGCTGGTTGAACAACTGAATTGCATATTGATCTTCTAATCCGATTTCTATCTTATCCAGGATATTACCAAGCAAAAAATGATTGGATTAGCTAGCCTGCATCATGGACTTTACTACTTGTCAAAATCTACAACACTTCTAGCTTTTCAGCTTTTTTGTTCCTTAACTTTTCCTAAATCCTTACTGTGGCATTATAGTCTTGGTCATGCATCAAATAGAGTTCTTAAAGATATTAAGCATTCGACTTCTATTGTAATGAACACAAAAGAAGATAATTGTACTATTTGTCCAATTGCAAAACAGTATAGACTCTGTTTTCCTACTAGGTTGTCTAATTCTGCTACTTCATTTAACATAATTCACATTAACATCTAGGGTCCCTATAAGTGCAAAACCATTCATGCTCAAAAATACTTTTTTACCATAGTTGATGATCACACTAGATTTACATGGACTTTTCTTATGAAGTCTAAGTCAGAATCTCAACAACTTATTCATAAGTTCTATGCCTTTGTTGAAACTCAATTTGGCAAGAAAATTAAAGTCATTAGGACTGAATGGTGCAAAATTTTCAATGCCTAGCTTTTATCAATTTAAGGGAATTATTCACCAAAGGACTTGTCCTTATATCCTACAATAAAATGTCATTGTGGAGAGAAAACATCAGCATCTCTTAAATGTTGGAACAGCTTTGAAATATCAGTCCAATATTCCAATTGGATACTGGGGATTTTGTATTCAGTATGTTCATCAGCCTCACTCCTACACCACTTCTTGACAACAAGAGTCCTTATGAACTTCTATATTCTAAGACCCCTAGGTATGAAAAACTTAAAGTTTTTGGTTATCTTAATTTTGCTACAAATCTGAACTAAACCACTCAAAATTTGACCCTAAAAGCAAACCTTTAGTTTATCTAGACCTTTCAAATGACAGTACAGGGTATTTTCTTCTTAATCTTAAGTCCAACAAAGTTTCTGTCTCCAGAGATGTGATATTTCATGAGTATGCATTCCCTTTCAAAGAAAGATATGATATTAGTTCCATTGATCCTTTGGTCTAAACTGATCTAACAGGTGCTGTGTCTCTATCCTTTAACAATTATCTTGCAGTCATTACACCTTCTTGTTCCATCTTCTACTACTAAAAATTCATCTGTTGATTCTGACCAACAACTCCAACACATTTTCCCTCCAAGAAGGTCCACCAGAGAGAGACACAAACCTATATATCTAGATGACTATATCTACCATAATTTCTTTCTGCATTCTACTCCCCATTCCATACATTCTATTTCACCCCTGCATCATTTTAATCCTGAGTATAAGTCTTATGTAATGAATATGACCTTACATAAGGAACCTAACAGTTTTTATGAGGCTTTGCAGTCAGAAAAGTGGAAGGAAAGTATGAGAGCAGAAATTTTAACTCTTGAATAGAATTAGACTTGGTCCTTAATGCCATTACCTCTTCACAAGAAAGCAATTAGATGCAATTGGGCATTCAAAATCAAACACAAGGCAAATGAAACCATAGAAAGATATAAAGCCAAATTGGTGGCAAAGGGCTATACAAGCAAGCTGGAATAGATTTTCTTGAAACCATTTCTCCAGTTGTTCGAATGACTACAATCTGAGTTGTTTTAGCATTAGCAGCACAAGAAGTTTGGTTTCTGCACCAACTAGATATTAATAATGCTTTCTTACATGGTGATTTGGTAGAAGAGGAATATATGGAACTATGCCCAGTTTTTGAGACTCCACAACCTAATTTAGTCTACAAACTTCAAAAGTCACTAAATGGCCTCAAGCAAGCAAGCAACACAATGGCACCAGAAGCTAAGTAATTTTTTGTTACATCAAGGATTCAAAATGCCTATAGTGATCCCAACTTGTTCATCATAAAGCACAGACGCAGCCTTACCTTACTTTTAGTCTATGTAGATGACTTGATTTTGGCAGGCAATGACCTCACTGAAATTGAAATGGTGAAGCAACAATTACATCAGGACTTCACTATTAAGGATTTAGGGACCTTAAGGTTCTTTCTTGGAATGGAAATAGCAAGAATAGCTAAGGGGATTACTCTTTGTCAGAGAAAATACACAATTGAAATTTTGAATTAATTTGGTTTTTGGGAAGCAAGCTTGTTTCCACATTGATGGAGTATAGTGGTAAAACAAAGGTTAAATCTGAGCCATTGTCTTCAAGCCAGTAATATAGACAAATCATTGGGAAACTGTTATATCTCACAACCACCAGACTAGACATCTATTATAGTCTCCAACAATTATCATAATTTTTGGACATATGTAAGCAGTTCACAAAATATTAAGGTATCTCAAAACTGTCCCCAAACAAGGCTTGTTTTTCCCTGCCATTTTAAACAAGACCTTAACAGTTTATAGTGATTCAGATAAGAAACAAGGAAATCAATAACAGGATTATGCATTTTTCTTGGAGATTCATTGATTTCTTGGAAGTCCAAGAAGTAAACTACTATGTCCCTCAGAACAGAAGTTGAATCCAAGCTATGAGACAAGTCACATGTGAAATACAATGATTGACATATTTGCTTAAAGAATTACAGTGTACACTTGAATAGCCTACACCCTTTTTTTGTGACAACAATGGGGCAATGCACATTATAAAAAACACAAGTTTCCATGAGAAAACTGTGAATCTTGAAATAGACTGCCATTATGTTAGAGAAAAGTATGCAACAAGTCTCATTAAGCCATTCCCAGTCCGTTCATCAGCTTAGCTTGCAAATATATTCACTAATTGCCACCGGCTCAATATAGACAAATCATTGGGAAACTATTATATCTCACAATCACCAGACTAGACATCTATTATATTCTCCAACAATTATCATAATTTTTGGGCACATGCAAGCAGCTCACAAAATATTAAGGTACGTCAAAACTGTCCCCAAACAAGGCTTGTTTTTCCCTGCCATTTTAAACAAGACCTTAACAACTTATAGTGATTCAGATAAGAAACAAGGAAATCAATAACAGGATTAAGCATTTTTCTTGGAGATTCATTGATTTCTTGGAAATCCAAGAAGTAAACTACTATGTCCCTCAGAACAGAAGCTGAATCCAAGCTATGAGACAAGTCACATGTGAAATATAATGATTGACATATTTGCTTAAAGAATTATAGTGTACACTTGAATAGCCTACACCCTTTTTTTTTTTTTTGTGACAACAATGGGGCAATGCACATTATAAAAAAACACAAGTTTCCATGAGAGAACTAAGTATCTTGAAATAGACTGCCATAATGTTAAAGAAAAGTATGCAGCAGGTCTCATTAAGCCATTCCCAGTCCGTTCATCAGCTTAGCTTGCAAATATATTCACTAATTGCCACCAGCTCAATTAATGAACAATTTGTATGCTCTACCTATTATCAATCTCTATGCTAATTCTGATGCATGTACTGAATTGATAGGGGGTGTTGAAATTGCCACGTCACTGTCCCAATTAGCAGCCATGTCATGGTCTAGGTTAGGTGAAGATGGCAAAGAACTTAAGCCACCTAGATGACAACTCAACATCACATGTGCACACACGGATGCTTCACATTAGAGATGCAGAAATACAATTTTGCCAATCAAAAGTTCCATGCCACAATTGTAAATAATCTTTTTTTTTTTTCTGGTTAAAATTTTGTACGGGGATCTTTGAGATCCAAGTTAGTTTTAGGTGAGCACATGTACGTATGTAGATATATATATATATATATACCCCATTTTTGTACTTATTTTGAATAAATGAAACAGCGGTTAAGTTTCTTCTAGAGACTTCCTTTCAGCAAAATTCATCATCTCTTCTACTTCTAAATTTCTTCAGGTATCATGACCAACAATATTCCAGAATTTTTGGAGAAAAATTGCCTGCATGCCATCGGGAACAGAAGCCTTTTCTCATGGATGGCAGCATCGTCCTGATGAGATTCTACCCATTTGAATCTCGAAGACTCAACGCAATTCAGTTCCTTTAAGAGCTAGCCTTATGATAGAAATAGGATGTATTTCTATCACAAGGGTAAGCCAATCAATTTAACTACGCCGTCTCCCGTAGACCTTTCTCGTGATCCATCAAGGATTCAATTTTCTTCACCAATTTTAGCTCCGCTACTACTGTAATATCATCCGGCATCTGAAGAGCCTAAAGAGCCACCTGTTTCTGCTAGAGACCCTCATTACTTAAATGTACCAAATGCAAGCAAGACATCATCATGAACATAAAGTATTGAATCCACATCATTATGAAAATAGAGTATTGAATCCCGTTCCTACCTTCTACAGATATTTACCTCAATTGTGGTAGAAAAACTCTAGCACAAGATACGTTGAAACTTGCCAATTGCTTGCAAGAAGGATCACAGAATATTTACGCCATTTACTTTAAACTCGTACTTTCAAAGTTTAAGTTCAGAATTAGCAGGAGGATTCACAGAATTATCACGCATATGTAATGAGTAAATACCTTGACAACAATGCCATTCTAATTTCCACTTATCAGTTACAAGTTTTGGTTCATAAACGAATATGTTAATTTAGAGAGGCCACAGAAAGAAGGGTGGAGTGGGGTACGGCACCAGAAATATAGTTAATTCTATATTTGTGTCGATAGATATTTACAGAACAGAAACCCATTACTCAATCTTCAGTACAACAGCTCTATAGACTAAAGTTCGTACAAAACAACATGGATATAAAAAGACAGGAAATTTTTAACTCTTGACATTAGAAAGAGCGCAAAAATGTCCCAACTAGATATCAACATTAGCTTTGTTCCCGGCTAAGATTAAGGAGATCTCCAATCCGCGGCTAAATGCCTGGTTAAACAGAAGACGTGATTGGAAGGTGGAGATGAAAGGGAACCAAGACAACAGTGCTATTGGTGCAAAGATCAACATGCCCATCCCGGCATCATACATTCGAGAAAACTCCCTTACTGAATCCCACAGTCCTAAACTCCTCACTATACTTTTCCATGTGATGGCCAGCTGCATCAACCAATAAGGCATGTTTCAGCGTGTTAATTTACCGAATACAAACATAAAAAGAAAACTGACTGCAGTCGAGAGTGCATTTGCAGTCTTTTAATCATGGGCAAGGTGAACAGAGATGCAATGCATGAAATAGGAAACAGCAGACACGTAGTTCAAGAAACTGAAGATCAAACCCTGGAGATATCAATTTTTTTCATTAAAAAAAAAAAGGAAAACAGTGGAAAGATGCAGTGGTAACAAAATATTGATGGTTGGTGATGTCTAACATCGCGCTTTAGTTGTCTTCAGAATATGGCAACGGATTGCCAATTTGAATAAATGGTGCATCCAGATTTTGCAATAAAATTATTTGGAAAAAATAAAGAAAATATCTGTACTTGTATACACAGAAATACCATTCTGGTGTCTGCTACGTTATAATCACACTATTTATTGTTGCACCCGCCTCCCTCCAGAGAGACTAACTGGAGTAAATCCATAATAAGAGAGAAGAATTCCTTATCTGTTCACTTACGGATATAATGGCCCATCCAGTAGGAATAAATGCAAGAATGCTGGCAAACAAGTCTGTAACAGATAGAGAGGTGAACACCACAACAAGCACAAGGGCCGCAATAAGTCCCAAGGCTGTGACTCCTTGAGTAAACCGAAGCATTAGCTGGAAGTTGGTTGACTTTTTGGGACTAAGGGTGAAAACCTGAGAAATTAAATTCAACAATCATAAATACGGAATGAATTGCTTATTTATCGAACAAATGAAAATGGCCAACAACAGGACAAGGCAAACAAGAGAGACAAGCAAGACACATACCTTGAAGATCATGACTAATCCAACAAGGACAATCCAAGAGAAGCCATAGATCTGATCAGAATAACAATTCTTAAGATCACAAAACAGAGGAATGAATAAACAGAAGAGTGCAATGCATGCCAATGGATAAGACATCAGCTTATAACTGTACTTCATATTATAGTGTCACCCTGTTGAAAAGCAGTGGTAGATTGATAAAATTCATTATTATTCATGTTAATCTTGTACCACTTGCTACAAAACATAATCTATCAAACAGAAGTAGCAAAAACTGGAACAAGCATCCCACCCCTCTCTCTCTCTCACTCTCTCACACACACACATATGGTGCAGTCATTTAGCAGTGCCTGGTTGGCACTTTCAAGGTCATTTCGCAACTGTTGCTATTTAAAACCTACACAGATGGCTTTGTATTTGCTTGCCAAAACAAGAGGCGATTATGCCTCTCAAAGAGCTGGAAATAAAAACTATGCAAGTTCAGGGCCAAAAAATGGAATTAGAAACACGAATATGAGTAGGATGCAAAACTAATCACCTACTTTCAAAGGAAAGGGATTTTGTAATTTGATAGCCTACATGGTGGAATAGGAGCTGGCTAATATTATCATGTTTTAAGTGCATTATAAAGCATGGGAACAATATAAAATATACCGCCAGTGAAGTATCCTTCCCGGTAAGATGAAGTTTGTATACAATGCCATACTGAAATAAGAAAAATCGCAAGCTCAAGATTGTCTCGAGTATCCTGCCTCGCAAAGTCTGAATATGCATCTGTGACAACAAATATGCATCTAATTGAGAATGGAGAGAGAGAGGAAGGACAACAAATCAAAAACTATAGATTCCCAGCAGAAAGAATGAATATATAAGCAGAATAAGTCTTGTAAAAAACATTCATTTATAAAGTTCAACACAGAAAGAAGGTTCTGGGAAGTACAGCGTGTAGAACCAAGAGAAGATAGGCAGTCACATGTTAATGCGGCCAATTGACTTTATATTTGACAAGCTGCATCCCCAAGCGGGGCCAGAGGTTGGAAAAATAAGGGACTGTACAAAGCAATGAGATGGTTGTTCCAAGGGCAGAGGTTGGAGAAAAAAAGCGACTGTAAAAATAAAATAGTAAGTTGTTTTTGTAAAAACTGCCCTTGTGCACAAAAGCAACACCTTGTGTAGAGAAATGCAACTTAAGGGCAACAGTTCAATAGTTACTCCCTGTAAACAAAATTAACAATAAACGATTAAGGAAGAGAATATTACACACGATTATCTAACCTGTTCTTCATCCCACCAGGACTCCCAGCTGTTGTCACCCTTAACACCAACTCCTCCTTTATACAAAAGCCAGCTGGTCCAATCATCAAAATCCTCTACAGTCCTGCACCAAAGATGCAACATTTGCAAGATTAGCATCGTGACCTATGGATACATGTTTTTTTTTTTTTTTTAAATTCTAAATATAAGTGTGTATAGACATATATATGTACATAGATTTAGTTCTATCGAACTTACTTTTGCCATTCAAATCCAGATGGGTTGAAAATATATGGTGCAAAGAGCCAAGAAATAACAAGAAACCAACTGCTAATGGTGATTAATATGAATGAAAGGGCTCCTCCTTCAGTGTATCCATAAGCAATGTACACTATAAGAAGCAAAGCTACTTCCAGCCTGCAACATATCAATATCAGATAAGTTTCAATACAATTATGAACATATATACAGTAACAAACGCCTCAACTGCTATCCTCAAGGGCAAACAGTAAGGGACAAAAAAGACTCACGCTTTCACAAAATGACTTCTCGAGTAAAGGCGGTAATTCTCTGCAAACTTGATATGACGGACGACAAAGCCTCTCCCAGTTGCCCGATACTGTTGGTTACAAAGAAGCATGATCAGATACATCCTTCTGCAACCTTAATGGTCAGAGAGTATCTACATACCTTCGCGCCTCCATGGAGGATAGTACGCCCAAAGTAATGTGTTTTAGTTCCCAATGAGAATGTGAAGAAGACAGAAGAAAGCTGAAGCTGCATTGTAATGAAACTGAAAACAGCCTACAAAAAGTACAATGGTATATAATTAGTTAGTTCATCCCAATAGCAATATAGTTTATGATTTCACAAGAAACAGAGACTATATATCAGGTACTTAGTAGGCCTGACATGTGTGTGCTTTAAATTTTTTTTTTAAAAAAAAAAAAAAATGGAAGAAAAGCACAAAACTTATACATGAAGGTAAACACAGAAAATGATAAGCCTAACAGACAACCAAGGGCACAAGTAAAAGGACACATGTAACAGTTATCAATTTGGCCTATAGAAATATGCAAGCAAAGAAAATTAGATGAGGAACCTTCAACAAGCCCAACTCCAGTATAAAGCCCACTATCATCGGTACTGCAGTGAAAATCCCAATCTGGACCAAGAATTGAGTGTTTAGAACAGCATTTAATGCAGTGTTACCCAGTAACTTAGCTTGTCTTGAAATTCCTCTATCTAATCCAGAGAAAGCCTGAAATTTTTTGAGAAGATTTCAAAGATCAGTACTTACATAGAGATAATGATACAGACCAAGAAGCGTTCAGTAATGAAGCAGTACTACATGTATTTATTCTGTAATGAAACAGAATAAAAGGATCCTACATACTCAAAATCTGATGACTAAACGTTACTACATGTATTTATTCTGCTGATTTTCACACGAAACCAGATGAGATTTGCATAAAACAGGGAACAAGGAATAAATGCATATAATTTCAATTCCGTCTTCATGCCATAAAATGTAAATTACAATGCTAAGAAAGAGCAAACAGGCAGCCAGTACACATGACCAGTAAACATTTACTAATGACCTTTCAACAAAATTGAGCGGTCGAATTATAGCAGTAATTAAGGCATTGATCCAATCATGTAATTAAGCACCACCGCCCAGTAAACTCTCTTTTGTAAAGTCTATCATATTATGTATGAGATATCTACTTCATGTGAACCACTGTGTACATCTGTGTACCATAATATTAAGACAACTGGTTCTCCACATTCTTTCTTACATAAGATGCACAAGGAGAGAAGAAAAATTGCAACAATGGAGACTCCATGGAATATATTCTTCCACAAAATCTTATTTTGAAAAATATGAAAAATTGCTGATACAAATGAGAATGTCGGTGACCTCCCACCCCAGGGTTTATTTAAAAAAAAAAAAAAAAAAGGATCCATTTGAGACAGTGGTAGCAGCATGATAATCTTGGTGAATTTAATAAATGAACATCTTTAAGAATGTGCAAACAAGAATTTACCAGATATACTCTTCCATAGAGAAATATATATACTGTAAGAACAGTCATCTGCATCAGAAAGAAATTTATGAGACCATACCGGTGATTCCTTAAAAAACCAATTACAAAACTGAAAGATCAAGTGAATAGCAAAAGAAATTATACCATTGTGCAAAGATAATACCCAACAGTGGTGTAGTAGAAAGAAAGCATCCTAAAGAAATCAAAGAGTTGTCCCAGCCTATACACATCCCTGCTCAGAACTTGCTCCCCATTTCCACCAGCCACCTTGCCTTCAAATAAGGCAATTTGGTTTAAGCCGACATCTCTACCCTTTCCAACCTAAAGTAATCCACAAGCAACCAAGATAAATTTAGAAATGTGAGCTCTCAATCATTGGGAAACAAACAGTTCTCCTACTAGGTATAATTTAAACTATAAGAACCTGTATATACTCATGGTGTGTAACGTTACCCTGCCTCAGTGTGGAATTAAACCCTGCATATTGGCAAAAGACAGTAGAGACGCATGAAATTCATAGCATGCCCACATGTCAAAACCCAGAAAAAGTAGTTAAGACAGAAGGCTTAAAAATATTTACTATTGAGATCTCAGTAAATAACAGACTAGTGATACAGAGATACATCTCAAATAGCTAATTTTAGTTATCTCCAGAAACACTTTTTTAACACCGAAATTTGTCTCCAACTGCAAGTTGTTCTATTATACGTGAAGAAGATATTTCATGAAATCCTAGGCACTAAGTAATCTCTTGAAATCCTACAACTCCATTCTTTTAATAGCAATCAAAAGATTATAGTTGAGCAAATATAAAAAGAATTTTTTCTCTCCTATCCATGCAAAACCAAAAAATATAACAGCAGAAAGTATTAAGTCTATCTTATGATATTTAGACAAAACCAGTTGTTCTGGTAAAACTGAATACATCATTCTTCCTTCTAGCATCCAACAATGAAGAAAGAAGTTATTATTAGACTTGGTATTTGGACAAAGAACCTCATAAGGCCTTGGTGAAGAGACAATAAGACAAATATAAGATGACAGGACTAGGAAAAAATGTACTGAAACACCACAAAAATCTTTAAACAAACATGAATTGTCACGATTATAGAAAGAATTAATAGTCACTGAAAATACTTCAGACATCAACTAGGATTTTGGATATCCAATTAACAATGCAAATAGGCAGCTATCAGGAAAGAATCACTTCGGTTGCATGCCACAAGGTCTGCCGGACTAGTTAAGCCTATTTGGCATGAAGCTGTTGCATTCAGGTTTGATTTGGGAAATTGAATAGATGGAATCAACAATTGAACCTTTGGCAAGGGACTTCCAAGTGCACATATTCTATGGTTCGATTTTAGAGAGGGGAGAAGTTTCTATTCAACAGTATAACACGACTCATACGCTAGTGTCAACCAATATTGCTCTAACTATAGTGGGTTGCCCAGAGAAAGAGTAGATCCCCCCCCCTTTCTCTCTCTCCCCAGGCAGGCAAAACTGTGGTAGTAGTTTTCCTTGCACATGGCTTTTTCCATATGTATGCATCAGTTGCCTTTCTAGAAAAACCTTTAACCAATAGTCAATTGATTTAACCCCTTACTACAAAAATAAAACTTTTGTCATCATTTTCATTTAAGAGAATTTCCACTTAAAAAGTCAGAACAAGAAATTCAAAGTACATACTTTATTTGATACAAACTCTTTATTTGGCCTTGAATCCGGGCATTTCCACTACAGATATCTGTCTATTTCAGCATATCCTCCCATCAAACTACCAAAAAAAGAGAGCTCCTTCCGTAGCTTTTGCCTGTGTTTATGGATCTCTCTTACTAACAATAGCAACCAACCCAAAACAACTGAGAAATCGACTGAAATAACGTCACTTGGATTCATGAAAGAGCAGCCAGCTAAATCTACTGAAAGGTTTGTTAGGCCAAAAGTCACGGAAAGAGGGCACAATTCCTTCTCACTGTTTCACCCTCAATTGGGTTGTGTTCAAAGTGCTGGACACATAATGACCAGAACAAACCTACCAATCATCAAAATCAAAGCAAGTCCAAGGCCATGCAAGAGGGCCCACAAAAGGCTAATTAGACCATATAGCCTCGGCCAATAGAACTTTTCGTCAAGTATTTTTGTTGCTTTATTCTTATATAAACTTCTTCACTAAACAAAATTCCAAAGAAAGTTGTACTGATTAGTGTGAACCTACAGATTGAGTTGTAAACATTTGGTGCAAAAAGCATGCATCTGATCGTGTCAATCAAGTTAATCAAGGATGGAGCTGTCAAGTGACAATTGGCTGAACATACTTTGGCAACTCCTGATGGAGTACCAGTCCAACAAATCTCATTGGTGTCAATCCATGTTTTGATACCCATGAAAAAGAAAGTCCTATTCACTCTTTAGGGTAGGCCCAAATCCACACAGGGAAAGGACAATTATTCAACAAAATCTACTGGATGGGGTTCCATATTTATGGAAAGCCAAATTTCAAATGACCCATGTTACAGAATTCTTACTACTAATAATAATAAGGAAGGGTCTTAAGCATAATAAGAAAGAAGGGTTAAGTACCTCCAACACCTATAAATAGAAGCTTTTTCCAATCTCTATATGGCAAAGCAAAAGAAGACACAACTGAACTCAGGAGTAAGAAAGAAATACTTTGAGCAGCCATGGATATCACAGGAAGACTTTCAATAATTCAGCATGAAATAGATGCTCTTCTCCCACACTTAAGATTGACCTCCTCAAGTGCCATATATGAATGCTTTATGAGTATCATATGGGACTGCTTACTAGTCTAAGGTTCACTTCCGGCTTACCAAAAAAGTTAACTGAAAGAACTAACCTAAGCATAGCTCTCTCTCTCATCAAATACAGATGCCAAGGAAGGGATCCGCACTGGGCAATAGCATTAAATTACATACGTTAGGAATCACAGCTTCTTCAACAATCATGAATTGAATTATCAATACCATATATAGAGTTTAAACCACGAAAAGTAATAGAAAGGATAACCAACAACGACACAGATAGAGGGAGAAGTTAACATCACAAACACAGAGATGCAGGCACGACACATCTTTATGCAGTGGAAAGTCTCACCCAAACTACAAGCAAAGAGGAACAAACAACAGATTATTTTTGGTTAATATCTAACTCTGAAATATCTAGCTACTTTTTGCAAGATTCCACTAGTGACAAAATCCATAACAATGTCTGCAGCAAAATATTGTTTATTTCCCAACGAAGAAAAAAAAGAGGAAAAATAATGGAAATTGTTTAAAAATAAGCTCAGTGGGCAAATGAGGTGTCCACTATGTCAAAGAGACCAAAGAAAGATTCTTTATTTGGCAAGTAGACCTCATGGCTAAAACAAACCATCAAAAGAGAAGTAAATCCACCATAATCTTCATACTTGCCTGCATAGATGTCTTCACTGATATTGATCACACGTGATGCTTTACTGATGCCACCACGAGTAATATGGAAAATTCGATCAAAGACATCTGGATGCCCATAATGCATACGTACTCTGCATAATTTACCAGTCAATCATTTAATCTATCCATGAAAGCAGTGCGTGTGGATTTTAGGAGTCATCAACTGATGCAAAATGCTGCATAAACCTTATAATATCGAATAGATAGGGAAAAGTAGAGTTCAAAATTCAATTGGCATGGTTCCCACAATTGCTTCTACAATCAGATAGAACAAACAGTTCTGCATGCAAATAAAATTTAACTACAAAAGGTATGTAGATGAACTTTAACAACACTAATCCTTATGTAGCTTAGAGCTACTTACTTGAGAGGCTTTGCCAAAACACGTTGGCCCAAGGTCACAAAACTAGTTTCCTGGTTGGACATGAACCAGGCCAAGGATGAAACACTGCATGAATAAAGGCAAAATCACAAAATAATTAATAATAATATATTTTAAAAAAGAAAGAAAGAAACACTGCATATCACTTTGCAAAAGATAGTAATAATAATAAAATGTATCCTTCGGTATCATTTCAGATAAGGATGACAAACCTCCCAGTAAACACATGCTCCCTGACACCAAGAATAGTGGGAGGCCTGAGACCATGATTTGCTTTAAATTCTTCAAGAAGATTTCTCATTTTCATTGCCTCCTCAAGATAGTTATCCTGCATTCAATACTTAATGAATTGAGGATTTATGCTAAACATCCATAGTGACAAGAAAGGAAAATGATTAAAAAGGAAAGAGAAATTGAAAACAAACACAAATTAGAACATCAACTAGAATGGGAATCATATCAACCAACTGAACTGTGGGGGAAAGACAGATGGAAGTAGATATTAGATTAAAGACCACAGAACCTATATTTCTCCATTGATAAATGATAAATCGATTCTTGAATTACTTTTCATTTATCAGCACGTTTAATCTAACCATTTTACACTGTTGATCTTCTGCGAACTAAAAGAGGGAATCAATCACTCAAGACATCAGGGATGAGATGAAATATGCTCAAACACAGATAGTAGCCAGCAAATACAGAGTAAACACAAAATGTCTGAGTGAAAATGTTGTGTCCCCTCTTCTACTTTTTATAAGAACTTTCAATTTCCTTCTTTCCTTTTTGTCCCTCGTTTCCACTTTGCCCTTTCAGATATATAAAGGAAACAACTTCGATCTTTTCAATTTTACCAGACAAAAAACCATAATGCTAATGTACGAAACATTCAGTCCATTCACTAAAAATGGATCCTTAAGATGTAGATATGATGTTAAAACACCTGCAACATCACACACAAATTTGCACATATTTCCGCCCAAAAAAACCTGGAAGAACAAATTTCCCTTCTACAAGAAGCATGCTTCAACATAACTTCCACTGTTCAATTAAGCTGCTGAAACCCAAAGAAATTGCATATCCAGAGGAGGTGGTAGGGGTGATGCAACAGTTACCATTTACCACTTTATGAAAGCCATGATCGGTAGAAACTGCATACTATCAATCATTTTGTGTCCCAGAATGTGTAAACCAGATTAAGTTTGTAACTCAGATGAAAGTGATGGGAAAGAAGAAAAAGGACTTCAGGGCCTGATTGTGAAATATTTGAAGAAAAAAAATCCAGATTTACATGGTATATGTGAAGCTTATCAAATAATATGCAGGTCAAACAATGAAGAGAATAAAAATCCAATGACCTGATTCATGTCAATTGTTTGAATAGCTTCTCCACGAGTGAAAATTATCGCATGGTTCTGATTCTCTGGTTTTCCTTCCCCAAGTTTTGGATCTCCAGGAAGTTTAATGGAATATATTTCCTGCACATAAATGGTGCATTGCGCATAATAATAACGTTCTTATGCTTGTTTGTTGAATTTAAAAGAATTATTCCGAACGACCATAAATTAAACAGAATTTTAACTGAATCAAACAAGATCCTTTTGGATTAATAAAAAAGGAAACGTTTCATAAACTAGGAGAAATGAAAGGGCAAGCAAACCATAAGGACATAAAGAAAAATGTGTACATGTTCAATTGGTGCAAATGAATAACAACCATATTTCTATAATCAAATCTTTGCATACGAGTACAGAAAAATCAGATCCACAACCGAATCTAATATTTTGCAACTAAAGATAAACTTTACACCAGTTCATTGAAAAGTCTAAAGGCACTCTAAAAATTAAGTTCCACGGGAGAACAAAGATCAGTGATACCCAAGGTATTGCTCTATTATGTTCCCAGCAACCCCCTATATTAGGATTAACTGAATTTTTCCCTACTTGCAGAAGAGCTTCTCAGCAAAAACTACTGCCATTCTGTTTCCAACAATATCTATGGAATACCAAGTCCTGAGAAATAGCTAATAAGTTCTCAGTAAATGCCACATTTTAATGTATGAGAAATTTTGATAAATTGAAAAGTATTAGCATATGTAACCCAAACTCTAAACTAAGAAAAAATTTAAGTTCAGATACTTTTATATAAGGCACCACCATGTATAAGTAAGAGCCCAGGGCCCTAGTTTGTTTCTTTTCTTCTGCAATAAAGGCAGAAAGATATGGGCAAGGTTTCAGACCTAAAGATTCACAAGGCATCTTTTAAGTACCGAACATTATGAGATTGGATTTGTGGGTACAAAAGGAAAAATGTTTTTCCTATTTCGTAAACTAATTACATTGTAAGTTATTTCTTGTTACATGGACATGTAGAAGAAGTTAATTGGAAATGTGGGACATACTCAATCACATAATTTGAGACCCAACTGTCTTTAGAACAGAATGAGTAACCAGTCTTATGAAAGAATTAAAAATACACAAATAATGCCAATATTCTGGTGACTAATTAACACCATATGAAGTGGACAGTATAGATTTCATCCACTAGTAACATAAAATTTAAGTATGAAAAATAGAAGGATTTATTGTCCATACCACTGCAAGTATGAACAGTATTTAATGTGCTTCAATGCATTCTTAAGGTAGTTAAAATATGTTTCATCCATACCCGGAATTCCCCAATGTATTTGAAGCAAACCAATACATTGTTCTCCATGTCTGTCTTCATTACATGTTTACACCAAGTACATATGTATAGATATACATAAACATATTATCACTGTACAAACCCCAACACTCTTTGGTAGCTACTACTACATAAGATTTTCTCACAGAGACAAACTACTGGAGCTAAATCATCAACGTTTACGTCAATAAGAACCAGGATAACAACTCCAAAAGGACAACTTACTAGATCATTGCAAATTCTTGAACTTTAGAAACAAGTTAAAAGAACAAGTAGAAAATTCTTAGATAAATTACACAGGCAACTTGTTGGAGGAGTAGAGGTTGCTCACCATCATAAGCAAGCAACAAAGGGCAAAATGACAGAAGGAAATTTCAGAGTCACATGAAATAAGCCCCTCAAACCTAAATCAATAATGAAGCAAACAAGATAATATGCAAGGGACATACTAGACAGGTGCTGAGAACAGAAAAGAAAGAAAGAACAAAATTAAGGTGAAGACAGGAAATTAGACTTACAGACAATATATATTGCAGCAGTGACTGCAAAGGAAGAATACTTCTTCACAATGTGTGCTTATAAGATATAGCTGTAACTTCTGCCATATGTGATGATGATGATTTTTAGTAATTTATGTGGATTTTTCTCTATTGCATTTGCATCTTTTGAATAGACTTAGGTTTAAACTAAATTAAGAATCGAATTAAGATATATATTAGATTAAAAAAATTAAAAAATTCTTTAGACTTATTTTATTTTTATGTGATATATATATAATTTTGTTGTGTGTGTGCGCGCGAGCTTTACTTCGTTCGGGCGCGCGCTTTTTTTGCACCTTGCGCCTCGGGTGATATGATGGTCCTAGCGCCCGGAGTGCGCCTTGCGCCCTTAATAACACTGAGACCTATTTTGTTATATGGTACGGAATGTTGGGCAGCAAAAAGATGTCATATTCAGAAAATAATAGCCGAGATGTGTATGCTACGGTGAATGTGCAGGATTACTAGAAAGGAAAGAGTAAGGAACTAGATCATTCAGGAAAAAGTGGGAGTGGCACCCATTAAAGACAAGATGAGAGAAAATCTCTTGCGTTGGTTCGGATATAGCGAATACCAAGGGATGCCCCTATTAGGAGAATTGAGGGATGGAAGCATGATTGGTTAAATAGAAGTAAAGATAGACCCAAGAAGATATAGAGGGAGGTGATTAGAAACGATATGTTTATGTTAGATTTGGATGAGAGTATGACAATAGATAGAAAGACGTAGACGGAGAAGATTCATATGGATGACCACACGTAGTTTTATATTAGTTCATGTAGCCGACCTCAAGTTCCTTGAGATTAAAGCTTAGTTATTGTTGTTGTATGTAAATACCATTTCTAGATATACCTCTCCCTAAAAGGATCACAGTATTATACTATTGCACAAGTAAAATATGTAAGACTGAAAAAAAAATATATTGAATAAAATAAAGATCTTTGGCTTCTACTTTCCAATCTAACCAAATGATACAAAGTACGGCTAATGTATTTCCTTTTGCTATCATACTAGACATAAAAAGGCAAATGTATTTCCTTCCCCTAAGGAAGATATTTAATTCCCACTTTGTTCACAACACAGTTACATGCAAACAAAAAGCCAATGTTTGTAATAGTCAAACCATCATTAGTCACAAAAAAACTAGCACAAATTTTGTATTTCTAGAGTAAAATAATACTTAGCATATATAGGTGCACATATTTGGGAATTATAGCTGTAATATTCCTGTAATTATTTCCTATAATTGTTTCTATAATTTAAATATATAGTTGACTTACCTTAAATAGGTCAAGGTATCTTGTATAAATACCTTGAGATATATGGAATAAACATAAGAGTATTTTTCAGCCAATTGTTAATTTGGTATCAGAGACTACGAAAGACTTCCGCTACCTCTTTTTCAAACCCTAGCCGTCATCTCCTTCCAGCCGTCACCTTCTTCCAGCTTAACCCTGATTTCAGCCGCCAGCCTAACCCTAATTTCAGCCGCCACCTTCTTTGTCAGCCGCCGCCACCTTCTTTGGCAGCCGTCACCTTCTTTGACAGCTGCCATCTCCAACTCCAGCAGCCTTTACGCTGGTTATCATCAATCATGGTTACTAAAACTGACAACGAAGAGATTCCTGATAGCAAAAAACTCTCGATGGTGACCATTCATGAAACCTCTTCTCCAATTCACATTAAATTGGATAGTACTAATTATCATGTTTGGTCGAAGATTTTAGAGATGCATATTGCTGGCAAGAAGAAGAAGAGTTATATTGCTGGAAGAAATGCTGCACCTGCAGAAGATGATCCGTGCTATGATGAATGGGAGGCTGAAGATGCTCTTGTCAAGTCTTGGCTTATTAATTCCATGACTGACAATCTGATGTCACACTTTGTTCAGAGTGGGACATCTAAAGAAGTTTGGGATGCGGTTAAGAGGAACTATCTTGATGCTTCTGACTCTTCCCAAGTCTATGAACTGATAAAGAGGTCATTCCAATTAAGCCAGGGTGGTCGTCCTCTCCCAGAATATTACGAGTTGAATTCAATTTTCATGGAGCTTAATTATCGTAGGCCCAATGACATGACATGTGCCGCTGATATTGAGAAACAAAGGAAGCGTATTGCGGAGGATCGCATCTATATGTTTCTTGCAGGTCTTGATCACAGTTTGGATCAAGTTAGTGGTCGTGTTTTGGCTACTTCCCCTCTACCAAGCTTGGAAGAAGCCTACTCTTTAGTTCGTCGTGAAGTGCAGAGACAGGTCACTATGGGAATAGAAAATCATTCTGAAACTTCAGCTCTAACGATCCAAAAGAGCACCTCTCAGTTGACTCCTTCTATTCCTGTGAATTCTGCCGCTTCAAATTCTCGCTTCTGCACTCATTGCAATAGTCCCAAGCATACAATAGATGTTTGTTGGAAGAAGCATGGATATCCGGAATGGTATAAACTCAAACAAGCTGGGAAGAAAAATAAGAAATCTGCTCAGATTGTTGTTATTGATACTTCTCCACCTTCTGCTTCTCATGTCTCTCAAGTGTCTCCTCACCAAGGTAATTCCACCATTTTATCATATGCAGTTAGTGTTGTCAGTCAGTTTATGCACAATCCAAGTGATAGACACATGAATGCAGTGAATCGTATTTTGGCTTATCTAAAATCCTCTCCAGGTAAAGGTATTATGTTCTCCAAACATGGACACTTGGATATTGTTGGTTACATAGACTCTGACTTTGCTGGCTCTAAGTTACATAGAAAGTCTACTTCAGGCTATGTGTCATTTGTTGGAGGTAAATTGCTGACTTGGAGGAGTAAGAAACAGAATGTGGTGCTATTGTCTAGTGCAGAAGCTGAATACCGGACTCTTCATCATGCAACCACAGAGCTTGCTTGGTTAAAAATTCTCTTAACAGGACTCGGGTTTGGTCCAAAGAAACCTATGGTACTGTATTGTGATAACACTGCAGCTATTGAGATCGCTAACAATCCGGTTCAACATGATCGAACTAAGCACATTGAACTTGACAGGAATTATATCAAGGAAAGTCTAGATTCTGGTATGATAGAGGTTCCGTACATTAAGAGTGCAGATCAGCTGGCTGACATAATGACTCATGTTGTTACTAGTGGCTCATTTTATGCATCATTGTCCAAGTTGGGCATGTGTGATATCTATGCACCAACTTGAGGGGGAGACTTAGCATATATAGGTGCACATATTTAGGAACTATAGCTGTAATATTCCTGTAATTATTTCTTGTAATTGTTTCTATAATTTAAATGTATAGTTGACTTATCATAAATAGGTCTAGGTATCTTGTATAAATACTTTGAGATATATGGAATAAACATAAGAGTGTTTTTCAGCCAATTGTTAATTATAATCCTAATGTCTGGACTTGAATATCCACATTTCTATTTTAAGATGTCCAAAAATGAATGTCCACATTCCTAAAATAAATCTATTGAATATCCACATTTCTATTTTAAGATGTCCAAAAATGAATGTCCACATTCCTAAAATAAATCTATTTTCAATCTAAACTTCCATAATTTCCATGATTTAACATAAACAAGTTCCACCATTTTATGGATCCTACCATTTACCTCTTCAATCAATAGGGGTAAGATGGAAACTTGGCAATGGTCATATACTCTCCTAAATTTTTTGTATCAAGTCAAAATAGGAAATTTAGACAGAGAAAGTAACATTTAAGATCTACAATGAGCAACAAAGTAGCATAATCGTTAAGAGACAATATTCTCTGAAGTAATCAATTATATATGTGGTATAATAAGATTAGCAAATAACTAACAAATGATCTGCAATGGAAATTTTTTAAAAGACATGGAAGAGGGTGGAGGGGAAAAAAAGAGAAAAAGAAGAAAAAAATGCTTGAATCCACAACCACAATTTTTTACCTGATCCTTCCCATGTGCATCAGCTTTAACAAGTTTAGAATAAAATTCCTTTGCCACCTGTCCATCAGCTGCACCACTCTCTTCTACATGTATGAATGCAACACGAAGTGCTTCATTCCTAGAAAAGAAAATAGATAGGTCCATTAAGTTTCTGTTCAATGAAAAAAAGATAAAATTGTGGAGCTCAATAATACAACTGGTAATGAACCGAGAGGCAGAGAGAAAAAAGGGCAATAATAGGGAGCAACAATATGGTCAACGAGTTTGACACACACTGGTTTAGAATTCTCAAACTTGTCATAGAATATAAGTTACTCCCTCCGTCCCTATATTTGTCATAGTTTAAGAAAAATTAATTAGCCTCTTAAATTCATACAATTTTGTTTATACATTCCAAAAGTACCTTTGGATTTAATGTTCTCCGCAACTATTTTCTTGATTTGTTTGCTCTACTCTCCCTCTAAAGTTATTACATTTTTATTTTTCAAAGCTATTTAATACAAGAGTATATAAGTAAAATTAACATTAATGGCACCTAAATTTTTTCAATGTGACAGATAAAAAGGGACACCAAAACTTTTTATTTGTGACAGATAAATAAGGACAGATGGAATACATGGTAAGGGCCAAATCAGCAAAATGAATAATCAAATTGCAAGACACACCTCTGCAACAAAAGAGCTATGTCAGCTGCCTCAGGAGCCTTCCGTTGCTTTTGTTGCCCATAAATTTGGCAAGAGACCACATAAGTAAACTTTATATCTGCTTGAGCCTTTGCTTCAAGGGATTGCTCAAAACCTTGTGCCATGGGAAGACTGGTCTGTGGTTGAGAATCCACTGCAGAGAGAGAGGGTGAGAGAGAGGGGGGTTTGGTAACGAAATATTTTTACTTGAATCTTTGGCAGTCCAATGTAGGAGAAATTAAAATGGAGAATACTCATCCAATGTGATACCTCCTAGAGATCTTTTTTCCAAGTAACTCTGTAGCATTAATGCTCTTCTGTAGTACATCATCCCACGCACTGCATAGGGCATAAGGGGGCAAAAGAAGATTATATATATATATAGATTCATGCAACAGTGTCAAAATTTCCCACAACCCCCAAAGAAAAATGATAACAGTTCCTGGAAGAATAGATAAGCATGCATGTCAACTAGGCTAGATGAACCTGTCCTAGCTAATGTTTGGCCTCGGTAAGATGCCCAAAAACGGCGCTCCAACGCGTCACTCGAGCTTTCTTGAATTTCAACATCGCCACTACCACCCCGACCAATTCGTTCCAGAAAATTTTCCCATTCGTCTAAAACAAGGAGACCAAAAAAAATTGGCGATGATTAAGACACCTCAAAATCACAAGAGCTATCATAATGAAAGAATGTAGAAAAGAATTCATGGAGAGGAGAGGATTATCAAGGACTATACTCAGTTTCAAGAAAAAGACTTGAAAGACCCCATAGAAAACACAACAATGAAGAACTTCATATTTGGGAAAAACTGTCCAAGAGCCTTCTATATGCATCACCAGAATTTTCAATTATCTATCACAGGGACCGAAAAATACTAATGCAGCAAGAGCAAGAAAAAGTTGCATATGCTTATTCTTCTCATTATAAAAGTTGTAGCACTTATGCATAACAAGCAAAAATTTAAGTTCTTTCTAGGTCTTTCAACACTGCAATTTAATGCATTATAATTTTCTACTTGCGCTGGTAGAATAAATATACAAGATTGATATAGATCAACAGCAGAAGCAACAGCATTTGTGTAAACAAAACCTATTAGATGCTGACTAAATGTATTCCAAGAGTAAGGACCAAAGAATCTGTGGCTTAGTCAATTTTCAGTTTGACCATATATAGATGCATCAGAACAAGGGGTACACTGGGAAAGTGACTTCGTAGGGCTCAGTTATATTCCCCTATTTCACATTAGGAAATGAGAAGTACATTGCTGCCAACTTCTAATTTATATCTTCCTCTAATACTTATGACTTTTTTTAAATTCTGTTTTTCCAACTCATACAGACCAACCATATTATCCTAACAATTGATTCATGTAAAGATTAAAATCTTCCGTAGGGCATAGAACACCAAGAATCATGAACCTCAAGGCACTAAAAGACATCCATGAATATACAACACATAACAAAAACATCTTTTACAACATCTCTTTGCAAGCAACAATATTGGGGGAAAGGGGGGGAACCTGGAAATATCTTCTGGAGATAGAAAAGAATGGATATGCCATCTTCATTTTCCACCCGCAATTCAGAGGAACTATAAAGCACAGTCTCGCTGTAATAAGGTGTGAAGACGCTATTTTCCAAAAAATTCAAACAATAGACGGGAATTAGAATATTGATGTAGGGACAGCACAAAAATTAACTCAGGTCATATTCATTAAGACAAACCAGAATGGCATCATCTCACAGACTGGCTTTGCTGCTGGCATGTCCATGAATAATGAATTTGTGAAAAACTCCAATCTCCTCCTTGCTTCAAGATTCTTTGGTATATTAGCAGCAGAATCCTTTACTGTGAGAAGCAGGTGTAGCCTTTTCACTTGCTCTTTCTGTCAAAGGGCAAATTTAACAGACTTTGCTAAATGTCAGAAACAAGATATTGAAAGAAAAATGGCCAGCACTTTTTTCCCGAGAAAAGCTAATTCCCCCTCTTTTTCCCCCTCTAGCCAACAGCTTTTATGGGGTATTCTTCCTGTTTCATTTCTTGAAATCTAACGTTAAGAAAGAGCTAAGTGTTTTTGAAAATTTACCTAGTAGATTTTTATTTTTTATTTTTCCCATTAACAGATTTATTTTGTAAATAAATTAAAAAAATTAAACAAGAACTATTATTTTATTGTTTCGAAACAAATTTTCCAGCAGAATTACAAAAGTTAAAAGTAAATTATGCCATACCAAATTAAAAGTATTAGAAGCTTACGATTTCAGTATCCTCAGGCCACTCAATCCTAGCAAAGAGACGACCTTCATTTCTTGCCCTTAACAATATATTCCATGTATCAAGCTGCTCCCTGGTGGAAAGGTAAATTTACATCTTTGGCTCCAAGTCTCAAAGAAAATGATTAAATGATATGGCATTTATTTGTACAAGTAAAATACTCAACTATGCACTGACCTCAAATCAGATGAAAGTAACTCGTGTGTGACAACCTCATAGAAATCATATAGAGCTTTAGCAGCACCTTTTTCAAGTTCAGGAGTTCTATTCCGTATCTGAAATGGCAATTTAGAGATATTTGTTTAAAAAGAGAATTGGATTTAAAAATTCCAAGAAATTCATACAAAACTAATAACAACTTAGGGTGACCAAATAATATAGCCACAACAATTTTAAGGACATGACAATAAATCACTCATCGTCTGTTAGCATAGCCACCTTCTAATTTCGTGTGTATATATAATCCATACATATATACCTGAAAGTCAAGTGAAAAATGTAATGTTTCCTTTGAAAAGGAAAATTTCCTTCATAAGAGCCACAAAGGTCATGCAAACTGTTAAACAAAGACCAGGACCAAGGACCAAGAGTTCATATTTCATGCAGTGCCAAGTATTGCATAAATCAAGCCCGCAAGAGATAAACATCAACTCTTTGTACGTCCATTATTTTACTCATTCCTTTTTCAACTCCCCCCACACCCCACCCCAACACCCTCATTCCTTTTACTCTCCCTTTCTTCTTTACTTTTCTCTCTTTTTCAGGTAGTGGGGTGCCGTTATTGGAGACATGGAAATAATTACCAGTAGCCCAGTCAAAGCCGTAAATCTTGATAGGACAACAGGAAGCTTCTTCAGGGACAATGTGATGACAAGTGAACCCTCCTGAATACTGTTATTAATCTCACGGAATATCCTTTCTACCCTGTTTTAGAAAAACAATAAAATATTATTTTTAAATCTGAAAATCTTGTTAGAAGGCAACATATTGCAATAAGATGAAACCAAGTTTTTCTCACAAACATAATGAGAATCGCACCAGAGTCTCCCTTCCCCATCAACAAGAGAATGTAAAATCTTTTCAATACTGTAGTAGCATTCCTGAACAGCATACGCCATGTACTCATCCCTGCATATTCTATTCCATAGATCTGCTTGTGTATCTTTACAATCCAGAGCTAAATCAATCGCCAACAAAATCTGAAAAGATTGATAGCTTGAGAATGCTGACAGAACTGGAAAACAATTTCAAATTGCTTGTATCAGTTAAACAGTAAGTTTATGGTAGGACCTTGCTGCTAAGAAGAAAGAGTGGCCACTGAACCAATCTAATAATTCCTGTGTTGCTTGGCATTGAAAGCAAGTCCATCTCTCTAGAAACGAAGAAAATAAAAATGACCAAAACATATTAATATTGAGAATAAGTTCATGCAAAATCAAAAGTTTGTCTAAACCACAATTAAGCATTTGCACTATTTACCTATTACTAATGTAATCCTCTTCGCGCAAGCTTTTGATGATTTCATTCCAAAATGGGGAAAATATTGCTGCATACTCCTTATTATCTTGAGAAGTCTAAAGATTAACAAACAAACATTCAAACATAAACAAACAAATAAACCTTGTAACAAATGAAAAGATGAAAACCTGCAAGTTCCTTGCATCATGAGACAACAACATATTAAGAAACACTGACGACAAACAGCAGAATTAGAAGTCTATTTGAAAACAAACTCCATAATTGTTGGTCATTTTGATTCATCAGCAGTAGTATCAAATGTCAATGAGCCAACATAACCAATTACAAGAAGAAACTAGGCATAAAATTTCTTAAAAAACATGGAAGGAAAAAACATCCTTTTTCTAGTTCTACATCACAGCATTGACGAAAATGAGTAGCAGGAAGCAGAGACAAAATCATCCATTTCATGTGTTGCAAATTTTGTGATTTAAGAATTGATTTAGCAACATGGAAGCAAAGTCAGAAACTAATTCACCTGTGAAGCTTGTCGATCAAAAGGCATCCTGCAAAAGTATTCAATGAAATGAATAAATGTTTTCAAAATAAAAGTAGCATCAGCATCACGAATAGCAATCAGGCCATTCCAAATATTAACTCACCTTTCTATCAGTGGTAAGGCAAGATTCTTGACAAAGGCTTCTGGAAAGCTCTCAAAACGCTTATGTACCATTTCAATCGAACGGATCTACCAAATTGATTTTTAAAGATTACAAGAAAAAACAAGTGAAAAATGCAAAAATAAGGATACCAGTAGTAAAAAACTTGCAAAATTTGCATTAACAACCTATATTTTCGTACCAAAAGATCACAAAAGGCAAACTATTCATGTTGACTAGCAAAAAATATTGGCTGAACCTAATACACAGAAGTGCAGAAGTACCTCTCCTAATCGAGCCCGAGCACCCATTACAGCACCAACAATTGCAGATAGGAGAGTGTACCAGATGTGAACGTCCATGAGATAAATCTGCAGATCCAGGACAACGATCGGAAAATCAGAGAGCCAGTTATAAATTTAAGATAGAACTCAGATTGGCATTTCAAGGGGAGATTGGAACTGAATAAAAATCTAGAATTAGACCAAATGAAGTAAACATCAAATGTGACGTTACTAATAAATTATATACAATACAAGAGTTGCTAACACCTATTACATAAACGGAAGCAGATCTGTCAAGATGATAGCACTATTTGAAATGGCAAAGAAAATTCAAAGGAATTAAAAAATGGTGGACTTGATGATAATTTTTCTTGTGTGGACATCTATTGGTCTTTAAAAACCACAATATTCTGTCTTTCAATTCTTTATGAATGAAGAAATATCAAAACTAAAGTATTTTGCTTTAAGACATATAGATTTCAACAATTAAGATTATGTCATGCAACAGAATGCACCCAGCTTCAACTTCAGATCATTTGTAAATATTTCTTAAAACATATTCAAAAAATAAATGGTAAGGTCAAGATATCTTGAACATTTAGAAAGTTTAGATATTGAAATATAAATCACAGATTCAACTACATATCATTTCTGAAGAAAAAAAATGTTTATTAATGCACTATGTTAGGAATTCTTACAGTTCGATATCATTTTCTTTTCAATTCCAATCTGGACTGCTTTAGTTGTGAGGTACGTTTTACTTCTTAGTTCTGGATTAAGTATGCTTTCAATTCTTTCGAGTTAGTAATATAACTCGTCCAGCAACACTCCCACTATCTGAGCCCCTCCCCATCTTCACTCCTCCTAAGTTCCTAACCAAACTTCTATACTTATTGTAAGAGACATAAGCAGGAAAAAAGAAATCTTCTCTACTTTAGAAGTAACGTAAGAGACACAAGAAAAAAGAGGGGGGGGGGGGAACCAAAGAGAAAAAGCAAATTATACACACATCATGACAGCTAGAACAATATTTTCTATGTTCTTCCAAGAACTAGAAACAAATATTTGAATGAACTCTTTGTAGAATGACATTTCCAGCAGGCCACTTCCAACCCTTACTGAGATGTATAAAGTTACTAGTAGGATCACTTACAAAAATAGGGCTGCTTACTAAGACATAGGAATCTCTGGCCAATGCCATGCCTCATATCTTCTTGTTAACTAAGAATAAAATAACAAACACAAGAACAAATTAATGAAGGGATACTTACAGCAACAACAGGAGCCCACAAGCTAGCCACAGTCAACGCGTTATGGTTATCTGTCAAAAAGAATATAAGCATCAGTAAACTACAGAGACTATCTACAGCATCTTTATAAAGGTCAAACATGAATACTTGAGTTGAAAAACTGGCAGCAAGGTTTCCTAGTTCAACTAATTGTCACATGCATAAATCTATGTCATCATCATCAACTTCAGTCAAAGCTAGCAAGAATCTGAAAGAAGAGCTACAGAAGGATGTGTGAAAACTGTTGAACAAAATTGAAATCATTAGCACACATTTGTGTGGATTGAGAAAGCTATCCTTATAGTTGACACACTTTATTTGGCCTGTTGAATATCCATGTTCATGTACACATAGATGGGAAACATGAGAAGCACCTTCTTCATTCAGTTTCCCACACAAATCAGATGAGAATTAGAATCTTAAAAAATTGGACAGCAAGTTATGGATACCTGTTAATCAATGATCATCTAATGCAGGTACTGAAGTGACACTGCACTTAAATTAACATTTCAAGAAAAAAATGGAGAAAATAAAGAATAGAAGAGAAAAGAGGTACCAAGTACTTCCTAGCATCTGAAACACACAAAAGCCAATGAATAATGAATATTTACCTTCATATATATTATATGAAAAGCATTCTTTATTAAGCTTCTTCAATCTCAAACAATCACTGAACATTACAACTAACATTGTGCAATACTACTGTTCTTTTAGATAAAAACAGATATTTTATAAATGAAAATAAGAATCACAAGAAAGAGGAAGAGGTATCCTCAAGAAAGTAAACTAAAAGCCACATCAATGCAGCCCTCCAGTCTCTTTGTACATCTGTCAATGCTATGCCTCCAAAAACTAGGTGAAGATGTACAAAGCAATTGAAATGCAGAAGGCCAAAAGAACAATGAAAAATGAAACACGAGTGAAGAGAGAAAGGACAAAGAATCAGCTTCTAGGGTTTACTGCCAAAAAGAAGGCCAAAAGAACGACTCAGGTCCCTTTAGTTTTTGCAGCTCTGGAAACAAAATGCAAGCCCACAAAAATGAGGAAAAGAGACTTCCCTTCCAGGACATTAGGAAACGTATAAGATAAAGTGCCAGTAATCTTGGATCCGATGCTTTTACTTTCACGGCAACTCTGATTGATAAGGTTTACTAAATACCACTGCCAAAGGCTCTTTCATTTTATTTTTATGACAAAGGGAAAAGAGAGGAGACAATGGGCTGGGAGGGTGATGAGTGCTCATTATGTCCATATTTGTTAAGTCATTTTGCACCAAGTTATGCTAAATTTATAATCAAATAACTACTCATTTCCCCTTTTTTTGACTTGTTTTGTGTAGAATTAATAAATGAGAGATGAGTGAAGAAACAAAGTAAAAACAGAGCAAGAAGCATCAAACCGGCACCTGGTACAAGGGTAAACAAGTGTCGGTTCGGGACAGAAGGTTCAAAGAAACATTCTGGAAATAACAGGCACCGGTTGCTTGATTCAACAGGCAGCGGTTGGACAACTGAAGAGGCATCGGTTATTTCCAAAGAGTACAGAAGCTGGAACAAGACTACCAACAGGCGCCAGTTTGGAGCAGGACTCAAGATCTTCAAGAGATAGGCCACAACAGGCACCGGTCTAGCTTTACAATGGGCACCGGTTAGTATTGGGACAAGTCAGTACACAACAAATTTCAAGGGTTTTCAAGGAGCACTACAAATACACCATTGTGTTGTCTTGTCAATTAATGGACCAACAAGGGTGAGAGTCACTCTCAAGCCCTAGAACACCAAGGAAGAGTTCAAGGAAGGATCCAAGTTTTCTTTGGAGGAGAGGAGAGCATCTTCAAGAGAAAATTGCAAGAGGAAGAAGAGATCACTTGTCTAAGAGTTTATTTTCTTTTCTCTTACCTTTCCTTCTTGATTTTGATTTAACTTTTGTGAATTAATGATTTATTTAAAGGGTTGTTAGCTCTTGACATCTATTTGAATTATTTACAATATATTTTGGATATTCAATCACTTATTGTGTATTGTGCATTTCTATTTGTTAGATTTTCTTATCCTAATGATTTCGAGAGATGAGGTTAGGATTTAAAGGCTCGATTGGTAGGTTTGCTTTATATGTTTCTCTTGAATCGCCTCGAGAGAGGGATTTGAAAGTGAGAACTAAGTGATTGAAGGGTTGCAAGGTCGCCTAGAGATAGGGGCTTCATTTCCCCCAAATTAGATGGATTATGAATCTTAATGCCTCTTAGGATTGATTGATGAGGTAGAGACACCCACCAAATTGATATAAGGGTAGGGGACTCATAACCCGAGAGAGTGGGCCTTTTATGGGATTATCCATTGGTGCCTAATTTAAGTTGATAATTAGCTAATTTAGGTGGTTAAGGTTTGACTTGATTTGGGGGATTCCATTTACTTGCATTACTTATCTCTTCCTTTCTTTCATTGGGCTTGGTGACCTTGGGTAAATTTTATTGTGATAGAGTTGACTAATTCCTTTGATGGTCCATTTCCCCTAGATGAAGGGTTGACCAAACAATGAGACAATAGTATAAGTAGAAGTACTTACCACCTTACCCGAGGGAAACGATACTTACCATTAGAACTCTATGCCACATGATGGATATACTTGCCCAAATGTGTGTTGTGTGTGAGTGGTTTTGGTAATTTATAATTAAACTGGATTAATTTTTGTTGATCATTGAGACTATTTTCTATGCACAAGGATATTCACACAGGCAACACATTAGAGTGGGTAAGGGAAATGGAGCCTGCTGTCAAACCCAGGATCTAAGTCTCAGGCAGCAATCACCCACTACTAGGACTAGTGGTGGCGCCCCCCCCCAAAAAAAAAAAAGGATAAAACAAAAACACAACCCATCCAAACCAAACCGAAATCACTTTGTTTGCTTTGATTTCGGTTTGAAGAGTTTTCAAACAACAAAATTGATTCAGTTTCAAAAATTCCTTCAGACTGAACCAAAACAAACCAAACTAATAAATTCTTATAAAATATTATAGATTTATCAAAGTTTTTTTTTTCCAAAAACTTAGGGGGTATGTTACAATTTTACGTCATTGACCCTTCTTGCCCTAATCCTAAGGCTTTCTTTCCCAATCTTTTCATTCATGCCAATGCCTCCTCTCCTTTAGTTTTTCTCCTTCTTCACCATGCCTCTCCTTTTGCTTCTCTGCTTCTTCACGTTGATATCCTCGTTTATATTTACTTAGTAGAATCTCCATTTCATGGTTTGATTAATATTTTGTTTAGTTTTATTATTAAAAGTTCTTAGACATGCTTTATTTCATTTGCATTATTATTAGAATTTTTTTTGTTTAATATAATTTAAGATTATGGATTATTTTGTTTGATAGCAATTTTTGTAATGACAAACCAATTGAAATTGAACCCAAAGGTTTCAAATGGTTTGGTTTGAAATTTTTCAAGCCGCAATTAGTGATTTAGTTTGAAAAATAGCTAAAACCAAACCAAATCAAACAATGAACACCTCTAATTTGGTTCACAAAGGAGGAAGGGAAGGGGGAGGGGAGAACCTTTACTTCCATCAGGGGGAGTAAATATAATTTACTTCCATTTTGTTTGGTTAGAGTGGAAGAAAAGTAAATGACAAACACTATTTTGATTTACATCCTAGTCCGTCCAAATTTGGACAAGCTGTTTTGTTGACGTGGAGGGGGAGAGTTTCCCCTCTTAATTTGATTCTCCTTCATCTTTCCTTATTAATCAAATATGTAAATCACTCATTTACGTCCAGATTTACATCCCCTCCACTTTTCTTTCCTCTCTTCACCCCAACCAAACATACTGTTAAGGAACTTTTAATTCACTTAAAATTTATAACAAAATTTCAATACATCTTAATTAATTAAGTGAAAACAAAAATTCATTATCAAACGCGCTTAATAAAATAAGCACTTAATTAATTAATTTTAAGTGCTTAATTAGGTTACCAAACAAGCCCAGACAAGTTATTCCAGCTGCAAAAGACATAACTATACACAAATGGCATCACAAAAGATACAGATAACTATGTCCAACAAAAAGGTAAAGGTAGACATATCATGAGTTTACATTTGAATATAAACTTACTCTTTGAGATAAAATCATGCCATGAATATTGCAAGGAAGGAAGATGGACAATAACACTGGTAGGCCGGACAAGAGGTTTAATCTGCAATATTTCAAGGGAAAAAGGGAAACATTATTAGTTCAGAAACATAAACTGAACCGAGCATACAAGACAGGTGTGAATCTAGGCACCAAAATACAAAAGGAACACAAAAAAACAAAGAGGAAAGCAACACAACTTGCCTGGAGAAAGTATGCAAATGTGAACTTGGAAACAAAGATAACCAACCAAAACAGCACATATCTGCAATAAATGAAAATAAGACAATAAAAAAAAAAAAACTGAACCTGTTATCATCAGAAACATGTCATGCAAAAACCTGGAAAAAGTATCACAAGGCACGTGCTACGAGAAGTCACTTTTTTGGGGGGGAAATGGAAGTAAATGCACTAATTTAACTGGAGCTCTAATTCATCAAACATAAATGAGTTGTAATTAGAACTGCGCCCTGTATTCAAGCAAAATTACTACAGACCAAGCTCTGGTTTACAAAAGAGCCACTCCAATATCAGTCCTTTAACATATTGTTTGGATGAAGGGAAAGTAAAGGAAAATGCAAGAATATTAGCTGAGACAATGATAAATGGGAGGCTGAAGATGTTGAAGTTTTGGTCTATTAACTCCATGACTGATAATCTGATGTCACATTTTGTACAATGTGGAACAGCTAAGGAGGTTTGAAATTCAGTCACAAGGAGCTATCTTGATTCCTGTGTCTTTTCAAGAGGACAATTCGTTTTGACCTTCATTTCTTCTGCTTCTAACACTTTATTGATTTAGGGCCCACTGATCACATGACTTGTAATTCTTCTATACTTGACTCTCTAAGGTCTTCACCTATTAAATCCGTTCAGGTTGTTAATGGGACATCTACACTGATTACGGGATTTGGGAAATGTCTCACTTTCTTCCAAACTTCTGTTATCTGTCTTGCATGCACCCATCCTCTACACTAGTCTTCTTTCTATTAGCAAGATTACCAAGGGTCTAAATTGTTCTATAACATTTCATTCTAGTTACTCTGTTTTCAGGACAATCTTATGAAGATGCTGATTGGCATTGGTAAGGAGAGAGGAGGTGTTTCCTATTTAGAGGGAGACAAATCTGAATCTAGTCATGGTTTTCAAGTAGGAAGAGGAGCATCTGGTATCTTTTATAGTAACGTCGGTAAGGACATCCGTCTTTTTCTTATTTTGAGTGTCTATTTTCTAAGTTGTTTTCCACTGTTTCTGCTTCTAGTTTAAGATGTGAGCAATGCATGTATGCCAACCACCACCGTGTTCCTTTTTAAGTTAGTTTTAAAAAGGTTCCATTCCACTTTCATGTCTTTATGTTGATGCACAGATTCCTTTCTCTACTCCATCTTCAAGTCATAAATGTTCTGTGTCCTTTATTATTAATTGTACTAGGGTGAGCCAGGTGTATTTGATGAGATCTAAGAGTGAATTTATACATGCTATTCCTCAATTTTACAAAATGGTTGTCACACAGTTTCGTATTCAGGTTAAGCTTCTTCGTTCTAACAATGGCCATGGGTTTGTAGATCAGCCTCTTACTGATTTATCCACACAAAATGGTTTCCTCCACCGAACAAGGTGTACCTACACACCACAATAAAATGGCATAGCAGAACAAAAGAACTGACATCTCGTTGAGGTAGCTCAGGCCTTATGTTTTACTACGAAACTTCCTAAGGCCTAGTTTGGGAGTTTAAAAAGGAGAGAAAAGAAGAGACGTGGCTTCTCTTCTCTTGTTTGGCAGAATTTCTGTGGAAAGAAAAGAAGAGAATTGGAGTGATCCCAGATCACTCCTACAGCCAGAATGGTTTCTCTCCAAATCGGAGAGAAATGGATGGAAGAGAATTGGATCTGAAGATTTTCGTTTTTAATGGCAAATTTACCCTTTGCAATAACAACTCGTTTCCTTCTCTTCTATCTTGCCGTGCTGCCTCCATTGCTGTGGGTTTACTGCTGCCACCATTATCGCTGTCCTGAGCGAGGCTTGTGGAAGGAGACAGAATTGAATGAGTTGAAGATGAAAGAATTAGTGAAATTTTGTGCTTGATTAGGTAGAAAATTACTCAGAAATTTTGTGATTGAGATTGGAAAGAGAAAGAAGTGCAGAGATGGTGGCGGTGGTTTTGATGGGGTGATAAAATTTACAGAAGTAGAAGTTCAGAGGAAGGGGAGGATTGTGGAGGGATTGGGGAGACACGGTGGAATGGCTACAATTGAGCTTTGACGATGGTAGAAAGCAAGGGGTGATGAAATGTACACAAGTAGAAGTTCAAAAGAATGGGATGACTCTGGAGGGATGTGGAGACAGAAGGCAAGGGGCAATTTTGTAAAATCACCTATTTTCTCTTCTTTTCTCTCCAAACTCCCAACTAAAAAAAGAACTCTTCTTTTCTTTTCTTTCCTAAACTCTCAAACAACTTTAGACATATACAACTTCTCGTCTTTTCTCTCCTAACTTAAAATTTCTCTTCTTTTCTTTTCTCTCATAAACTTGCAAACTAGCCCCAAATGTTTCAAGGCACAGGCAGTCATGACTGCTGCCTTTCTTATCAACCGAATGCCTGCTCATATCAATGACTTTCAAACCCCTTTGTGGATGTTATCACAATTCCATTCTATTCCCCCTGCTCTAAGTATTTGCCCTAAGGTTTTGGGTTGTGTGAACGTTCATGTGCACTGTCTCTATAGGGACAAACTTGATCCACGTGCTCTTAAATGTGTCTTTCTTGGTTACTCTAATTCCCAAAAGGGTTACAAGTGTTTCCATTTCCTAAAAGCAAATACTATATATCCGCGGATGTTCAATTTTGTGAACTTAGAGTCTTATTTTTCAGGAGTTGAATCCATGGTTCCTCTTTAGGGGAAGAGTAATACTAAGAAAGAGGAAAGATTATGGTTAGAGGAGGAAAGGTTATGGATTATGGGTAACTGACATGATGAGGCCTCATCTTTAATTAAAAAGTGAGGACGTTTTAGATGCTTACCATCCTCATGAGATTGAGTCCAAACCAGATGAAAAACAAACCCGATTATTTCAGAAAGGTTATACAAGAAGAACAAAGGCCCCACTTAATGATACTACCATGCCATCGGATGACTCTTCTAAGATTAACTTTGAGGTAAGCGGTTATCCAACTAAGAACACTGAAATTTCACCTTTAGATATTGATTCTAATCCCATTTCTTCAAAAGATGTTATAGAAAATTTTACTTTCAATCCTTCGGGTGAAGTTCAGGATAGAAGATATTCCCTTCAAGAATGTAAGGAGCCTGATAAATTGGATTTCCCTAAATCATCTTCAAATGATGTTTATCCCATTTCTAATTTTATCTCCTATCATCGTCTAAGTTCCACCTAGCATTTGTTCTACAGCTATCTTATGTGCCTATTCCTAGTCATTTTCAGGAATCATTGGGCATCCTTAGGTGCAAAGCTGCTATAATAGAAGAAATGAAGCTCTCCAGCAGAACTCTACTTAGAAAATGAAATGCAAATGGGTGTATACGGTGAAGTACAAGTTAGATAGAACAGATGAAAGATATAAGGCTAAATTAGTTGCCAACAGTTATGCTCAAGCTTATAAGATTGACTATTAAGAGAAGTTCGCTCCTGTGTCTAAGATGAACACCATTCAAGTCATTCTGTCCCTTGCAGTCAACTTGGATTGGACACTAAAAGCAGTTTGATGTAAATAATGCTTTCCTTCATGCTGATTCAACAGAAGAGGTGTATATGGCTCCTTCCTTACACTATGAGGGAAGGTGCACAAGCCAAAAAAGGCATTGTATGGGTTGAAACAGTCGGCAAGGACATGGTTTGACAAATTAAGCTATTCTATGAAAGAGTATGGTTTTATGCAAGTTTAAGCAAACTACACTATTTTACAAAAGGGATCACGATGGTATTACCTTACTTATTCTTTATAAGACATGAGTGTTATAGGTAGCAATACTAATGAGATAGAAAAGTTTTAAAGTTATTTGGCTGAGAAATTTGAGATGAAAGATTTGGGGCCTACAAAATATTTATTACATTGAGGTGCCTCATTCCAAGGACTTTTCCCCTCCCAATGTAAGTATACATAAGATCTCTTGACTAATATTTTAGGCATTGAGGTGTCTTGCTCCAAGGAAGGACTCTTCCTTTCAACAACAGTATACATTAGATTTCTTGGCTGAAGCTGGTAACTCTGCTTGTCAACTTGTAGACACTCCTATCGAGGTCAACCATGGGTGATCTATCTTTCCTAATCTATTCCAACAAATAAGGAAAGATATCAAAGACTATTGGGGAAGTTGATTTATTTAACCCACTAGGCATGACTTATCATATGCAGTTAGCGTTGCCAGTCAGTTCATGCACAATCCAAGTTATGCAGTAAATCGGTGATGATCACATGAATGCTATAAATCATATTTTAGCTTATCTAAAGTCTCCTGCAGGTAAAGGTATTATGTTCTCCAAGTACGGACACTGATATTATGGGATACACCTTGCTGGCTAGTTTGGACAGAAAGCCTACTTCAGGGTATATATCATTTGTTGGAGGTAATTTGGTAACTCGGTGGAGCAAGAAACAAAATGCAATATCATTGTCTAGTGCAGAAGCAGAATACCGTGCTCTTCATCACGAAATCACAGACCTTACTTGGTTGAGAATACTTTTTAAGTGAGCTTGGGTTTGGTCAAAGGAGACCTATGGTGCTTTATTGTGATAATACTACAGCTATTAAGATCGCTAATAATCCAGACTAAGCACATTGAACTTGATAGGATCTATATCAAGGATAACCTGGATTTTGGTAGGAAAAAGCTTCCATACATTAAGAATATGGATCAGTCTGCTGATATGATGACTCATACAGTTACTAGTGGCCCTTTCTATGCATCACTATCAAAGTTGGGCATGTGTGATATCTACACACCAATTTGAGGGGGAGAGTTAGCAATATTGAGGAATGTAAAATATATTTTGTGTGTGTGTATATATATATAAGATCTCAAGTTTTGATTGTAGGATCTGTATAACAGCTCACTATTAGGGATTCTTGTATAACTTTTCCGTTTTTATCTTGTTACCAAACTTGTATATAAAGGCCTTATGATCAATAGAATACAACACATCTTTTCCGCCACTTATCAATTAATAGGCTACTGGAATCTTGGTCATCTCTTGTCTACAGGTCTCCATTTTAAACAAACAAAGACAAGTGAATCAAGCAATCCAAATTCAATTGAAAAGTTACCGGAATCTTAAACATCTTTCTTTCTATAGGTCTTCCTCTGAGAACAAGCAAGAACTAAAAAACCCAATGTTCCAGATTCATTTTACAACCAATTTTTGAATGTCATGCTTCAGAAAACTCTATAAAGTTATTTGTTTCCACAGAGGAGAAATATAATTTATCTTAGTCGTGAATTTGTGAACCTCCTGCATTTCCTCGCATTTACTACAAGTTCGATTTAACATGCCTGAAAAATACAAGTTCAATTTGACACTCCTAAGAAATATATATTCATCCACAGACTAAACTAATTCCTCTTAGTATAAATATGTAATGTAGACGAGATAAAGGAGAACTTTTAATTAGTTTCAAACAAGATGAGACGAACCTCATGTAATCAGTAGTTTTTTCAACAAGACCACGGCCAACAAAATATCGCTCCTGTAAATTGAACCAGTTAACTAACCCACAAGGCTGATAGATAATTGCAAAATTAATTTAGTATGGTTATGAACTCATACCTGATAGATCCACTTGAAAATCTGAAAGAATGATTGATCTGTCATTTCCGAGAATGTGTGACATGCAGGTATCTTCATGAAAAGTGCTAGAACCAATCTTAGTCCAGCATAAACTCCCAACACCAGAACATAGATCCGAAAGTATAAAGAATTGGCATTTTCATTCCTTTCCTGCAAAACCTTTCTGAAATATCACAGCAAACATCAGCAACTAGAAATGGCATTATTGGATTACTGGCAGCAGAAAAGATTGAAAAACGAAGCAAACTTACATGTATGCATATGTCACAAATGCAGAGCTCAAACCCCACCAAAAAAACCTAATAAAAAGCCTTGAAATAGCCATGCCTCTCGCAGTAGTGTATGCACCAAACATAAGGAGAACATCTAAGCAGCCTAAATTACCAGTAATATGATGTAAAATTAGGCAGAGAAAGATAAACAAGATTAGTTGAAATCTGAAAATAGTCAAAGCATGAAATCATTATGGAATGGAAAATATAACTTACTCTCCACAAAGTTCATGATAGCAAATGTTGGGCCAACACTAAGGACTGTCTTGAAAGTATCAAGATTGATTTTTCCATCATTAAAGGCTATAATTGTCAAAGCCTAAAATCAAAATCAGGAGATAAATTACTAAGCTACACATGGACTGTATGCCTTCAGGATCTGGTAAAGAATTAAGGTCTTTTCAAGTAAAAATTACCTGAAACATTATGATCAAAAACATCCACATACGGTGAAAACTTCGATATAAATGAAGAAAAGTTCGATGCTCAACAAACGTGCTTTTTCCTGTCTGCAAGTCCAGCAATCAGAACAAGGAAGAAAAGAAACCCTTATAAGTACAAAGACAATTAGCATTCACCAGCATACCAAACCCAAATCTAAAAGCCAATAACGCAAAATTTAAAGAACCAAAGCAACAAAATTTTCCAATGAAAGTGCAACAAGAGCAACTACTGAGCTAAAATAACCAACGCACAAAGAAATTGGACAAGTTTACCAGTTAAACCGACATATTAAAAAGCAATGCTTTCTATACTAACCTTGGATCAGCAAATAAGCATATCAAAGGGCAATGCCTTCCTATACTTTGAATAAGTAAATAAAGAGATTCACCCATAATAATGATAACTTAGAAAATACCTCAAAATTCACTTTTACCCATTTATAAGAATAACAGTAAAATTACATAGCCCATGAAAATGCACTTCAGTTTGAACTGCCAAAAATGGACAGAATAAACACTGATTGCACCAAGTTGCAAGTATTGTCAAACTGACCCGTTTCCCCTTTTTTGGAGGCTTCAAAAGAAATGATGAGTCCTTCTTCAAGGGCCAGCTCAACTCGAAGCAAGCAGGTGACCTGTACCATGACAAATTTCAACACAAAGCAATACTTACAAATGATTACCTCTTTAGCAAAAGAAACAGTTTTTGAGATGTTTAACTACAGTTTTCCCCTTTCATTTAGTTTTAGGTGGGTTCTCTTCTTTTCCAAACCATCCATGGATCCGCTTTGATAACAATATTTGCCTATCTAAAATTTGATAACAATATTTGCCTATCTAGGATTTTGGGTGAAATCAATCATTCTAGGTTCTGTCACTAGCTCTTTCAAACATTACTTATTTTCCTTAGAAATACAAAAATTAAATGACAAAATGCAAGTACGTAAAAGAATATTGAATCATAAGTCATACCAGAAATATTCATTGAAATCATCGTAATTCCGCCATTCTGAATGTGCAGCTTTTCCATTTTTGTTTCTGGCTGCTTCCTGGTAACAGAAAGGAAGAAAACAGACATCAAATAGAGAAAACAAAGTAATAAAATGCAGCCACAAAAAGCGCCGCACGGGGGGGGAATGATACTTAGCACTTAGCAGGGACATAGAGAGCAAATCAACACATCACAGCCCACTGAAATCTACAAGGAAAAAGTAAGAAATTTCTAGTGTTTTGCTCAGTTATGTCAGTGAGATAACAGAACCAGACTCTAATTATGATAACTGGCTTCATGCAAAAACAATATGCACAAATATGAGGATGAGTGGATATAGATTTCCTCCAAAATAGCAGTCCAGTTTCTAGAAGTTATTTACAATCAAATTCTAACAATTGCAATCACTTCAAAGTGGAAAATGATCTTCTCCTAGAAGTCATGTGTTATTTACACACTTTTGTCTTCACTGATCCATGCTTTAACACAAGTCAGCACAAATTTGGTTTTCTATTCTAATATCAGAACCTAACTTCTTGAGGCATGAACGTAAGTAAAATAAAATAACATTTACAAAAGCGTGACGCACCAGAAACTAGGCAGACACCGAATTTTGCAGCAAGTGTTCAAAGATTCGAGCAACAAGTATATTAGTCAAAGTCCAAAATAGGAAGTCCCACAATAGGAATAAAGGGAGTAGAGGGGGGCGGGGGGGGGAGGGAGTAAAGAGAGAAGGTGGGGGGAGAGTGAGAGTGTGTGCAGAAAAGTTCACTGACACAAGGGATAACTGCACATATCCTTGTATACATGATTCATATTCTAGGGCGCTTGCTTGGATATCTAATGAGGTGCAGCTCCCTTCAGTAATAGGCATAGAAGAAAAATACATGCATGCATAACATCATGCAAACCCAGCTAAATCTCTCTTGCTATATGTAAATGAAAAACCATGATCTGGCAAACAGAAGCATAAAACAACTTGAAAATATTTTTAAATAAAATTTAAAATATAAAATATAAATTTATTTACTTTAAAATAAAAAAAAAAACTGTAATCCATTCAAACTCTGAATGTGAATTCCAGCATATGGACACTGTCTTGGAGGGGAGAAAAAAAAGGGATATCAAAAGATTAAACCCAAGAAATTCAGTTATTTCAACTCCATTATCCAACAAATAAGTCATAAAACATTTTCCGGTTCAACAAAAGAGAAGTTGGTTAAAATTAAAAAAACTCAATTTCATTAGGCTACAGTTCCTGCCAAATTGAAATCGGAAGTCAGCAATTTGAAGCAATAAATGACACTATTACTTATTGATTCATCGAGTTCACTTAAGGTGCAAGGCCTCATAAAGGTTATGAATTCTACAGAACAAAACCAAGAGCAGAGAAGTCACTTACTTTGGACATAGTATCATATATAGGACAAATGATTTGCTCTAGGAAAGACACAGAACCACTCTCACTAGTACAATTTGGAGCAGGATGGGCTTCTCCATGATCCAAAATAGCATCCAGTTCCCTGGCCATCTGCAGAATACATCACATGTTAGTAATCACACATTTGAATTCAAACAATTTAAAAAAAAAAAGGCTAAAGCACAAATGTATATTTATGCATCCTATGATGAGAAATCTACACTCTTATCTCTACAGCATCCAATTCCTGCAGACATGACATTCTGGTGATGCTTCAATTCTAAGGTCCTACATTATTGTCTATTGTTAAATGAGTCCAGTACGTGGCCATGATCATGAACATTCTTGCAGGTTTGATGTGAAATTTTCTGAGGTCCCTGAGGTCAGAAATTCAGAAACTCCTAATTCCTAGCAGTAGAGGAGGAGAGGCAAAAAGAGAATTGTATACACTGTTACTGATATAGAAATTAAGCCATGTGATTGTTGCATTTCTTTAGTAGGAGTTCGGTTGCTTTACTATGCTTATTTAGCAACAACTTTTGCCTTTTCCTGGCACCAAAATTTTAAAGTCATCCTTTTTTTTTCCCAACATTTTACATATAACATGATGGGCCTGAAAAGCAGTATATTACCACACATCAGTTTCCCCTGGAAGATAAGAACTCCCTCCATTCTAACTACAACATTGTACTTTTCAAGCTGTTAGGTCCCAAAATGATGTTCACTTCCCCTTACGAAAGTTTAAACGACAAAAAAGGAAGAGGAAGCTGCAATACATACAAGCTTTCTGTATCAACACATAATAAAGCACCCTAGTCTCCAGTTACCTTTTAAAACCAATATGTTTAAGTCCCCTTGATACCTATAGCCATACAAACTAAGAAATTTAAGATGGAGACGTGAACATGGCTCCAATAAAAGAACATCACCATTGCATGACAAACAGGTCATTTTCATTGTTAAATTTAGAAAAAATATTTCAAATGTATTAATATCTGATTTCCAGAGTGCCAAGACGAAACCTTACAGTAAATAAACCAAAACTACTCTTCTTCCCTTCTGATCAACCAATAAATCACCATGAAAAATTGTCTGAAAGACTTACATGGTGGAATATATAGCAGATACATTCTGGAAGAAAACGGACGTTAGCAGCTTCACCCCATATGCAGTAGTACAAAGAGACCAAGAATAGTTTCCTGTCCTTATTAATGGCTTCTAAACTGCAGAGAGAAAGATTTGGAACAAGTTAGCATCAGAACACAATGACAAGATCATTAAATAGCTGCAGGTCTGAGGGCCCACCTATTGTATACAAGACGTATCCTCAAATATCTACACCATTTAATGTAATTATCCAAGACCTTCAAGAAGACCTCTTTAATAGCCTTTTCATCAATTTTCTGCCGGAGAAAAAATAAAGACTCAGCACCTCAGTCACTATAGCAGTTTATAGCTGTCTTTTCCGAAATTCAGAGAGAGTATATAATGCATAAATGACAAAAAGACAAGAAAACAAGAGTACTCAAGGAGACTTTCTATTGAGGGCAGTCGCCAAGCCACGGCCCAGTAAGTGGGGTCCCCACTAAAGTGGCAAAATTCCCCCAGGATAGTGTTTTATTCAGAGGGTACATCAAGAACCTCATAGGTGTGACTACAACAACAACAACAAACTAAGCCTTAATCCCAAGTAACTTGGGGATAGGTGTGACTCAAAAAAAAAAAAAAAAATTAGGGACCCATTAGAAAATTTAAGTACTTATTTAATGTTTAAAAAGAAAAAAAATTGGCTGAAATGGGCATCAACAGAAGTCTCCTTTCCATTCCCCTCTCACTCTTTCCTTTCTATTCTCCTTTCATTCTCCATCAGCAGATATTATCCAATCCCTTTACAGTTCACATGACGAATAGAACTTCAATTAATGTAGGACTGTCTACAGATATTTGCAAGAACTCTAAAGTTTGCATCAATGATTTCATTTTTCTCTCGTTTTCTAGAAATTACTGTAACAGTAAATTTCAATTCAATTGAAAATGGAACATTCAAATCTGGACGGAGGGAGTACATTTTAGTAAAGGCATCACATTTGAAGATGGTATTAGGTTGGAATTAAGTTGAGAATAGTATTAAAAGGTTGAATTTTTATTTGTATTCTCGGTATATATTGTGTAATTGAAATTCTAGGGCTTAACTATGAAAATTTTGGGGTCTTTATATGAAATGATGCAATTGAATTCACCACTTAATATAGATTGATGTAATTATCAAGGTAGATGGACTGAATGCAAATAAGAGAACTGAAGCTAATGGCCTTTTAGACTTGTTACAAACATTGGATTTTGAATTGTCAAAAAACAATGACATCCAATATAAAGTTTGTGCAATAATCTCACCCAGTAAAAGTTTTCCTATCTCCTATCCCCCCCCCCCGGCGGCAAAAACAACGAAAAAAAAAAAGGTGCTAACTCACTGAGCAGGCACAACCACACCCTCTGACCACTCCCATATGTCCTAAAATATACAAAAGTTACCAAGTAAAAACATGATTAAAAGAATGTTTAATTAAAGATGAGAAGAGTTTTTTTTTTTTGCACATATAAAGTGAAGCAAAGGGGAATCTTGAAATTGAGACCACAAGAAAGACCACATAATAGGAATTTGAAAAGAAGACAAACTAAACAAAATCAAAATTAATCCAAACCGCAGGACTTACAGGATCAGCTTCAACAGGTATGCCAAGTCGTGACTGTGCATTGGCCAGAGCAAGAATAACATGCTCACGCTGATTTCTTATGTTGTCTTTCTGCAAATATGACTCTCTATCAGTATGATAACCCCCCCTTCAAAAAAAAAAAGGAACAAAATAGAAAATAACAACACGTATTGGCATTTTCTTTACTAGTAGTAAAGTCTCTCTTTGATATTATTGTTTTCATGTTGTGAGCATGACCAAGAACAACATAAGACTACATGTGCAAAATAGCAGGACGCAGACTAGTTTTCCTTTAGAGTAAAAAATGTAAAGAATTAGCATCAAATGTTGCAAGTTAGAATTCCTGAATAATTTCAGCCTTCCATAGTGAGAGAGATTATAATAGTATGGTGATACTCAAATTGTCTGCACACAGTAACTTTTATACTCCTCCAAAAAGTTAAAAACAAACAAAAACTACTTCAAAAATCCAATAACCTGTTGTCATTATGATGCAGAACACAAAAGGGTGCAAGAATTGTAAAGTTTTAAGTCAAGCAATGATTCTACAATCCAACTATAGTCTTGCAAATTCTAGCTTATGAATTCATAGCTGGGAATAGTTAGTTTAGTTAAGTTTTATGAGTTTTAGAATTTAGAGTATTTTTGGTAACGAAACGAGGGAGTTTGGAGAAGTTTCAAAAGTTTAAATTTCTGTTTTAGTTAGGTTTCCTAGATTGGTTTGTTTAAGAATCCTATTGTCATAATTATTATTTATTTTAGAAACTTAAAGAGTCTAGTCCTAGTTAGCCTAGAACTTTGGGTCTATAAATAGAGAAGTTCCCTAATACCTATGTATGCCTTTCATTATTCAATTAATAAGTCTACAGCTTGTTTCTCTATTTTCTGATTGTGTGACACAATCAAACCCACGCCTTACAGTCCTTGGTGTGGCACCTAGGGTTTCTACTCCTCTTAGTGTGTTGCTACACACGTATGGGTTCAGTTCCTTGCTGGAATTCTGAATTTACAGAAACTAAACTTAGCTGTTCTAGTTTTCAGTAATTACTTGGACTGTCTAATGGCTGTCCTGCATCAGTTTGCTACAAGTTTGCTTTAGCAAATCAAATGTTCAATTTTCAAATTGTCCTGAGCACTAGCAAGTAAAGCAAACACAATGGCATATGAGATTGAAGAAGAGGCTGATTTCATAAAAGATATGCTGGAGCTTGAAGGCAATGATCTTGAGGAAGATGAGGTAGACACATCTTTACTTTTTGTTCTAAGCCGTATTCTTGGTGCTTCTTTACAGTAAGGCAAAGATTGGAGGCAGACCTCTACTTTTCAAACCTTAGTTTGCTGTGGAGTTGTGACTATAAAGTTGATTATTGATGGAGGTAGTTGCATGAATGTTGTATCTGAGGCTACAGTTAAGAAGATTTAAGTTACCTATGGAACCACATCCAGAACCATACAAGGCAGCTTGGATAAATGGTACTAATATTCCAGTGACTAAAAGACGTTTGGTAAGCTGGACACATGGCCCCTATAGTGGTGTGATGTCATCCCAATGACTATTACACATATTCTATTGGGTCGTCCTTCGCTTTATGATCGGAGGTGATACATGATGAGAAGGAAAACACTTATTCGTTCAACTTTAATGAAAAAACGGATTGTTTTAAAGCCTTTGAGTGCAGAAACTATGCAGGAACATGGAGCAAAAAGGCCTACAAAGATTGAGTTGATTGTGAAACAAGATAATTTAAAGCCCATTGAACAAGGAGTTGAATAAGAAGGTAAAGGAAAGGACATTTTGATTACTCGTTTAGCAGTATTTGCTGATAATTCAGAATTGTTTGATCTAGAGCCTAAATTTGGAAGGAAACAAAGTGAGCTTGATGCGTCAATGGAACTTTGCAAGGATAAAAAAGAAGCATGTGTTCATGATGAAGGTGACAAGCAACTTCTATTGGTAAAGGACACAGAAGCTGATTTCCAACGGGGCACTCTTCTGCACAAAGAGGATGCCAAAATGACTTTAGATAATGTTGATGATAAGATTGTTCTTGACAAAAGGGGTGAAGTTTTGTGAAAACCTGTAGAAACTGAGTTTCAAGAGGGTTTAGTTGCTGGTCTTGGAACAAAACCGCAAGATACAATGCAAGGAGAATCTCCAATATTTGTTTGGGATTGTGGAAAGCACAAGGTCATGAAAGAAACCTACATTCAATGTCTTCTATAATTGATTTTGTTCTTCCTATGGAGTTCTACAGCACTAGCGAGCAGCAGGCTTTATCATTCTTAATTCGTGTGCTTTGCATGAGGGAAATTTCAAACTTTGTACTAAAGATACAATGGTTGCTGTTCTTGAATTTTTTCCTACTGTTCTTCAAAACTCAAGGAGAGTTTTTTCCAACTGGGGGAGAATGACGCAGAACACAAAAGAGTGCAAGAATTGGTAAGTTTTAAGTCAAGCAATGATTCTACAATCCAGCTTTAGTCTTGGAAATTCTAGCCTATGAGTTCGTAGCTGGGAATATTTAATTTAATTAACTTTTACGAGTTTTAGAATTTAGAGTTTTTTTGGTAACTGTGAGTTTGGAGAAGTTTCTAATTGTTTCAGCTAGGTTTCCTAAATTGGTTGGGTTAAGAATCCTATTGTCATAGTTATTATTTGTTTTAGGAACTTAAAGAATCTAGTCCTAGTTAGCCCAGAATTTTGGGTCTATAAATAGATAAGTTCTCTATTACTTACGCATGCCTTTCATTATTCAATTAATAAGAGTCTACAGCTTGTTTCTCTATTTTCTGGTTGTATGACGCAATCAAACCCACACCTTACAGTCCTTGGTGTGACGCCTAGGTTTTCTACTTCTCTCAGTGTGTTGCTACACGTTTGGGTTCAGTTCCTTGCTGGAATTCTGAATTTACAGCAACTAAGCTTACCTGTTCTAGTTTTCAGTATCACATCAATTTTCCCTTTCATTAATACAAATACATAAATAGGTTACCTTTTCAATCTGAAGAATGAAAGAGAGAGAACAATTCTATGCATCAAATTACAAGATAACGAACACTCTAACATAAAAATTCTGAACAGAAACTGCGCTGGAAAACCAGAAGACTTAATGCTCCAACATGAAGACAATCCATATTTGAATGAATGTAACAAACTTATAACCAAATCAAGGCAAATAACATCATTACCAACTATATATGTGTTATGTTTGTTCTCACTGGTAGATTGTAAACAGATGTCATTTCAGACCAAAGCACAGAAAATGAGATATAGTCGCTGGGTTTGAATGTCTATTTTACTGCACCGGATAACTAGAAGACTTAATGATCCAACATAAAGACAGTCAATATTTGAAAAGATATAATAACCAAATCAAAGCATCATTACCAACAATATGTAACTTATGTACATTCCCCTGGTAGATCGCACACAGACATCATTTCAGACTGAATCACAGAAAAATGAGAAATAGTGGCTCTGTTTGGATGGCTATTTTGAGCCATTTTATATTATCTTTCTCCATATTTGTTTTGCCACCGTTCTTTTACATTTTGGAGGGAGACACCTGTTTTTATATTAACTTAAGTACTAAAATCTTTATGCACATTCTTCTTAGATTTTTTTTTTTTTTTTCTTTTCTTGTCTCTCTTCATCTTCATCCATTTTTTCCCTTCATGTTCTTCCACACCACCATAGCCAACCAGAACCACTAGCCAGCAAGGAATTTTGACCCGGAAACCATTACTAGACTCCCTCTTTTTCAGCACAGATACCCAATCCAAGCTTGTTTTTTAGCCAAATCCAACCAAAAATGGAGGGAAAGCCTCCCAAATAGTCACTGTTGTTTTTAAAAACTTCACCAAATGACTCCAAATTTCTACCAGGACACTCCCATGGCCATAAAGATCCTAGATCTAATAATGAAATTTTCCAAAATTACATTAAAAATCTATATCTAACAAAATGTAAAAAAACAGAACCAAGCTAATTCTACATTTTTTCCCCAGTGAAATAATGAAATAATAGTTTCTGTCAATTTCTCTTGATGAACCGAAGTTAACGGTTGCCTAGTATATATCAGAACCTTACAGAAGCAGAAGCTCTGCTGCCATGTGAGGTAGCAATAAGAAGAAGAAAATAAGAGATACATGAGTGAGTGTGAGTGTGAGTGTGTGTGTGTGTGAGAGAGAGAGAGAGAGAAAAAAACAGGTATACCAGTTGACTGGTGACATGTGGTGGCAATGGGAAGAAGAACAGACGAGGAGGACTGGAGAAGAAGGAAGAAGAGATGGGAAAGAAGAAAGCATATGGGTGTGGCTGGATCATAATGTGGTCACTTCTTAATTTTTCATTTTTTATTTTTTATTTTCTATTTTCTTGGGTCAAAGATATGGGTGGGTCACTCCAATTTAAATTTTGGAGATGAGGTAAAGCATCCATATCCAAACATATTTTCTCTATTCTTCTATTTTGAAAATAAAAACACAGAACAAGAAGCCCATCCAAGCACGAGTATGTCCTCATTCATATTTCACATAAACATATTCCAACAAATATCAGGAAGAAAGAAAAATAAATAACCAAAAAATGTAAATAGGGACGCTGAACCTGAAAACCAAACACATATTCCAAAAGATCAAACATGTCCATATCCCGCAGTCCAGATATCTCAAAGTCAGCTGGAAGCTGAGGGAACTGTTCAGTATACCTAACAGCTGATATGGCACCCCTGACCTGCATTAAGCAGGAGAACCAAAAAAATAAAATAAAATAAAATAGGTATCAAACAATGAATCAATTAATGACCAGAAATTCCTTTCAAACACGGCTCCCAAGACGAATTAGATTTCATCATAAAATGGAACAAATATAATACATGAAATTATTCTGTTGATAAATGCTCAATCATTCTGAAGAAATAGAAACACCAAAAACATAGCCCACCAGATGAAAATTATTTACTGTGTAAAACAAAATCGACTTTTCTCACCAACAAAGACAAGTAGATTTTACTTCATAGTTGAGTTTTCAACTTACTTCTGGGAAAAACCCAATTGCATTGGCTAAGGATGGTGCTTCCAGGGGAACAATATTGTATAGTTCACCTGATAAAGTTGCATCAGACCTTTTCACCCTCCTCAACTGAAACAAACCACCAATCAAGAACAACAAAGAGGATTGAAAAGAGAAAGTCAAATGTCCACAACAATTTTTCACAAGAGAAGAAAAAATATTAGCTATAAGAGGAAATTCCAGAATGCCAGTGAGGATGCTATATAAAAATTAGGTTGTGAAAGACAGGATATAGTTAATTCTAGAAAATTTGAGCACCTTACAAGCAAAGAGTATAACTAACAATGAGATGAAGTAATGCATCATATTATACAAGAGGAAAGGTTTCGGGCAATCTTTGCCTGTACATCCATAAATGGGTTAGAGAGGGGAGAATAGGGAAGCACCTCCTCCTTAATTTGTCTGCCCAATCCTTCAGTAGCATCTTTGCTTAGTTCCTCCATCACCTCAACTAAAGCTCTTAAGGTAGCAATTACCTTTTTCATTTCTTCAAATCTGAGTCCAAACCTAAAACAAGTAGAGACACATAAACAATCTAGTTAATAGGATAAGGTTCATCAAGCAAGAAACAAATTTTGTATTTCACCAAATCACATGTCAGAGAATCGCACGTAGAGATATTGATAATACACATAAAGTTAATGGTATTTCATAACTAATTGATTGAGCAGCAGCCCGTAGACCACCTTGATTTGCTTCATTAATGAGTTTATCCATAATTTTTTTTATCAATTCAAGAAAAATTTGTGTATTGAGTCTGGGAATATGCAAACGCCACAATCACATCCTGATTTCTGTACAAATCTCTCACTTACTCCTTTGTACCCATTGCACTGTGCCTTGATGTCTATGTGTACGTATGTACATACATATACATATATATGTGTGTGTGCATGCATTTGTAAGCACACGGACACGCACATACATATATGTGCGTGCAGTCCCTGAACGCAAACCCTTGGATGCCAAACCTAGCACAGCTGACTGTGCCTGTCACAGCCAACTCCAGGACATTCATCGACACAGGCTCATACCCAAGAAATGAACTTTGCTCATGCATCTTGTGCTACATTCTTACTGCAAAAAGCTAGGCTCCGACAGGCAGGAGAGAAGTATTTAACTAAATAGAGCAATCTATTCCATAACTATAGCATAAATGTAAGCTCCAGAAGAAATCAATATGGCTATTACAAAACTTCACCCATCAGGTTTTTCTCTTTTCCCAACTAGTAAACTGCACCAAGTATTAAACAAAAGCCATTTATCTAATAAAAGGCCAAAAACACTAATTCCATGTTAAGTTAAATCAGCAAAATCTTCAATAATCATCAGTAAACAAGCCATAGAAATTAGCTTGAACATATTAAGTAAATCAAAACCTTCACTAGAGGTAATCTGTCATACAGTAAAGACTAGATATAGAATCTTCTTTTTGCCTTAATTCTGAAGGCTAGAATATATTAACTGGCAGATAATACTGCTGTGGGCATGTTCAAGCCCAAACCTAACATAGAGAACTAAGAAACTGACTAAGAAAGTACTAGTAATTTAGATGCTTCAGGCTATTCAAAAGGAGCAGCCTTTTGGATACTCACTTTCCTCTGGCCACTAACAGTATACGTGTTAACATGATATATCTGTACCGAGGAATTAAGAAAATATGCAATTCAACTTTTGTCAAGTACCAATTGTCAGAAGGAGTAGCACAAATAAGCTAGAGTAATCAGCTGACAGTGAAATTAAAATGTTTAGTGACTGAGAATACCAAAAATGAAAATCATAAACATATCTGGTTAATAGAATAATTGCAGTTAATCTATCTTTTAACTCAGTAATTTAAAGAGCATTCAGCAGAAGGAATTAGAATGCAATTAAAAATGGACATTTTAACACAAGCACCAACACCACTTACTGAGAAGCATAATTTTGAGTATCCAAAGCAACCCAAAACCTACATCCCCCAGTTTCCCATTCCATGGAGCAACAAGGCATTCAAGCCTCCACAAAATACTTGGTAAGGTTTCACTTATCATAGCAAAGATATACAACAAAATACATTAAAAAAAAAAAAAAGAAAAGCGAAAACATACTCTCCAACATTGGAACTAAAAGTTCCAGATTCACGCCACTGTTCCTCCTCTCGCTGGATATCATCCACTCTGTTTCGCCTTTTATATCGTTGGTAAAATTCCCACAAATGGTTAATGTCACGACTTCGATCAAATGGTGTTCCATCCTTCTTGGCTAGTTTTTGCTGCCAAAGAAAAAAAAGAATTGTCAAACAGCCAAACTCTCATTTTTCAACTCTTAAAAAAAATTGCAAAGGTAGAATAATTAAAATACTTAAAAAAGTACACCAAAAAAAGCAAGCTCAATTGCAGCATAATACAAACAGACATTACTATCATTGCACATATTTATATTCAAAAGTCATGTTAACTGATAATAAATACTATGCTGTGGACAAACGTGATAATAATTTCTCGATTGCAAAGTCTTTCCTTTTACCATGTGCAAAATCCCACATGTACATCGGTTGCACACCCGTAAATAGTTTTTCCTTTTGTATTGGCACCCAATGAACTGAGTATAAATACGGTTTAAAAATAACATAGTACCTTGATGACAGACATCAGACCAGTCTTAAACTGAAGAACTCCTCTACCATAACTATTGGGATCCAAGTTCTGTGCCATTGTATATGCCTGCTCACAAACTGAACTAAAGAAAATTATATCAGAATAAAAATAAAACCAGATATTGAATCCCATGCACAAATTCAACTACTTCCGCAAAGTTAGTTGTAAATTCAGCTAATGATTCTGTAATTTCAAAAAGAGAAATAACAGAAAATATCACATCAACTACAATGATACTACAATTACATCCTAACTTCTCACTTTCTCTTTAACCCTAGCAAACATACATTCACAATCTATGATCCCATGTTTATGCATGCAGAAAACTATTTCTAAGAAGTAGCAACTGCAAATGACCTACTTGCACAATGTTATCCCTTCTTCAGATAATATGTTGAAAGAAAACTTTGAATTGCAGTTATAAACCCCTCCACTTTAAAATATTTCTTTCCATTCTTTTCTTTACACTGCTTGTCGATTTCTTTGTATTCTATTCAAACCTGAGGTATACACGATCGTGATTCATAGCTGACTGTTTCAGATATTTTTCTCAATAAAAACTAACTAATTACCTGGTAAACAACTAAAGACTAATTATTATCTCGAACACATATAAACACATATACTACATGAATACAAACAGACACAAAATCAAATGAAAAGATATAAGCTAATTTCATTTCTGATCAACACAGTAACCCCAGCCAAAGAACTATAACAAGATTTTGAAACTACTTACCCTTCACATGTAGCTATAAGGTTGCAAGCATCCACATGCATAAATACAAAGACACATACATACATGTCTATATGCAAATAGGAAAGCAAATTAAACTGATAGTTAATTCAAAAAAAAAAACATATTTATACCCAAATTATTGTCCACACAATTGCGTATACATACAAATATTTACATTTTGAAATGGAAAAACTTACGAATTCTTGAAACATTGGCATCCTCATTCTGAATTTCATCCGCAGCTTGAAGGATGGCATTGATGTTGGTGGAGCGCTGAAGCGAATCAGGAACAGCACCAGCTATGCCGCTAGAAGTCCTTTCGTGGCCTTGTCCGATATGACGCAGCTGTTCTCTCCGCAGCGTCGCCTTCACCAATCTCTCCCAATTATCATAAACCCTCCCCATCTCTGTAACCACCACCTTCTCTCCCTATCACTATATGCTTTCAGCTCCACTCCCCAAAAGCTGAAATCTAACTCTGGGGAGGAATTGCTTCGAATAGATAAGAAATTATGAATCAGATATGCAAAGAAATGACGTTGGATTCAATGTAAAAGATGGTTGAATGGATCTAATGATGGAATGAAGTGACGCTTATTTGAAAGGGTTTTCCTTCTCTGATTTCAATATCTCGACGCGGTGAAGGAATGACTCAGGGGTGCGGACGAAGTTTTAAATATTGTCTGCAATGGATATAGTATCTATTTGATAATAACTTTCTCTTACAAAGTTTTATAAAAATTTATATTTTTTTAATTTTATCCCTCTTTATAATTTCTCTCTTTTTATTAATTATGATATAATTTTCTTCAATTATCAAAATAGATAAAGATATTTTTAAAATTTTAGTTTTAAAATTAATTAGGACACCTAATTCCTGTGTATAAATCTAAAACGACTTATTTTGTGAAGCAGAAAAATAGTATTAAAAATTTTAATACCTGATCCACGTGGACCACATGTATTGAAGTGTTATATTTTATATAATAAAAATTATACATACAACTCCTCAATATATATAGTTTACGGGTCTATGGTCTATATAAGAATTTTTCATTTGATGTACAAATTATCATGAATAAATAGGCTTTAAATGAAAAGTAATTTTTTAATTTTATATCAAATTAAAATTTTATTTTAATTTAAATATATATTATCTTATGTAATTTTTATTTTTCGAGAATTTTCATCTACTCACAACACATCATATTATCTCTGTTTGAACCCCCAACGAATCCTACATATTTAATATTTTTTTACAAAATTCATCACAAACTAATTCTTATTCATTTACACTCATAGATTATTATAAATATTGGTTAAAAGAAATCGGTGCATTTTTCTTCTATTAAAAAAATAAAAATTGGTTTAGTTAAAGAATAGATAAAAATTGACTACCCTATGCTCTGAATTTTAAATATTTCTTAAAATATGAAGCTGTTACGAAGCTTTTTTATCTGACGTAACTATTTTCTTATGTAATTTGTAAGTTATTCTACTATGTTAATGAGTAGAATATGTGAGTAAAAGACATGCATTTGATTAATATTTTCTTAAACGGGCCTCACGTAACTATTTTCTTATGATATTTCTTAAAATTGTAAGTTATTATGTAATTTGTAATTCCTCATGAAGTACATGTTAGGAGTATGTCATAGAAGTAATCATTTCTACAATGTATTTTGCACATTAAATCAATAAAAGACATGTTTTATCTTTCAATTTATTTGTTTCACATGTTTAGGTGTATAAAACTATTAGATAAAGTCTCCAATACAATACTGTGTTAAGAAAATCATAATAAAGACCGTGATGTGAGGTTCCTACTACATTGGAATGTGTTTATAATTAAATTATTCCCAATCATAAATGAGATAGGATACTATTAATGTGCTAACACTAGCACGTGTTATACTTTTTTATTTGATCAAGCTGTGGTTTTTACATTCGTGAGTATTGTAATACTCAAAGTTAACACGTGGATAATTGTTACTTGAACAAGTATATTGAATGACCTATCTATGAAATAATCGCATGGATAACTATTTAGTGCCAATAAAAGAACTTATTATATTAAATGTGCAAGTATCCTTAGACTTGAGATCTCCAATGTACTTTATTTGCTAAACGTTGTACTTTGATTCCAATTTCTGGAGTCCCTACAAGACTGCTTATAGGATAGATATTGGGTACAACATAAATTAAGGGTCAATAAAGGATTCATTACTCTTAATACTAGGGGCGTATATCTTATGACTACTTGTATGAAATTATTACTCGAGAAGTCCTTTGCCAATATGACCATGTGTTGGAAATAGTTCCAATTGATACACATGTTGGATAATAGATTCTGGAACAAGTACTAATAAATTCGGGTTAGAATTAATTATATTTTAGAGGGAGTTAGCACTAATTTCATACTCTAAACCGAATGAGATATAATATGATAAAAGGAGTTTATTGCACTGATATTTTATTATTGAAATGTTCATGTCAAGTCAGTTGACTTTCTAGACTTTTAGGTAGTCACGATGCATTGGTAGATGTTGCTCTTGATCTACTAGATATGGATTTATTAATTGGGAAATTAATAAATTAATCATAATTAGAATTAATGAGTTAATTCTAATTATAAAAGGGTTATTAATTCATATCAACTACTAATGGATAAGAAAACCTAATAGGTCACACACAATAGAGAAATTGGTGCTCAAGATATTATAAGATAATATTATAGAGCTACTTTGTAAGAAGGAATAACTATTACAGGCTAATTATAATGCGTTATAATTAGTTGGATTAGATTGCAATTATATAAAAGTCCTGTGGTCGAAATTACAATGTTGTTATAATTTCATGGGCTAGATTACAATTTATAAAACTAAAGCCCATAATTGAAAAGAAAGAAAATTAGACAGATTATATGTATGTATATACTATGTTATGTATGTATATATATGTATGTACATATATGTATGTATATATATATGTATGTATATATATATGTATGTATATATATGTATATACATACATATATGTATTCGGTTCTTGAAAGTGTAATTTTTTGAAAATTCACAGAAGCCCTTTTTTTTTGTTATCTTCTTCCTCATGAAATTCTCCCAACCTTGTCTAAATTGCTAGCACAATTTGATATGTGTTCTGAGCAGCAAACCCTGTGTGGATTTCTATTAGAGAAATCTCTATACTTAAGATTTTGTGGTTTGGTGGGAACGTGAGATCTCTGATTCGTGTTTAGAATTGAAAGCTAGAAGGGAAAATTTTTGAATTCTTTGCATCGTTTTCTTGAGGTAAACGTCTTCACCCTTCTCTATTTTTTAAATTTTAAACTACATTCGAGTGATCCATGGCATAGAATTCCTGTTTAATTTCCGCTGCGTAGAACTGTCTTGCATGAGGGAATTCTATCAGTGGTATCAGAGACAAATCGTTTGTGTTTAAAGGGTATATGTTGTGAAACTATTTCATTAATATGCTTGGATCTGTGAAATTGTTTCATGGAATTTAGGTTCTGAAGAAAATTATTGTCAGTGGGTTTTCTGCTTACAAAATTATTGTAATTGGTTACACTGATCTTCTATGGAACCTTTATGTTGATGTTGCTGGTTTTTCCTAAAATCTTGATTTATCGGAAACCCTTAAACGAACCAGAAAAGTTTTAAGGTTTCAGTGTTCTATTTTGCATGTTAACTTGAATTGGATTTAATAAGGTTCTGAAATCTTTAATAGATCGAAATTGCTTGGTTTGGTTTGTTTGAAGAAATTGTTCTCCGAAATATACCAAAGTTGAGTACTTCGTAATCAGTTGTTGCAGGTTTCTGAAATTTGTTGAAGAAAATGAATAAGAAAAGTTTTGGTGTTATTAAAAATTAAATTAAAAAATCGAGGGGTTTTATAGAAAAAATCTTGCTTGAAATTGTTCAAGTCGGAAGAATCTAAGAGGGAGCAGCGCCCGGCTATGCACAAGCCACGGTTGGCTTGTATATAGCTGACTGAGGCTAAAGTATAGCCGTGGGTGGCCATGTGTGGCCGATTTGTCTTTTAAATTAAAAAAATCCGAATTTTAATTTTAATGCTTTTGATTGCCAGTTTTCCTATTAATTCTTAAAGGACTCACTGAAATGTTTTTCTTCCAAAAGGGCCCAAGATTCTTGCCAAAATTTGATTTTGGGACTAAATAATTTAATTTCTAAAATAATGATTTTGAAATTTAATATTTTGTGTATATTTATTTTTGCTTAATGTATTTTAAGCATGATATTGGCATGTTGGCTTGGTTATAGATTTAGACTAAATTAATTTGATTAATTTAAATTGTATCATGCATTTTATCACTTTGTTTTGAATAAATAGAGCCTGCATGTCTTACATTTCTCTATAACTTTCTTGTCATTCCTCTTCCCATCTAAATCCCCTCGAATATAACTCGAGATTCTTTCATTAGGAATTTATGTAATTAGATTATATAACTTAGATAGGATTGGAAATTGTTTTTACACAATTATGGAGATGATGATCAAGTACAAGCCAAGAAGATGGTGAGTCTAACATGCATATACACATAAGTTTGGCCATAATTAATTTCCTGCTTGGCTTAAGGAAATTAATTTAGTGAAATCCATAACCAAGCCATATAATTGAGTTTATTATAATTAGGTCAAAGTGTTTGATGTTTTGCATGCCAAATGATGATACTGTTAATTAAATAATTAAATCCCTCAAGTTATGGAATATGTTTCCTGATTAATAGGTTAGATTTAACTAATATCTTTATCCCGATTGGGCATATCCAAGCATAAAGAATATTAGAGGCTAAGTTGGGGTAGCACTAAGCACTTTAAGATTAAAAGATATTAATCATTTAACGATCCGGTAGTTACATTTGATGTAATTGGTATTAGATACTTACCATTGAATTTAAGAGTGGTTTGTTGGGCATACCCATGGCTCAATATAATTCTCGACCTCGAGGACTAGCAGCAAATCAATTTGCAGTTCTAGCTTCTTATCCATCTCTTCCAAGTTCTTCTCTTACAAGACCATCTTTAACCATGAATCCTTTTAATTCCCTTTCCTCTCCTGCAAAACCTATTGAAACCCAAAAAACAGATAGTTCCTTCTATGCCATAATTCCACCAGTAATTCTATGTTCATTTTATTCTTTCAAACTTTTAACTTCTTGTTTAAATGATTGATTTCAATATATAAATCTTGCAAATAAATTGTTTCTTCTTTGTCTTTTCTTTTAAATCTATCAAAAGCTTCTTTGATATTATAGGGCTCTACTTTTTGTTTAGGATTTAAAACCATATCTTTTACCTTTAGTAAATATTCTCGTTTAACGTTTTCATCTTGAATATGATCTAAAAGTTCAAAAAAGAGTTCTTTATTGGCTTTTGTAATAACATTAATTTTATTGAAACTAATCATATTAATTTCTCCTATTGAACAGGTACAAATTCCAATACATCCACAAGAAGAGGTTTCACGGATTCATTATCAGAGGAATTTTCTTGTATTTCAAAATTTTCATCAATATTACTATCAGATGTATTTGAAGATTCTAATTCATCAAGAATAGCTTCTATTTGATGTAACAGATATTTATTTAAAGAGAGTTCACTAACTTTCTTCTTCTTTTTCTGTTTTTGTTTGTATTCGTCAGCTTTATGTTCTATTTTTTTTCACAAAAATAACATTTAATTCGATCATTATCTTTCTCTTCTTTAGTTTGTTTTTTCTTTTTAAAGTTTTTATAAAACTTTTCTTTTGGTGTTTTGATAGAGGATTTTCTTTTTGATTTAAATTTCTTATCTCACAAAAATTTCCCAATTCTTTCAGAGAATTTTTATGATAAGATTCCATTTGGGCTTTAAGTTTTAAATTAGTACAAAGATCAGCCCCTACTTGATTTATATAACTAATTAGTTGACTATAAGATAAGGTTTCATAAGGGACTATATCTCCCTAATCTAATTTCAATTTTTGTCTTACTTTATCAACAAATATCTTTCTTTCCAAAATGCATGATGACAATCAGATCAAAGCATTACTTTTTGTAAAAGCATATCTTTGTATCATCCAAAATCATGTAATTTTGGAAAAGTTAAATTAGTAAGGATTTCAGAACTTCTATCAACTAATTGTTAAGGATTTCCTACAAAATGTTGTGTTATAGTAAATATTAAAGTATTTAAATAATCAGGAACTCGTTCTTGCATGGTTATTGATTGACTTGAGGTATCTAATGCAGTTTTAGTTTGAATTCTGGAGGCATTCATGATTTCATATCTTTGATAGTCAGTAAGGTAGTTATGCCACCACCCATGAAGGATGCCAATAAAACCAGTGGTTAAAATATGAAGAATAAAAATATTGGAATTAGAAGAATTAGAGTATTTAATAGTTGTAATAGCCATTGTGATTTCTTGAATGATATTGAGGATTTGATGTTCGGACATGCCATCAATATTCCATTCGATAATATCGTGACCAGTAAAGATTGCACGAGTATCTAGATGACGTTCTTCAAATTGTACATCAGAAAAGGAAGGACAGGGATAATAATTGTGAGTGTAAGGATTGACAAATTTCTTATGACTGGGTTGTTTGGATTTTGAGGTAAGTTTATTTAAAATTTCAGGAGGAGAATCTTAAACAGCTTGAATATGAACTTTAGACGTAGAAGTTAACATCCTTGGTGTTAAGTTGTTTTAGTTTTTTATTTAAATCTTGTAAAATACCCAAATTAACATTATCTATTTTAAAACTATCTTTAGACAGTTTAATAGATTTATCTTCACATAAAATTGGTTTAAGGCTTGGGTTTGTTTCTAAAGCTTGTTTTAGGTCATATTATTTTAATCTAGATATTTCCCTATCAGTAGAGTTTTGATCTAACTGTACTATTTTTTTAGCCATAGTAATAAGCATCTAATTTGTATAATTATTTTGCTAAATTACTTTATTTAAGTCTTTATTTGTGACATCACCTTGTTTATCTAAATTTTCTATTTTAAAAGGAGAGATTGTAAGTATATGACCTTCGATTGGGATTTTGATTTCTTCTGCGGGAGGAAGTATAGATTCTTTTACTTCATTCTTAGCGGTATACCATTTTTTGCTATCATATTTATTGATTCTAATTGATTATATATTCCTGAATATTCGTACCAATAAAAAAAATCTAAATGTTTTCTGAATTTTTTTAAGTCAGAGTAATATCTATATCTTAATTTAATTCTTTCGTTAGGTTGTACTGTTTCAAAATACCAATCTATTTTTAACTTATTATAGGGTCTCTTCTATAACTGTTTTAAATATATTTTATCTAATTCAAATTCATCATTGGAGGAAATTGTCATTAAAGTTGCAGGCATTTCCATTTCAGTTTTGGTTGGACTTGAAGATTTTATACTAACATTATCTTCATAATTAACTTCAGGAATTTCTCCTGAAAAATCAACACTATTTAACCAAGTACTATGGGTTCTAAGAAAAGGTCTTTGAGAAGAAGAAGATGAAGAAGTAACAGAGAAGGATTTTCTATTGAATTCAAGTTCAATAGTTCCAGAAGAGGATTCAGTGATCCGATCTATTTTGTTCGATTCATAATGTTTTTTTGGATTAATGATATGTTCAAAATTCCATTTTGTATCATGAAGAACATCATCCCATTTACGAAATAGTGGAACAAAAGTGTTTGATCTTTCAAAATTAGTTTCTAATAAACAGGATTCTCGAGGATTACCTAAATGCTATTTTGCTTTGGGATTGATGGTGATTTTCATTACTTTGTAATAAACACGATAAATAAGGCCAAGGGATTTAGATCCAAGTTCAAAATCTAAATTCTTTATTTGAATATTCAGTGTTAGCATTTTCAGAATATGAGGATCTGAGAGATTCACAGTGAAATTGGGATAATGATTAAAGTAAACAGGGCCATTAGCCATATTAGATTCTAGTACCACTAATAGACTGTTATTAAAATCTAAATATCTACTATTACGTAATAATAAAAAAATAGGAGCATTTATTCCTAATAGATACAAAGGTTTAACAGCTACTTGAACTAAACTAATATGTAAATATCTATATTTGTTCTTTCTATGGTGTTCTAAAGTTTCATAATTAAAAAATTGAATAGTGCCATAAGGTTTGTTAATTGAAACTATTTTCTCAGTGGTTTTGATGTTTTAGTTTTGTACCAAATCAAAAATTCATTTTTTATAAATTTTATCAAACTTTCAGTTGGCATTTTCCAATTCATTAATCTAGATTCAGTAGGATTTAATTGAGAACTGATTTCTAAGTCGTTGATGGTTTCAATGTCAATATCGGATAGGTTCGAGCTAGAGGCCATGAGAGGGAGAACTTTCTCTTTCCTTCTATACAATTAGTAGTCTTCAATGTTTTTCTCCTATAATTCGCTAAGTTTATCTTCTCATTGTCTTTCTAGAACATACCTAGTTACTATGTATGGTTGAGAGGTATAGGACCACCCCGGGGTCCGGGCCATTCTACTTCCCTTGATAAGCTTTAGCCTAATCCAACCCCGTTCTGGGCTAACCAATGTATAAGCTTCTCTAACAGTTATCACTCAACCACATAGTTCTGCAGAAGTAAGGGAAAAAGATAAAGAAAGAGAATAACAAAGGAAAAAGATTAAAGACTACATCATACAAGATAGAGAGAGAAAGTAAGAGACTTACGCGATCATGATGAAACTAATAAGACAAGAGTAAGAACTAGGCTCTGATACCATTTTGTTGAAATTGAGTTGCACCTAGGAATTCTTCAATTAAACTGTTAAACTACTTGTTTACACAACTATTTTACAAAGGAATTTTAAAGCAAATTAAAACAAAGTGTTTTCAAACTTAAAAAGAAAGTAATCGATCTCAAAATACGAAGAGTTTTCTCTGGAAGGACTAACAAATTCACTTTGCATTTTTTGAAGGAATTGATGCCTTAAATAGGCCTGCGTGGTATAGCATTCTCGGAGAGCATTTTGCATTATTACCGAGTGGTCCCACACTTGTGACGAAGGAATCATGTTGTTGGCCACTTGGAGGATTGGTTCAATGATTCTTTTTTACTGGAGGGGTCCGCCATTCTTGTAGGTGCAATGAATCAACTTACAGATAAGCTCCGTAATTGACAAAAGGGGTTTTGACATTTTCTCCAACTGCAATTGTCGGAGCTCTCTTTTTCTTCTTGAATGTAGTCTTGTCATCTTATGGACTTTAGCAAAGGTATGTTACTAAAATACCGGAGGGGTTGTCTTGATCAACATTGTAAAAAAAGTTGAAATCTGGTTGGGTTTCATCATTACTGTCTTCTGTTGCTAATTGAATTTAATTTTGTAATATTTGGAGTTGAAGTTGTAAATCTGCTTTAAAAATTTTGAATTTTCCTTTGCTAGAGGAAGAACTTGTATCTGTCTTCTTTTTGGTAGGAGTTATAGGATTTACATAACTAGTTGCTGCCGGTGGTAATGGTTTAGGTGTCCATCATTTGATTTTAATTTCTCGACATAAATGTCAAACCAATTCAACGGTGTCAAACTTGTAATTCCACCTAAGAATAAAACAAATCTTCTTGTGCAAAAAGAACTTACAATACTGAATGTAAGCTGGAAAAGGTAAAAACTGATTCTGATGAACATATTGATCAAATTAGAATTTATGTTGTTTTGAAAGTGTCTACTGATTTCTACCAAATGTTTTCCATCATTAGTAGAACCATCTGGGAATGGGATTAATTGAATCTTTTCCATATTTAATGAACCAGGAATAAGTAAGGTCTCAAAGATAGAAAAAACTGTGCCATGTATTTAAATAATCCATGAAATTATACGCGGGAGGTCTTGAAGGACTTTTGAACTGAATTGGGGTATAAATACCTGTTACGGGACAGGTGTTGAGGTCAAGGATTTTGACTATTTGGCATCTAGAGTAAGCAATGCCTTTGTCATTCCTGGAAGGATTTCTTTCATGTTTGAATTCTATCGAACCAGTGGCAAAGAGAATATGCTGATAAAAAAGTCGGGTTTTTAAGGGTTTGGCATGAAACAAATGACTGAATTGATTATAGGCTTCAGGATGAAGGCTGTTTACAAGTTCTCATTCTGTTTTGCTAGCTAACTCTTTTAGAATTGCTAGAAAAGGGATTAAAGTTTTGGTAACAAATTCAAAAGTCTCTTGGTTTTGAGGAGATAACGATTTTTATGATTTTTGAGGAGTTTGAGGAGAAACTTCTTCTTTAAAAGAAGCTGATGGAGTTATGGCATAGAAGGAACTATCTATTTTTTGGGTTTTAGTAGTTTTTGCAGGAGAGGAAAGGGAATTAAAAGGATTCATGGTTAAAGGTGGTCTTGTAAGAGAAGAACCTGGAAGAGGTGGATAAGAAGCTAGAACTGTAAATCGATTTAGTGCTTGTCCTCGAGGTTGAGAATTATATTGAGCCATGGGTGGAGATTTACTTGATGTTCATTCTTTACTTATAAACTTGAGCTCACCGTTATCAAAGCAAAGATAAGATCGCAATCTAATCTAGATTATCCTTGCAAAAACTCTCTTGTTGGAAAATCAGGAAGAGAATTAGATTCTTCTTTGATAAATTCAATATCAAAATCAAAACTTGAAAGTAATACTTGTTATCTAGCAAAAATTTGTTTGGCAATAAGGTTTTTTACATATTTTTGTAAAACATCTTTTGGTGCTTTGCAATCAATATGAAGAAGGAATTTCTTGTTAATTAAATCATCTTGAAATTTAGAAATGCATAAAACAAAAGAAAGAATTTCTTTTTTAATAGTGCTATAATTCTTTTGACTAAATGGCCAAATACCAAAATGATATTGAACTAATTGTTCATAAGAAGGCTAATATTTCTTTTGTTTAAGAATACCTCCATAACCAAGTTTAGAGGCATCTGTTTCAATGATCATAAAAGCATCAGGATTTGGAATACCAAGACAAGAGAGTTTCTTGATAATTTGTTTGATTTTTTGAACAGTTTGAGTTTGTTCTGTACCCCAAGTAATAGGATTTTTACTAAGTTGTTGATATAAAGGTTCATAGATTTATCTTAAGTTGGGAATGAAATTAGAAATGTAATTTAAGCATCTAAGAAATCCTTGCAACATGGTTTTATCCTTAATTTCATCAGGAAACTTATCGGCGAACTCTATGGCTCGACAAATGGGGTTATACATAGCTTGATAAAGTTCATATCCTAAAAATCTAATTTTGGTTTGACAAAGTTTGAGTTTTGTAGCACTCACTATCAGCCTATTTTTTGTGATAATTTCACGAAAAAGAGAGAGGTGTTTAAAGTGTTGATCAAGGGATTCGCTAAAGACTATATCATCATCAATATAAACAATGGTAAAGGTTGTATAATAAGTAAAAATATCATTCATAACATCATCTATGTGAGGCCCGTTTGTCTTTTAAATTAAAAAAAAAATTGCAATTTTAATGCTTTTGATCGCCAGTTTTCCTATTTATTCTTAAAGGTGTTGGGTATTTCAGGCTTGTATCCTAAACGGCGCAACGGAAAATAAATCGAGATACCCTCCCAGGACTCTTCTATGTGTGAAAAACAAGACATAATGACAATAAAGGCAACAACTTTTACCTTTAGGTGATCGTACGAAGAACAAAATTTTCTTCTTCAAGTTGAGGCGCAATCCAGCAATCCTCGTGATCAACCTCCACGTGAGTTGTACGTCTACCCACTATAATCACAGTGTGTGATTATCTCTAATAGTAATCCACACAGAGGAATACTCAAGCACCAAAATTTCTGTGCTAGCAAAAATTAATGGCGGCTAGGGTTTTTTTTTTCAAGAAGAAAAACAAGAGAAAGAGAGATCAAAGGAAGAGAGAATCATGTGTTGTGTTTTAGCTATTGGCTAAGGTTTTTCGTGTGTTATTAGCTACTATATATCACACGAAATTCCCTTCCCAAAACTGAGAATTCTAATCCTATTAGAATTCCCTAATTGTAATTGGAAATATCAAGTTCTCACAATTACAACTTGTACCACAAATTATAACTAATTATAATTTGTCCACAACAACTTTTCTTTCTCTCAATTAACCCCATATTGTTATCAAATAACATCTTGAGTGTATAATCCTCTATTGTGTGTGACCTATTAGGTTTCCCAGTCAATTGGTAGAGAATATAAATTAATCCAAACGTCTTTGAGATTAATAATCCATAATTAATTAGAATTAATCCTATTAATTCTAATCAGGATTGATTTATTAATTCATCAATTAATAAACCCATATTCTCAGATCATGAGCGGTATCTAGCAACACATCATGACCACCTAAGAGTCCAGGAAGTCAAGTGGCTTGATATAAACCCTTTAATAACAAACTTCAATGCAATCAACTCCTTTCACCATACAATATCTCATTCAGTTTGGAGTACAGAATTAGTACCAACTCCCTCCAGAATTAATTCTGGCCCGAATACAATAGTACTTGTATTAGGAACTTACTACTCTAGATGTGTATCAATTGGAACTATTTCCAATACACAATTGCCTTGGCCAAGGACTTTCGAGTAGTAATTCCTACAAGTGACCGTGAGATATTCGCCCCTACTATTAGGAGTGGTGAATCCTTTATTGACCCTCTCAACTACTTTTGTTTACCTCACAATGTACCCAATATCCATTCCATAGGTGGCCCTCGATTGAGCTCCGGAGATTGGAATCAAAGTACAAGGCTCAGCAAACAAAATACCTTGGAGATCTCAAATCTAAGGATACTTGCACGTTTGCTATATTGAGATTATATCACTGGCACTAAATAATTATCCATGTGATTATCTCAAAGTTAGGTCATCTAATGAACTTGTTCCATTAACAAGCATCCATGTGTTAACTTTGAGTATCTCAATACTCACGGTTATGAGAACCATTGCCTGATCAAATCAGGAAGTCTAACACATGTTAGTCTTAACGCATTAATGATGTCCTGTCTCATTAATACTATGACTAGGGACTATTTAAGTACTAACACCATCCAATGTAGTAGGAATCTCATATCATGATCTCTATCATGATTTTCTTAACACAGTGTTGTACTAGGGACTTTATCGAACAGTTATATTATTTAAAGTAAACAAAAGAAACTGTAAGATAAATAATACATTTTATTAAAATAAAATATGTCATATACAATATACAAGTGATTGCCTCTAGGGCACAACACTAACAAAAGGACCCACTGAAATGTTTTTCTTCTAAAAGGGCCCAAGATTCTTCCCAAAATTTAATTTTGGGATTAAATAATTTAACTTCTAAAATAATGATTTTGAAATTTAATATTTTATGTATATTTATTTTTGCTTAATGTATTTTAAGCATGATATTGGCATGTTGGCCTGGTTATGGATTTAGACCAAATTAATTTGATTAATTTAAATTGTGTCATGCATTTTATCGCTTTGTTTTGAATAAATGGGGCCTACATGTCTTACATTTCTCTATAACTCTCTTGTAATTTCTCTTCCCATTTAAATCCCCTCAAATGTAACTCAAAATTTCTTCGTTAAGAATTTATGTAATTAGATTACATAGGTTAGATAGGATTGAAAATTATTTTACACAATTATGGAGATGACAATCAAGCACAAAGCAAGAAGATGGTAAGTCTAACATGCATATACACATAGGTATGACCATAATTAATTTCCTGCTTGACTCAAGGAAATTAATTTAGTGAAATCCATAACCAAGCCATGTAATTGAGTCTATTATAATTATGTCAAAGTGTTTGATTTTTTGCATGCCAAACGATGAGACAGCTAATTAAATAATTAAATCCCTCAAATAATATTAAATCTAAAGTCTTCCGTTAATATAGCAAGAACGAGAGTTCTTTTTCGAGATTAGGTTGTTAAGCATACCCAAGATTACTCAACATTTAGCATGTTCAAACTATGGAATATGTTTCCTGATTAATGGGTTAAATTTAACTAATATCATTATCCCGATTGGGTATACCCAAGGTTATTCTTAAAGAATTTAGATATCGGTCCACTAGGAAAGCTTCTAACAGGCTTTCTCGAGTCAATAGTTGGGACTATTGATTTGAGAAAAATAGTAGGATAAATACGTATTTAATTAAAGTTCTAATTAAATGCATTTCATATGCATATACATAGTTTATGCTTTTTATCTTTTCATCTAGGTCATTTGTATCATGACAACAAATTTGAACTTACGTAGCATTTTGGAAACAAACAAGCTCATCGAATCAAACTTCTTGGATTGGTATAAAAATTTGAGAATCGTTTTCAAATCGAAAATGTTGCTCTATGTGTTAGATGCTCTAATTCTACCACCACTAGCTATTGATGCTCTTGCTGAAAAGCATGAAGTCCACAAGAAGTATCAAGAGGATAATGACACAACATCTTGTATTATGTTGGCATCCATAACCATTGAGCTTCAAAAACATCATGAGCATATGGATGCTCATATTATTATCTTCCATCTAAGAGAACTTTTTGGTAAGTAAGCAATGATGGAGAAATATGAGATCTATAAGCAGTTATTCTGTTCTAAGATAGTAGAAGGCATTTCAGTGACCGCTTATGGAGTTAAGGTGTTGGAGTTAATTGAGAAGTTAAGCTCACTTGGGTTCACTATAGATCACGAATTAAGTATAAATTTAATTCTTCAATCTTTACCAGCTAGTTTTTTACTATTTATGATGAACTACCAGATGAATAAGATTCAAACCACTCTATCTGAGTTGATTAATCTTCTTAAGATTGTGAAGTCTTCTATGAAGAATGAAAATAATGCAGTTTTATTGGTTGATTCTTCTTCTAAGAAGAAAAATATTTCTAAGAAGAAAAATTCAACTAAACCTAAAGGTGGTGTGAAGAAGAAGGAAACAGTTACCAAAAGGCCATATCACCATTGTAGGAATACGCCATTGGAGGCTTAATCGCAAAAGTTACTTGGAGACTGTTAAGGAAAAGAAGAAGAATAAGAAGCTTACAAGCACTTCTATTTTTGCTCCTAATGTATTTATGATTGAGATTAATACTGTCGTTAATAATGAGATATGGGTATTGGATATTGGATGTGAATCTCATTTGTGCAATAATTTGCAGAGACTAAAGAGCAGTAGGAAGTTAGAAAAAGGTGATGTGGATAATAAAGGTTGTTTCACTTGCTATGGGGACTTATCATCTACAACTACCTTTCGAATTAATTTTAGAACTAGAAAACTATTATTATGTATCAGTTTTACTTAAAAACATTATCTCAATTGCTTGTTTGGATTTGCTTAGATTTTATTTAATTTTTAAGAATAAAAGTTATTCTTTTTCATTAAATGATATCCATTATGGTACTGCAACTTTGATGAATTGTTTATATATTCTAGAAATGGAAAATCAAGTTCTCAATTTAAGCAATAAAAGGCCAAGAAAAGATAACACAAACCCATCTTACTTATGGCATTGTCATTTAGGCCATGTAAATGAGAATCGCATTTCAAAGTTACACAAGTATGGTGACTTAGACTCATTTGATTTTGAATCATATAAAACTTGTAAATCTTACTTACTAGGAAAAATAACTCTAAGAAAGGGGAAAGGGCTAAGCAATTATTAAGACTAATGCATACCGATGTATGTTGACCAATAACATTGCAAGCAAGAGGGGGTTATCAATACTTCATAAATTTCATTGATGATTATTCTTGATTTAGGTATCTGTATTTAATGAAATACAAATCTAAAGCTTTTGACAAGTTCAAAGAATTTAGAAATGAAGTAGAGTAACAACTTGGTAAGAGTATTAAAACTATGAAATTCGATTGAGAAGGTGAATACTTAAGCCAAGAGTTTCTAAATTATCTTAGAGATAATAAGATATTATCTTAATGAACTCCACTATATATATCTCAGCATAATGGTATATCTGAAAGAAGGAATCAAATTTTATTAGATATAATTTGATCCATGATGGCTTTTACTGATCACCAAAATTGTTTTAGGGATATGCACTGGAAACTACTATTTATATTCTAAATAGAGCTCGTAAAATATGGTTGACACTACCCCATTTGAGCTATTTTATAGTAAAAGATCAAAACTAACTCACATGAGAATATGTGGATGTCCTGCTTATGTGAAGAGGATAAAGTCAGACAAATTAGTGAATAAGTCTATAAGTGTTTGTTTATTGGATATCCAAAAGAATCTTATGGATATTATTTCTACCTTTTTATTGAAAATAAGGTATTTGCTTCAAGGCATGCTGTTTTTCTGGAGAAGGAATTCGTACTTGAGGGAGATAATTGGAGCAAAATTGAATTTAGTGAAGTTTAAGAAGTACAAACAAATAACGATCAACCAGTTGATCCCAAATCTATAAATAAAATAGATGAACCATCTAATACACAAGAACCTCGTAGGTCAAGTAGTTTACGTGTGGCACCTAAGATATATGGATTTCTCATCACTGGCCATAATGACGTATTACTCATAGAAGAAGATGAGCCTATCACTTACGAAGAAGTTTTGAATAGTTCAAAATCTGAAAAATGGCTTGAAGCCATGAAATTAGAAATAGATTCCATGTATGACAACCAATTTTGGACTTTAGTTGATCTACCCGAAGGGATAAAACCCATAGGGTGCAAATGGGTTTTCAAAAAAAAGACCGACATGGATGGTAAAGTGATTACCCATAAGGCGCGACTGGTTGCAAAAGGTTACCATTAGAAACAAATTATTGACTATAACGAAACTTTTTCACCAATAACAATGCTAAAATCCATTAGCATACTCTTAGCACTTGTCACTTGTTATGATTATGAAATTTGGCAAATAGATGTGAAAACAACTTTCCTTAATGGAAATTTGACTGAGGAAGTGTACATGATACAACTTGAGGGTTTTACATTCAAGGATCACACTAAAGTGTGCAGGCTACAAAGGTCTATTTATAGACTAAAGTAAGCTTTTAGGAGTTAGAACATCCATTTTGATGAAACAAGTAAAGAATTCAGTTTTATACAAAACATGGATGAACCTTATGCATAAAAAGAAGGTTAGTGGGAGTGTAATTATTTTCCTATTACTATATGTAGATGACATATTATTAATGGGAAGTGATGTCTTTATTCTACAATCAGTCAAGATTTGGTTATCAAAGAAGTTCTCTATGACAGATCTTGAAGATGCAACCTATTTTCTCGAAATAAGGATCTATAGAGATAGATAAAAAATGTTGCTTAGTTTTTCACAGTCTACATACATTGATAAAGTATTAAAGAGGTTTAACATGGATCAATCCAAGAAGGGATTCTTACCCATGACCTATGGGGTAAGGCATTCAAAATCTATATGTCCTAAGACATAAGATAAAAGAGATCACACAATCAGAAAGATACTATAAGCTTCGGTAATTGGTTCTAGCATGTATGCTATGATATGTACTAGACCCGATGTATCTTGTGCTCTTAGTTTGACAAGCAGATACCAATCTGACCCTAGAGAAGGTCATTGAGTGGCTATCAAATATATCCTTAAGTACTTAAGAAAAACTAAGGATATATTCTTAATATATGGAGATGGTGACTTATAGGTCAAATGGTATACTGATGCCAGTTTTCAATTTGATAAGGATGATTACAAATTCCAATCAGGATACGTGTTCACTTTTGGAGGTGGGGCAGTTAGTTGAAAAAGTTCTAAACATGATATAACTAGCAACTCAACCACTGAAGTTGAGTACATAGTGGCTTCTAAAGCAGCTAAAAAGGTGGTCCGGATTAAGAAGTTCATTATAGAACTAGGAGTGATATCTAACATTGTTGATCCAATACCCTTGTATTGTGATAACAATGGAGCCATTGTACAAGCAAATGAACCACGGTCTCAGTAGTGATCTAAACATGTATTTTGGTGTTATCACTTGATTAGAGAAATCATTGATAGAAAGGATGAAGAGATAGAGAGTTCTCACTGATCAGAACATATAGCTGATCCACTAACAAAGGCATTATCCCAAAAGAAATGTGATGGTTTAATCGTTTGGAATTCGATACATGAATGATTGAGTCTAGTATAAGTAAGAGAATGTTAGGATTGTGCCCTAGAAATAGTCATTTGTACAATGTATTTTGCACATTAAATTAATAAAAGACATTTTTTATCTTTCAAATTCTTTGTTTCATATATTTATATGTATAAAATTGTTAGATAAAGTCTTAAATACAACACTGTGTTAAGAAAATCATAATAGAGATCGTGATGTGAGGTTACTACTATACTGGAATGTGTTTGTACTTATATTATTCTCAATCATAGTATTAATGAGATAAAACATCATTAATGCACTAACACTAGCACGTGTTATATTTTTTTATTTGATCAAACAGTGGTTTTCACATTCGTGAGTATTGTGATATTCAAAGTTAACACGTGAATACTTGTTACTTGAACATGTACATTGAATGACTTATCTATGAAATAATCACATGGATAACTATTTAGTACTTGTGAAAAAATCTCATTATATTAAATGTGTAAGTATCCTTAGACTTGAGATCTCCAAGTACTTTATTTGCCAAGTGTTGTACTTTGATTCCAATATCTGAAATCCTTACAAGATCGCTTATAGGATAGATATTGGATACAACATCTATGTAAAAAAAAAAAAAATAGTTGACAGGGTCAATAAAGGATTCATTACTCTTAAGACTAGGGGTGTATATCTTATGACTACTTGTATGGAATTATTCCTTGAGAAGTCCTTGGCCAATGTGGCCATGTGTTGGAAATAATTCCAATTGATACACATGTTGGATAGTAGATTCTGGAACAAGTACTAATAAATTTGGGTTAGAATTAATTATATTTTAGAGGGAGTTGACATTAATTTTATACTCTAAACCGAATGAGATATAATATGATGAAAGGAGTTTATTGCACTGATATTTTGTTATTGAAAGGTTCACGTCAAGCCACTTGACTTTCTAGACTTTTGGATAGTTATGATGTATTGTTAGATGCCACTATTGATCTGCTAGATATGTATTTATTAATTAAAGAAATAATAAATTAATCATAATTAGAATTAATGAGTTAATTCTAATTATAAAAGGGTTATTAATTCTATTATGATGGAATTAATTCATATAAGCTATTAATGGACCAGAAAATCTAATGGGTCACACACAATAAGATATTATAAGATAATATTATGGAGCTATTTTGTGGAAAGTAATAACTATTATGGGCTAATTGCAATGCGTTATAATTAGTTAGATTAGATTGCAATTATATAAAAGTCATATGGTCGAAATTATAAGGTTGTTATAATTTCGTGTGCTAGATTGCAACTTATAAAACTAAAGCCCATAATTGAAAAGAAAGAAAATTAGATTATGTTATTCGTTTCCTAATAGGATTAGGAAACAAACATAGAGAACATGAGAATACACACACACACACACACACACACACACACACACACACACACACACACACACACACACACACACACACACACACACCCTTCAGGTATTTGATTACAGGAGCAGAGTTGGCTCTATCCATTAGTTAGTGATTCCGGCATATATTCGGTTCTCGGGGTGTGTAATTTTTCAGAAATTCACAGAAGCCCTTTTTTTGTTATCTTCTTCCTCACGAAATTCTCTCGATCTTGTCTAAATTTCTAGCACAATTTGATTTGTGTTTTGAGTAGCAAACCTCGTGTGGATTTCTATTAGAGAAATCTCTATATTTGAAATTTGGTGGTTTGGTGGGAACGTGAGATCTCTGATCCGTGTCCAGAATTGAAAGCCAAAAGGGAAAATTTTTGAATTCTCTGCAGCATTTACTTGAGGTAAATGTCTTCACCCTTCTCTATTTTATAAACTTTAAACTACATTCGAGTGATTTATGGCGTAGAATTCTTGTTTAATTTCCGCTGCGCAGAACAATCTTGCATGAGGGAATTCTATCAGTACACAAGCACCGACTATATACCTATTGTTGGGGATATGCCCTAGAGTCAATTTGTACTTATAGTATTGTCGTTATGTTTTATATAATAATATGAGGCTTTCCTTTCCATGAATAGTGCGTTTTGTTTTGTGGTCATCAAGTACGTGACTTGATAGTAAAACCCAACAATGAATACAATGACTATTCTAAATCTGTCCCTGATCGTTTATTATTCTTGGAACAATAATAAATTAAGATTGGTATATTTGTGACTGGATGGCTATGTTTTACTGGTCATGGATATTTGTGATATCAAGTTAAAACATAAATAAATGTTAGAGAACATTGTATTAGATATGACTCACTGTGAGAGTACTTCATGGAACATGTCATAAGTACTTTCTAGCCATAATAATATTAAAAGTCCTTTGACCTAAATTCATCATAGTTTCCTACTTGATAAATTCTATATTTTGACATTGTCTAAAGTTGTCTTTAATTAGATAATAAATTAGACTACTGTTGGATATAGAATAAATCGAGGAGAGAAATATGATTGATTGTGAAGGAATTTGTCCCTCTCAATTATGGGAGAGATATCCATGGGCCCCTTGATAAGTTAGACTGTTAAAATGCATGGCCGTGTTCAAATATATCAATCTAAGATATTGATATCATTTATTTGAACAGTCTACTATGAAATCAAGAAATAATTGATTGAGCTTAATAAGGATGATATGCTCCGTGCCTTATGTTTAATCTGGATATCATGTGACAAAATGACTAAATATAAAATTATGGTTTGGTTCAAAGAGATCACCGATCTTCATTTAACCTGGATAGTTATAATGTTTTGCTAGAAATCGCTTATAACTTGTGGGCCATTTAAATATGATTTAGGCACACTGCTAGTGTTAAATGAACCTATAGGGTTACACAATAAGTGAACTTGTTAGGTTATTTTCTGGTAACCGGATTCGATGAATCTGGAAACATGTCTAAGTTAATCGAACTTAGAAAATCTACTAGATACAATGAATCTGGAAATATGTCCACATTCGATGTATCTGAATGATATCCAGATTATAAGAATCTGACTCGGTAAATTAATTAGTTAAATTACCGAGATAATGGCAGAATCTTATCGTATCAGTTTTAATTTAATTTGAATTTAAATTAAAATACAATAAGATATTATTAGGGTTGGACTCTAAGAGGTTTGGAGTGGGTTTTTAAGAAAAACGCTAGCCGTCTTCTTGGGTGTGCTAATTCTGTTGTAAAATTCGTGCCTTCATCCACCAGAAAATAAGCCTCTCAAAAAAAACCCTAGGCGCTAGCATTCCCCGGGTGACGAGTGAATTCGCGGTGTGTATCCGATAGAGGATGTTTGCACAACTGCAGTGTCTGGTGATCGTTCGGGTTGCACGCACAGCAGCACAATCGGAACTGAAGGATATCAATTACACATAATAGAGGAAAATATGCAAACTTACGATCTTCTTAATCGTTTACTTGGATCCTCGGAAGGGATTCGTGGATGTTTTTCGCATTTAGGAGTCCACGAATTCTAACACCTATACCTGTTTAGGACTACCACAATTACTCTGCTATGTGCTGTTGAATAGTATTAAAGATTTTAGAGTCTTCATTTGATGGTGACCCCCTTTCTTTCTTAGAGATGCATAAAAAAGAATGGTGAAAAAAAGCTGCAGTCCTTTGCTACCATACAAACACAATTAAATCTACTCAAACAAAGGTCAATAAATTTTTTGTTTACTTTTTTAGTGGTGTCTTGTGAATTTTGGAGAATGTGTTTTGATAATTTATGTTTTCTAGTCAATTCAATTGTTGTAATCATGTGGTGCTTTATTGATAATTTGAATTCACTTTCAAGCACTGGACAATGTATATTGAAATTATTTCCCAATGTAATGAGATTGATTTAGTTATGAGGTACAAACCATTGGTGGGTGAAAAAAAAAAAAGGGATTTTCTTCTCTTTCTTTGGCATGAAAGTGTTGAATTCTTTACAAAAACTATGTGGTCCTTTCTTTTGATGGTTAGTGTCAGATGCTATTTGGAACTATTAGATTTGGAATGGATTATTTAGTTGATCATCAACTGTACTCATACTATGCATCTATGTGGTGCATGTCTACATACAAAGAAATGTGAGTTCTAGACAAACTCTTTATGAATGCATAGAGCATAATGTGTGCTAATCAGGAATATATGTATATTTCCACCCTCTCATTCCTTTTGTATAAATTTGATCATTTTGGAGTTATCGTAATTATGATTCCACATATTAGTCACAGTACCATGTCCTTTTGGACAGTGCAAAGTACTATTGGTTTTAGTTAAAATATCTCACATTATTTCCAAATAGCAATTGGATAAACCTCAAATATTGGCAACCATTTAGCCTCATTGTAGGAAAAAAAATAGCGAGTGAAATGTAAAATAGGTAAACTTGATGAATAATATCAATCCTGATCTAGATAGAACTAACTATTATCAAAGAAAAATTATTCTAGTAAGCTAAATGAAAATTGTTAATTTCATGTACTTATAGAGTGGGTCAATATGTTGTCAAGTAGCAAACATAGTTTTTATTTTTATTTGTATTTGTATTTTGCTTTTCTCTCTCTCGTGGTTTATGATTCTGAAATAGCCCCAATCTTCACTTGCTTTTATCAGCTTTGGTGACTCTCCTAATTCAGAAGCTTTTATTTTATTATACTTTTTTAGAATTGTACCTAGTTACAGCTATCACAACTAAATCTAATGAAGGTGCTAATGCATTAAAGAGATCCTTGTGGAAGAAAGAACTTTAACCTCTAACAAGCTTGCATTGCATAAGTAAGAAAAAAAAATGTAGAGGATCTTTGTTACAAAGTAAACAATTAGGTTTAATGAATATTTAAAAAAAAAAAATCCTAAAATATACATATACATGTTTTGCCCTAACTAGTTGGCTGGTTGGAATTGACTATAGTCTTTGGAAGCATGATACAAGAGTTTTGCGACCCAAAACAGATAGGAAGCTATTTCTGTTTCATTTTTAAAAGAAGGACAAAAAAAACTCATTGTAGGTTTGATACACTCTTCTCTTTGTATTTGATTGTCATGTAGTTGTGTAATTGTAAGTCTGATTTACTCTTCTTTTTGACATATTAGTTTACGGTGTCTTCTTATTTACTATTTAGTTATTTATTTTTGAGCTTTAATTAATATAATGTAATCTCTTTTATATGGTGATAATGAAAGAGTATAAATACTAGAATATCTCTTCTCCCTCCCTAACATTTCACCTTATCAGGAAAATGTTAACATGTAGAACTCCCGTTGTTCTCCTTGTCTAAGAGGAGAGTTTTTTAAGTGACTTGGGATTAAACTGCTACACTAGAATTCCAATAGCATGATGAGAATCATGATTTTTGAAGTTTAGCTTATAAAAATATTAGTCATAGAATCAAAGAGTTTTAGGAATCAATTTCATGTTGAGAATAAAAGATGAAACTCGATTTTACCTATTGTCGTAACAAAGTTTGGTTCCTTAAAAAATAAAGAAAAAGTTAATTTAAAAAAAAAGAAAATTCTAACACATGTGATGAAAGAAGATAGTAATTTTTTTACTGGTTAATCATTATAATATAATTTATATTATAGTGTAGAGACATATCATTTTGTTGAAAAATTGTTACATGAATATAATATGTTTTGTGATTTTTTTTCTTACTTTTATCCAACTAAGATCACACGATCTAAAGTTTTTAATACTTTACTCGTTTAATTGTGTAGGAACTTATATCCAAAATTGACACGCTAGATTTGAATATGAGAAGGATGTTACTTTATCTACTAATTAATGTGCAAGCAGAGCAATTGGATATATTAATGGTCATTTTTTTCTGATTATGGTACACCATCATCAAAGATTCTATATAAAATCTCCATACTATAATGAAAAATATGATCAATCTCGATATCTTTATAGATTAATAAATTTAAGTCATATTAATTACACATGTATAAATACATAATTAGGAAATTGTGTAATATGTTAAGAATGATAGGCCAACTTGAAGAGTGAACGAACAAGTAGCAATGTTCCTATGCATAATTTCTCATCATCTTAAAAATCATACAACCAATTTCTAAGAGAAGAAGAAACAGTTAGTAGATACTTTAATAAAGTCCTAAAGACTAGTGTTGCTTAAATCACTAGAACCGATTCATGAGAATTCAATGGACGAAAAATGGAAGTGGTTTAAGGTGCATATTGTTGTCTAACTACTAGTTAATTTTAAAGACTTATTTACCGTTACTTATTTATGATAATTGATATTTGGAAGAATTAGATGGCACTCACGTTGATGTACTTATACATAAAACTGATAAACCTCGACATCGAAATGGAAAGAGTGATATTACTACTAATGTACTTGGAGTGTGTTCCCAAGATATGCAATTTATATACGTGCTCCCAGTTTGGAAGGCTTAGCAGTAGATGGGAGAGTACTTTGAGATGCTATGAGTAGAAGAAATGGATTAAAAGTTTATGATGGTAGATAAGTTTATATAAATTTGTTAGAATAGAAAATATAACAAGCGTTTTAATAAATAATTTTTAAAATTTTGTTCTCTTTTGTTTTCATGCTATGATATTATTATTTAGTGAACCTAAAATAAACAAATGGAAAAGAATTTCTAGCACCATTTAGAGGTCAAAGATACTGCCTTAATTATTGGAAGGTGGGGCACAAATCAACTACCCCCGAAAAATTCTTTAACATGAAGCATTCTTTAGCTGGGAATATAATTGAAAGGTATTTTAGATTGCCAAAAATTTGGGTATTCTTAGAAGTCCATGTTGGTATCCAATTAAAGTACAAGGTAGAATCATAATAGCTTGTTGCCTTCTCTATAACCATATAAGGAGAGAAATGCCTATAAATACATTAGAAGCTAATTTAGACGATGATGAGAATGAAGATGCTGACTTAGGAGGAGAACAAATCAGCATCGTGGATACTTCTAAAAAATGGACTAATTGGAGATAAAATCTAGCTAATGAAATGTTTGATGACGGGATGCAAAATAGGCATATAGAATCAACAAAAAATGCACAAGTTCTTTTACTTTAAAGAAGTTTTATAAGGAAATGTACATTTTATTACTATAATATTTTATTTAATCTTTTTTGTCTTCTTGGGCATTTAGTCACACATCTGACATTGTCATTTAACATTTCTTTTATTTTATAGCATAAATGAATATTGTAGAATCATCTAGAATTATTATTATTACTATTATTATGATATTATTTTAGCTATTGTTTTTGCTATTTTTATGGTATTGTTTTATCTAGAATCTTTGTAATTTTCATGTTAAAAAATGTAGCTACTAGATCTCGTCGAGATAGAGGAAGCAATCATGTATGGACTATTGAAGAATATGTAAAGCCTATTGAAGCTTTCTTAGAATTAAAATAGAAAGGAAACTTTAACGGTGAAATGTAATGGACTTAAGAAAGGGTATTAAAAAAGAAGCAGAAAAAATGCTTCAAGAAAAGTTACTAGCGCATGACTTGAAAGAAAAGCCACACATTGAATCTTGATGTAAGTTGATGAAGAAGCAATATCATGCTATTTATGATGTGCGAGAAAATGGAAATGGAAATGTTTTGGTTGGGGTGATGAAACAAAATGTGTAATGGCAATTGTTGACATATAAGATGATTACTTAAAGCTTCAAAAGGTTAATGTATGTGGCTAATGTACTCAAACGATTGATGAGATTATTATATCATCTTACCCCCCCCCCATGTGTGTGTGTGTGTATGTATTTCAAGATTTTTATGTAGTGATCTTCTCAAATTCGTGAATGGTAAGTAATTAAACAACTACTAATTTGATTTTTTTTTAATTCGTGAATTAAATAATTGAGAAGATCACTAAATAAAAATCTATTGTTTGGTAATTGTTATTTTAGTCACTAAATAAAAATCCATTTTAGTTATTTTGTATTAATTTCGTAATTGTTATTTTGACAATATCATTGTTTGGTAATTATAGATTTTTATTTAGTGATCTTCTCAATTATTTAATGCACGAATTAAAAAAAAATCAAATTAGTAGTTGTTTAATTACTTACCATTTTAGTTATTTTGTATTAATTTTGTAATTGTTATTTTGACAATATCATTGTTTGGTAATTATCTACATTGTTATTTTGTATTTAAATAATTCTATGTCGAGAGGAGGTTGTGGGGGTGGAAATTTACCTCCCGAATGGGTGAATCGGGCTTCAAAAAGTACTAGATTACTGTAGGCCAACATAGAGGGCTTGTAGGGATACATGTAGGCCGCTACAGTTTTGTGGTGGGCTATTTTACGCGAATATTGATGGTGGGTTGTTTGGGTTGAAAAAGTATCAACAAAAGTCACAAATAATCAAATTTTAATGAAAATGTTAAATATCAAAATCACACACAAAAGGAAAGTATACCTATCTTGTAGCACTCTCCCTCATCTCATTATTTAGTTGACAAAATCAAGGATTAAAACTAATAACCACTACTAATATAGAGACACAAATACATCCCAATTGAGATAAGTCACAAAGATATCAAGGAGTAAGTCAAGGAGAAAAAATTTATATATTAAAAGAAATTCTCCAAAAACATACCAAGTAATGAATATATCATTAAGTCAATAAATTCTCAATCTAGCATTGGAAAAGGTCCCAATTATGAATTTTACTCTATCTTGAGTTATGAAATTTCTATCCTTAAGCAAAATCAACGGATATCTTTACCTCATCAATTCACTCAAGGATGCATTAAATCTAATAACCCAATACCAAATGTAAATCTAAAAGTAATAATATCTCTATCTCTAGATAATATTACAATTCCTTTAATTACAAAGTTTTAATCTCAAATCTCATCTTTTGAGTTAATTGATGTATAACAAATATTGAACTAATCAATTTGGTACTCAATCCCCTAACTTCATCTATTGAATTTATTAAAAGAGAACTAATCAATTGAATCAATCAATCAATTATAACTAATCAATTTAACACATAAGTACCCAAGTAACCAAAAATTAAGAATTGAGAACTAATAGATCAAAACAAGTAATTCAATACAAAAATATAGTATTAGGGTTCAACCATTAAAATATAATTAAAGCATTGAAATTCAACTTTGTAAATGTAGAAAAAAGAAAGATAAGCACTTATTCTTCTTCTCCTGTGTATTATCTTGAGCAATTCGCTTCTTCTTCTCCAAGAATCTCCTTAAGCTTCTCTATCTCTCTCGGTATTTCTCTTTTGTACTCTAGGTGTTTTCTGAGTTTTCTCTCAAGGAGCACACACCCTTTAGGGTTTAGACACATCTATTTATAGCTTTTTCTTGTCAAAATAGGAGTTTTCTATGAAACTAAGTAGCTCTGCTAGGTAGATCAAGTGGCACCACTTAGACACAGAATTTCTTCTAGCACAGCACTGAGTGGCACTCCCTCATTCATCTTGAGTAGTGCTACCTGCTCACAGTATATCCATCAGACGGATGGTGTAATCCTAGCAGCGCCGCTTCTCTTGAACTGAGCAGCACTGCCCTTTCTTTGATCAGGCGGTCCTTTTTTCTTCAGCATACCAAGTGGCGTTGCCTCTCTTGAACTGAGAGGCGCAACTTAAACTCTTTCCAAGTGCGTATTTTAATATTTTCACATTTTTTTTTTCAACATATCTTCATTTCATAAATCCTACACAAAATAAGGTCAAAGAGTACAGATGAGTAGCCATCTAATAATGAAATCTTCACAAAAATAGCACAAAAAATGTGCAATAGGGTTCCTCTACATTGTAAGGATTAGTATTCTATACTTTGGAGATTTAAAAACTCTGTGTGGAAAGAAATACTATTACAACTTTGAATAATTGTTTAAAAGCTCATTATATAATTTATAACTTTATGATAACTTTATAAAATCATTGTATAATTAGCACTTATACTACACATGCAAGAGTATGTTGTTTAAAAGTTAAATTTTGTGTAATTGCTTATTTGTTTAACTTGTATAACACCACTATGCCACTAGAAGCGTATAGTGTCACTATGAAGATGTTTTGTGCTTCTTGGAAGGATTATAAGTTCAAGTTGAAATATAAATACTACATTCCACACTAGAATAGTACGGAGCCTATTCTTTGTAGGGATAGGTGGGTTGATGAAGATCAATGGAAGATGTTAGTCAATAATTGGTGTTTGGAGGATATGTAGGCCATATCTAGTCAAATTGACTATATTAGACTTTTTATATTTTGGCTTTTGTTGAATTCAAATTCCTCTACTAGAACATTTTGCTGTTACTTAAGATTGCTATTATAATTTGAAACAAAAATTATTTTGACTTTCTTTTGTTCCTGACATAAATTCTCGAATTAACCTTTTAGGTATGAGAATCTAATACTTTATTTTTGAACATTTGTTAATCTTGAGCATGACAGAATAACATAATCTTATGGCTTTAATAGAGCCCCATAGTATATTGGTTAGTACTGGTTTACTAGAAAAGTGTCAGTATATCTATAGGTATACTAGTACTATGGCAATGATTCAGGAAAGTTTAAAATAAGCATTTGTAGGGAAGCGTATGTATCTATACAACAACAACAACAACAAACTAAGTCTTAGTTTCAAGAAACTTGGAGTCGGATACATGAACCAATACCAGGCTACGTGTGGTCATCCACATGAATCCTCTTTCTGCACTTCCTTCTATCAACCATAATATTTTTATCCAAATCTAACAAAGACATATCTTTCTTAATCACCTCTATCCATGTTATTTTAAACCTGCCTCTACCTCTGTCTAACCTATCCTGCCTCATTCTCTCAATCCTCATAACAAGTGCATTCATCGATTTTCTCTGTATATGTCCAAATCAACGCAAGTGGCTTTCCCTAATGGTCTAATTTCTAATTCTATCCTTTTTAGTATATCCACACATCTACCATAACATACGCTTCTCGGCTACTTTTATTTTGTGAATATGACACATTTTAGCTGCCCAGCATTCTGTGCCATATAGCAAGGTAGGTCTTACGGTTGTTCTATAGAACTTTCCCTTTAGACTCAATGGTATATTATGATCACATAGAATAACAGTCGTGTTCCTCCATTTCAACCAACTTGCCGTAACTCGGTGTGCAACGTCGCATCGAGTACTCTGTCTTTCTGAATAATAGATCCTAGATATCAGAAGCAATCACTTATCAGTATATCTCTACCATCCAAAGTTACACTTTGAGCTATATTTCTGCTACTATTGAACTTGCATTCCATGTACTGTATTTTACTCCTACTAATTCTAAAACCCTTGGATTCTAATGTCTATCGCCACAACTCTAATTTAGCATTTACACCGACTCTAGTCTCATCAATCAACATAATATCATCAGCAAATAATATATACCGTGGCACAACCTCCTGTATAGTGCAAGTCAACTCGTCCATAACAGCCGAAAAGAGGAAAGTGCAAAGCGCTGATCCTTAATGCACCATAATAATAAAAATTCTACAGTCACTTTGACACAACTCCTTATACTTGTATATGCTCCCTCATATACTTTAACGAGACACCTTTTTTAGCTAACACCCACCAAACTACTTCTCTAGGTACTTTGTCATAGGCTTTCTTTAGGTCAATAAATACTATATGTAAATCTTTCTTTCTTTCCCTATAATATTCAATCATCTATTGTAATAAATGAATTACCTCCGTAGTGGAACGCCCAGGCATAAAACCAAATTGATTATCTGAAATTTGTATAATGCTCATTAACATCTGTTCAATCACTCTCTCCCAAAGCTTCATAGTATGACTCATGAGTTTAATCCCACGTTAATTGGCACAATCTTGGACATCCCCTTTATTCTTATGTAGATGAATCAGAGTACTCTTCCTCCATTCTGTAAGTATCTTATTAACTCTATATATTTTGTTGAACAGACTAGTCAACCATGCAATACCTATCTAATCTAAACATTTCCAAACCTCGATCGGTATACCATCTGGTCCCACTGCCTTTTTTGGTCTCATCCTTTTAAGAGCCTCTTTAACTTCATGCTTCTGAATATGACGAATACATGCACGTTTAACCTTTTCATTCGAAATTGCAAGGCTACCCACACTTGAAACTTGAACTTGACTCCCGTTAAATAACTTATCAAAATAGGACCTCCATCTCTCATTGATTTCTTTATCTTTAATCAAAACCCTGTGGTTGTCGTCCTTCACACATTTCACCACACTGATATCTCTCATTTTCTTCTCCCTGAAATGCGCCATTCTATATATATTCTTCTCCCTATCTTTAGCATCTAGCTTTTCATATAAATCCTTGTAAATTGTGGATCTTGCTTTTCTAACAACTTCTTTAGCTTTTCTTCTCGCGACCTTATATTTCTCAAAATTCTCATCACTTCTGCATTTCCCTAAATTTCTATAGCACTCTCTTTTACTCCTTACGGCTTCTTTCATTTCGTTGTTCCACCACGACATGTCCTTGTTTAATGATACTCTTCCTTTAAATTCACCAAGCACTTCATTAGCTACTATCATTGAGCCATCTTTCTCCATTTAGTATATAGATCTGAATCCATGTTAGAAGACCAGTCATTCCCTTAAACTACCTTATCGACAAATGCTGTTCTTGCATCCTCTTATAGCTTCCACCACTTGATCTTAGGGTCAACCCGATGATTTTGCTGCTTACCTTTTTTCCTAAAATTAAAGTCGAGGACCAATAGCCTGTGTTGCATAACTACACTCTCGCCTGGAATAACTTTACAATCCGTACAACCACTACGAAACCTACGCCTCATAATAAAGAAGTCTATCTGACTGGCATTTAACCCACTTCTAAAAGCCACTAAGTGAGAATCTCTCTTCTTAAACCAGGTGTTTGCTATAGTCAAAAAGCGTATGTATCTATATGTTTACTTATTTCCTCACATATGGTATAAAATTTGTATATCACAATAATATAACTAGAAATCCATGAAAATGGTAAAGCTTTGTTAATCTAATAGAAATTATTAAAATTTTCTCTAATTGCTTCTTCAACTTGTTTACATATAAAAAATGGTTATGATATATTTGTTTTATTTATTAACTATTGCAAACACTCATAGGTAGAGATTAAGCAGAATAGACAGAACTTAGCGCGTATTATATATGGTTTTATTGGTGTTGAGGAGATTGTATTTATGGTTTGATTGGTGTCGGCTTTGTGATTGATGTTAAGGAGATTGTGTTTGTGGTTTGATTGGTGTTGGCTTTATTGAGGAGATTTAAATGGTTTGATTATTGAAGTTTGGTTGCTTGGCTTTAAATTCTATCTTGGTTAGCTTTAAATTGCAAGTGGATAGGGGTCAAATAGCTAAAATAGTAAAAAAAAAAAAAATCAAATATGATGGTCATAATCCATCATAAAGGATAGCAAAAAAATGATGGTAGTGAACATCACATTAGAAAATATTATTATGACATATATTTTTGGTTTGGTTTTTTGTCATGAAGTAAAATCTAAATTTTGTTCTTTTTCTACTATGTGTGTCTATGTGTATATGTATTACATAGGAGACTTATATTTATATTTTTTGGATTTATAGAATTATCCAGATAGTTCTTTTATGAGAAATAAAATTTTCATTTACTATGATCAACTAGCTATCATTTGGGGAACTGATAGAGCTACTAGGAAGGAAGTTGAAGTAGCGAGAGATATACTTGAAAATTTAGAAGAAAATGTAGACGAAAATGCTATGGAGACTTTTGATGAAGAGAATTTCAACCCTACAAATAATAGAAATTCAACTATTACTCAAACTCAAGGAGGTAATGGAGGAAATTAAAAAAATACACGAGTAAAATGAAGAAGAAGAAGAAGCATTGACATGTTGGTTTTAGTGTTGGAGTGCATGACAGACATGCTTACCAATCACTTGAAAGAAAATGCAGATCAATTGTCCAAAATAGTAGAAATTATTGCAGCACCTAACTAGTACAAACTTAATAATAGACATTAAGTTTAATGATGAATTTCGAAAAATTGAAGGCTTATCATTCCAAGAATGACATAAAGTTGGAATGATATTTGTCAAGTATGCAGATTTACTAGACTATTTATTTACAGTTGAAGACTTTGCGAAAAAGTAATTTCTTAGGGAACTACTTAAGTAGGAATTATTTCTCTGTTTTTTCCTCTAAGCAAGTTGGATTTTTTTTTTCCTTTTTGAATTGTGTATTAAACATTAATGTGTGATTGTCATATAAGACCATATAATGGGATTTTATTTTTATTTTTTTACAAGGATTCAATTATTTTTATATTAAAGAATATTATTTTATAGTTATAAATTTAAATATACTGTAGTTGGAAATATGTATTGATAAGTTCAAGTAAATTTGCTAGTGAAATATACAAAGTTTGGAGGTCATGGTAGGAAGAAATTAAAAATATTTTTGATGAAATAGAGGTCCATTAATTAAATGTCCATATTAATGTTTAGTTTTAGATTCTTTTTAAATTTAAAAGTAAAGTATATGAACCTATATTTGTATTTGTTTATCTAAATTTAGATGCATTAGAGTGATGATAGGACATCAAAAGAGCAAGTAAAAAAAAATTCAAAGGCAAAATTGTTTTAAAAAAGATCCAATAAAAAAAATGTTTAGTTAAATGTGATCAACTAATTAAACTTTATGTTGTATCTAAAGGAATTGCGGAAAACTATCACAGGAAAAACGCAGTGGAAAGTTTTCAATTTTCCAAGCTACATCTATGAAAGAGTACTTACTTTTTCTTATTGGTCACAGATTAACCAACGAGGAATTGAGTTGCACTGGAACCTCTTGTGTTGGAAGAGGAGAAGGAGGCGCCTGCTGTTCAACTGGGACTCCTGCTAATTTTCTACTCCTACGCATTAAGCGTCTCCAAGCTTTTTCTTTTCGTCTTCTGGAGTATGACTCTACCTTACTCTAGGCGTTGGCTTGGTGAGAGCTCTTTTCTTGAATAAAATCAGTCTACCAGAAAGAAGGAAGAGAAAGAACATGGAAGAGAAAACCAGAGGAGGCGACACCTTCTCAAAAATTAATTACAACACTTGTTTTTTTTTCCTACATATTTCTACAAGCCCTAATGGCCGAAATCACCAAGCCCAATTGGGCTAGGTGTTGGGCTAAAAAAAAAAAAACAATGCAAGATTGACTCAATCCTTTTAATTAATTAATTATATTTTATGGGCCTCATTAACTACCCGAGGCTAAATAATTAATTCTAATTGGACTTTTAATATATGTCAACATATATTCACCCAGTTAATTAATTTATTGCAACCTAATTATCTTAATTAATTAATTATCTTAATTAATTATTAAAATTTAAGACTAATTAATTAATTCTAATTGGACATTTAGAATAAATTTTATTTCTCTTCCAAATAATTATCCATCAAGCCCAGATTGTGTATTAACAACACCAAAGTAACTTGAGCTACTCCAGGGACCAAGTGACATATTATTCATGGTTACTAAAATGATCAAAATGCCCTTACTATTAAATATTTATATTTTATCATTTTAAATATTTTTATTTATCACTATATGAAAATATTGACCCCAAGAATAATATTGCCAAAGCAATGTCTCCGACCTACAGGTGATATGACAGAAATACCCCTCAATGTAATACCCATTAATGAGACAGGATAAATATACTAACACCTATCTCAAAGACCTCTACCATCCTTAGGTCTCTAGTCTGATAATCCATGGCTCACTCGAATGTACTTGCTTATTATTGGAAGCTACCCAAAAGCACACATTCTAGAGTTACGTTCTCAGGGCCCTGGATCATTATATTATCCTGGACAATCATAAGGGGGTGATTTAACTTCACTAAGTGAAATATAGAAACTCTGTTGCATAAGTTTGTCTTAACTAACTAGAGTAATACACCCAACATACAAGGATATTGATCTCACAAAAGAAATCTCACCCAACATATATCAAAGTAAAAAACCCTTGCTACGCCAGACCACCAACTCATACTTAAGTATGAAGGTATCTGTCCACGCTGTAGCATTAATAGTCTAGTCTCTATAATAATAGTACTTTAAGAGAGACCACTACTACAGGTCTAGGGTAGGTTTAGGTAGGATTTTACACCCTTCCCTTCTTAGAAGAATTTCGCATTGAAATTCAGTGTGTACATTTATCTCAAGTCGGGGTATTTCTGCTTCACCTATTCTTCCGTTTCCTACGTGGCATCGTGAGTGCCATGATGCTCCCACTGTACCTTCACCATAGGAATTTGCTAATTTCAGAGAGTCTTGATACTTTGGTCTAAAATTTTGATGGGTTTCTCCACATAGCTCATGTCAGGTTGCAATGCCAGCGATTCGTCATTCAAAACATGTCTAGGGTCAGCATTGTACTTCGTCAACTGAGACACATGGAATACATCGTATATTCCCATCAAACCATTCGACAAATCCAGTCAATACGCCACAGGTCCAATTCTTTCCATTATTGAAAATGGTCCCAAATATCACAGATTCAACTTTCCACCTTTTGGATGCTTTAAAATTCCTCTACTCGGAGTCAACCTTAAAAACACCTTTAAATGTGCAATAATATAAAAAAACAAACTAAATTGAATGAATGAACATTTTATTACAATATACACCGAATACATAGTCTTTGAGGGTATACTTTCCAATAATCTCTTACTTGCACTACAAAGACTAAGAAAGTCTACAAGTACCAATCCCTATGATATCTAAGTGTCTGTGAAATACCTTTTTTGTCAAAGGTTTGGTAAAAGGATTTGCCAGATCATTGACAGAGAAAATCTGATCGACTACAATATCCCATTTCTAGATGAACTCCTGGATGAGGTTATACTTCCTCTTTATGTGCTTGCCCTTCCTATGGTTTCGAGGTTCCTTATATTGTGACACCACTCTAGAGTTGTCACAATATATGGTGACAGGCCTATCCATGTGAGGTACTACTCCAAGTTCTATGAGGAACTTCTGGAGCCGCACAGTTTTTTTAGAAGCTTCTGAAGCAGCAATGTACTCAGCTTCCATGGTAAAATCAGCAATGCAATATTGCTTGATACTTCTCCATGAAATAGCTCCACTAGACAAAATGAAGACATATCTACTAGTGAATTTTCTTTCATATTTATCCATCTGGAAGTTTGAATATGTGTAACCTGTAGGAACCAAATTATCAGCACGATATACAAGCATATAATCTCTCATTTCCTTAAGATATTTGAGTATATGCTCTACAGCTTTCCAGTGAGCTTTTCTTGGATTTGACTGATATCTACTAACCATGCCTACTGCAAAATAGGTATCTAGCCTAGTACAAAACATAGCATATATGAGACTTCCTACAACTGAAGCATAAGTGATCTTGCTCATTTTTTGCTTGTCTTCCTATATTTGAGGACACTACTTGAAAAATAAGGATAATCCATGTCTAAAGGGTATAATAGCTTTTTTACATTGATCCATGCTGTACTTAGCCAATATCTTGTCAATGTAGGCAGATTGAGATAAGCCTAACATTCTTTGCTTCTTATTTCTAAGAAGCTTAATGCTTAGAATATAGCTAGCTTCTTCCATGTCTTCTATGCTAAATTGACTAGATATCTAAATTTTAATGGATGATAATGTCCCTATATAATTTTTAATGAGTAGAATGTCATCCACATAAAATACCAAGAAAATCACTTTGCCACTATCTGATTTCCTACACACACATGGTTATCCACGTTTTGAATGAAGCCATGAGCTTTCATGGTTTTATTAAAATGTATGTTCTATACTCGTGACGTTTGATTAAGTCCATAGATGGACTTTTTAAGCTTGCAGACCATTTGCTCTTGACCTTTAGCAACAAAACCTTCTGGCTGGGACATATACATATCTTCGCTAAGATAGCCATTTAAGAAGGCCGTCTTGACATCCATATGTTATATCTCGTAGTCATAATGACGTACAATAACTAAGAGAACTCGGATAGATTTAAGTATGGTTACTGGTGAAAAAGTTTCCTCATAATTGATCATTTTTTTCTGAGTATAACCTTTAGCAACCAATCTCGCTTTATCGGTTTTAACCTTTCCATCCGCACCTCTTTCCCTTTTGTATATCTACTTACACCCGATGTGTTTTATCTCATCAAGTGCAGTGATAAGATCCCAGACCTGATTAAGGTACATGGACTTAATCTCGACATTCATGGCTAGCTGCCATTTGTCTGCATCAGTATCACTAATGGCCTCCTCGTATCTAGTAGGATCTTGTTCCTGATGATCAAAGACTAGATGATAGGTCTTTTCGGTACACCTTTCTGGAACTCTTGTGATCCTCCCACTATGACGAGGCTCAATTTGTATAGAAACATCCGGTAGTTTTTCTCTTGATTCCTCAATCGGGGTGTTAGAAGTACCTAAAATTGAATCAATGACCAACTTCTCTTCTAACTCTATTAAGCTTGAACCTGTGGTGGATGCAATTTGTTCATCCTCTCAGTATCTAGTATTAATACTAACAAATACTTTATACTCTTGAGGATGATAGAAATATCCACCTCGTTCTTTTTGGATACCCAACGAAGTAGCATAACTCTGATCTTGGTTCTAACTTTCTTCCTTTTGTCAGCACATAAGCTAAACAACCCTATATCTTTAGATGGTTTAGACTGGGCTTTCGTCTAGTCCACATCTCATAGGGTGTCCTACGTACTAATTTGGAAGGTACCAAATTCAAAATATATGCTGCTGTTTCTAAGACATACCCCCAAAAAGAATTAGGAAAAGATGCATGACTCATCATGCTTCTGACCATTTCCATCAAAGTTCTATTTCTTCTCTTAGCTACTTTGTTCTGCTTGGGAGTCCCAGGCATAGTTAATTGAGATACTATGCTGTGATGTATCAAGTAGTCCTTAAACTCATCGAGGAGGTACTCTCCACCATGATCCGATCTCAAAGTTTTAATTAATTTACCTGTTCGACACTCCACTTCAACCTTAAACTCCTTAAATTTATCAAAAGAGTCAGACTAGTGCCTCATCAGATAAATATAACCAAAACGAGTGTAATCATCTGTGAAAGTGATGAAGTATTTGTAACCTCTTCTAGCTGGTGTAGTTATCGGACCACAAACATCCGTATAAACTAGTGCTAATATTTCCATGGCTTTATCTGCCTTTTTGGTAAAGGACTTTTTGGTCATTTTACCTTTAAGGCAAGATTCACACTGAGGCCATTTTTTTAATCTCAATGAACCTAAAGGCCCATAATAGATTAGCCTCTGAATCCGATTAGGATTTATATGTCCCAATCTTAGATACCACAAATACGAGTCATTTGACATGGTATTTCTCTTTCATTTTGAATATTGTTTACTTGATTTCTAATAGGATATATATATAAAAAAATTTCCATACATGTTTCCTGTACAAATTAAATTACCATCTCTATTGATAGAAACACCAGAATGGAAAGAAACAGAATATCTTTGATTCATCAATTTGGAAACTGAAATCAAATTCTGTTTAAAACAAGAAATATATAAAATATCTTTTAAAATTAACTTCCTATTACAGTAAAAAATAAGCTCAAGATCTCCCACTACTTTAGTCCATATTTTTGCTCCATTACCTACTTGAAATCCATGCTCACCCTTGCTGAGTCTCCTTGTACTTCTGAACTCCTGCAAAGAGTTACAGATATGGTCAATGGCTCTAGAATCAACTATTCAGGAAGATGTTGATCCAACCATCAAAATAGACTTTAGGTATAGAGTAATACCTGAAGTAAACTTGGCTAATAAGTTCGGATAATCTTTCTTCTAATGCCCTTTCTTGCCACACTTGAAGCATTTACCTTTGGGCTTCCCGTTGAGATTGGCCTGACCAAATACTTTGGATTGGGCTCCTGTATTATTCTGGACTTTCTTCTTCTTGAATTTCTTAGGCTTTGCCTTAATTCCAAAAGAAGAAGCAAAACGAAAGACCAAAACCTTTGACACTGGCTTCATGATCTTCTCTACTGCCTAGAGCTCTTTCATAAGCTCTGTGAGATTTATATCTAACTTGTTCATGTTGTAGTTCAACTTGAACTGAGAATATGAATCAGGTAGAGTTTTAAGAACCATGTTAATTTGACTTTCAGGATCTATCATTCTACCTAGGACCTCGGCCTCCTTGAAGTAGGCAATCATCTTGAGCAGATGCTCTCGAACCAATGCCCCCTCAGCCATCCTAGTGTTCATGATTGTCCTAAGAGCTTCCTGCCTTGTGGGCCGGCTCTTGTCAGCAAAAATGGTACGTAATGACAAATCCATGTCGTATGCAGTGGCCATGTGCTCATGCTTAGATTGGAGCACACTAGACATGGATGCCAACATGTTGCACTTAACCATCTTATCGGCTTTCTTCCATGCCTTTTTGGCCTCTCACTCCTGATCAATGGATTCTTCTCCAATCTCAAGACAGAGATCCGTAAGAACATACTTGTATTCATCGACAGTGAGTACTATGTTCAGGTTCCTCTTCCAATCCACATAATTTGAGCCTGTCAACTTATTCTCCATGAGAATGATTAACAATGGATTGAAACTAGATATTTCTAAAATATTGCAAAAAAAGAAAACATTCATTTAGTTTGCAAGAAATAAACTGCACATTCTTTATATTATTTCTTTGATAATAGATAACTCTTAAAACCATTATCAATAATATAAATAGTTTGATTCATAGAAAAGCTAACAGAGTTTCGTAGGAAGATTAATAGCATCCTAACTTAAGTGTATACCATCATGAATCAAAACTTCCTAAAATAGGTAACAGTCTAGAAAAAGTTCCACCGATAGGATGGTCACTAATTCACATCACCTATGATAATCTAGTGCTAAAAATCTCTAACATAGGTTGATCAATCCTAACAAATACATTAGGCTTTTAATTTTACTCGTCCATTAGTTCTAGATACTTATGGAAATCTATTCTATAGGGGGTAATGCTCAGAATGACATGAGGAAATCTACTATCTCTAATGAGAGTTGTGATGGAAGCCATGGAGTCGTTGGAACCATTCTTCCATTTAATCTTTTATTGAAAATCGAGTTTTAAGCCCAAAAACGTTTTCTATAATCTTATGATTTTATCAACTTTAGTAAAAATCTAAAATTCAATATTATTCTCGATGTTAATGATTAAATTCTTTTTGAGAGAATAAACTATGAATTTATTTTATTATTCTAAGTTAATAACAAAGTAAATCTTCTAATAAATAACCTTAAGTTCAACATTATTCTCTAAGTCAAGGATTATACCTTTCAAGAGAATAAGCCATGAACTCTTTTATTTTTTAATTTTCTTAGATTAAAACGTTTTTATCAAAAAACCGTTCTATCTAGTGAGACTTTGGTCTCACAAGAACTCGTATATCTGATCACAATAAGTATGATAACAAAAGTAAACTTTTTCATGCTCAAACTATTCATTTATTCCTAAGTGACCAAACAATGGATTAAACATCACGAATTAAAAATTAATGATCTTGTTTAATTCTAAGGTGGTTTTATCCTCTACTATTTATTTTCATGCAAATTATTCATCCATAGATAAATAAAACTATTGCAGAAAATTAGCCTCATACAATAGTTTCAAAATATGATTACATCAAGGAAAAAATTGAGGTACAGAACTTCAGCAATGCTCTCATTTTCTTAGACAATTTGAGCACAATTGCCTCTGGATAGAGTGGACCTGGCGCCTGATCCGTTAGGCCCAATTGGCACCGGGTCCAAACTATTTCTCCAAAAACTTCGATTGGGTAGAGTGGACCTGGCACCTATCTGATCAGCCTACCTGGCACCTGATCAGCTATGGAGTTTGCCGATTTCTAGTTTAGTCACTTTTCACCCTTCAAAATTTTCAACAATCACGTTCTTCAGTCTCCAAGATTTACATGTTAAAAGAATTCAATGAAACGCTAAATCAGGCATAAAAAATATTCTTTTACAAGTGCCAATGCCTCTAACCATGAGGCATATAATGAATCTACTTAAAACTAGAAAAACGATGGAAAAACCATTAGAATACATAATCCTATGCCTCTAACCGTAAGGCGTACATGAGCTCTAGAAACAAATGTATAAGGGATCACATGAAATTACAAAAGATTCATTTTTTAATAGTAAAGGAACCACCTTTTTCAATTTTAACCCTAGTACATGCCCCTAGATGAAAATCGTGGCTCTGAAACCACTTGAAGGAATCGCGTAAAACTATCAAAGGAAAAATGCAGTGAAAAATTTTCAATTTTTCGAGCCACATCTAGGAAAGAATACTTACTTTTTCTTATTAGTCATGGATTAACCAATGAGGGGCCAGGTTGCACTGGAACCTCTTGTGTTGGAAGGGGAGAATAAGGCATCTACTGTTCAATTGGGACTCCTGCCAATCTTCTAATCCTACACATTAAGCGTCTCCAAGCTTCTTCTTTTCGTCTTCCGGAGTATGATTCTACCTTACTCTGACACCCTCTCAAAAATTAATTACAATGCTTGTTTTTTTTCCCTACATATTTTTGCCCGCCTTAGGGCTTCCAAAGCCCTAATGGCCGAAATCATCAAGCCCAATTGGGCTAGGTGTTGTGCTAAAAAAAAAAAAAACAATGCAAGATTGACCAAATCCTCTTAATTAATTAATTAATTATATTTTATGGGCCTCATTAACTACCCAAGACTAAATAATTAATTCTAATTAGACTCTTAATATATGTCAATATATATTTACCCAATTAATTAATTTATTCCAATCCAATTAGATTAATTAATTATCTTTTCTAGACGTTATTAAAACCCAAGGCTAATTAATTAATTCTAATGGGACTTTTAAAATAAATTTTATTTCTCTTCCAAATATTTATCTATCAAGCCCAGATTGTGTATTAACAATATTAAGGTAACCTGAGCTACTCTGGGGACCAAGAGATTTATTATGCATGGCTATTAAAATGACCAAAATGCTCTTACTATTAACTAACTGTATTTTATCATTTTAAATATTTTCATTTACCACCATATGAAAATATTGACTTCAAGAATAATATTGCTAAAGCAATGTCTCCGACCTACATGTGAACTGACAAAAATACCCCTCTATGAAGACACCCATCAATTAGACAGGATAAATGTACTAAGACCCATCTCAAAGACCTCTACCATCCTTAGATCTTTAGTCCGATAATCCATAACTCACTTGAATGTACTTACTTATTATTGAAAGCTACCCAAAAGCACACATTCTAGAGTTACGTTCTCAGGGTCCTAGATCATTAGATTATCTCGGATAACCACAATGGGGTGATTTAACTTCACTAAGTGAAACATAGAAACTCTGTTGCATGAATCCATCTTAACTAACTAGAATAATACACCCAACATATAAGGATATTGATCTCATAAAAGAAATCTCACCCAATATACATCAAAGTATAAAACCCTTACTTTATTAGACCACCAACTCATACTCAAATATAAAGGTATCTGTCCACACTGTAGCAGTAATAGTTTGGTCTCTATAAAAATAGTACTTTAAGAGAGACCACTACTACAGGTCCAGTTCTACGCATTCGAAATATGCTTATGCCTATGATGTGAGTGAACCACTCACTGATTCAAGGTAAATCATTCCTCATTGGAAATTATGGCATAATTGTCTTACGTTGATGAAATGCTCAGTTCCATCAAACGATTAAAAACTCAATTTTACTCGTATGACTAGTACCCATGGTCTATACTTTATTGTGAAGAATGACTCAACACATAGACTATTACTTGTCATACTTGGACCTTTAAATGTGAAATAATATAAGAAACAAACTAAATTAAATAAATAAATATTTTATTGCAATATGTTTACACAGAATACATAGTCTTTGAGGGCATACTTTCCAACAGTATCAAAGCTAGTTTAAGTAATTTGAAACAAAATTTAAATTCCATTCCTAGTTGAATATTTATTGAGTTGATACTAAATTATCTACTATTATGAACTTGAATTTATATTTGTTTGTTTAAATTTAGATGCACTAGAGTGATAATGAGACACCAAAAGAGTAAGCTACAAAAAAAAAAAAAAAAAATGTAAAGGCAAAAGTGTTTTAAGGACACAATATAAAAAAATGATTGTCTAATTAAACTTTATGTTGTGCCAATGCTATTTTAGGTAATTTGAAACAAATTTAAATTCTATTCCCAATTTAAAAGGATCCCATTTATTTTCCTACTAAACATTCCTAGACTTTTCAAACAATATTAAGGAATCTTCAGGTATTCACATTCTATGTATTTAAATTCTAAATAATCAAATTCCTTCTACAGTTCTCCTTTCCTACCAATCAAATAGAGCCTAAGTGTTTTGGAGGAAAGGTTGGCTAAGAAGGAAAGTTTATAAAGACCTTTGTACTCATAACCATAGTGCTTTTTTTCACTCGCTCAAATCACCTATGGTTAGAAATAAGAAAGCTTGACCTATTTAAGGAAGTGCCACCAGGTTAAGTTCAAAATTGAGCATATGAAGATTTTGTGCCGGCGACAACTTAGCTTGACTTGACTATGCTTTTTAACTTCAATCCATACACAATTCAATAAAGGAGCAAGTAAGAAAAATATTACGGACATTTACAGCCTAATCCTGAATTTTATCATTCAAGAACAAGGAATTACTAGAGTAATGACCCACCTTTGGCCAGTTATAGACCCACAGTCTAACTAAATTTTTGCAAAACCTAGTTTACACTTCTATATATCTCAACCACTTCGCAAGTTGCTTTCACCCCTTTGATAAATACAAGGATCACTTCCTCAAGTGATCAACCCTCTTTCTAGACTCTCTAGAGCTCAAACTTCGCAAGCTTATAAGTTAGTAGTATCCTCTCTCTCTTACTCTCTGGGATGTGTATGTAAGTCATTGTATTATAAATGAATATCACAAGCTACTTACAGAATTCCACTAGCGAAGTTCCATAATCATTAAAAGACTAACTCCCACTTGAGCATAGCTACCTTGAGCTTATCGCATAAGTTTTGGAAAGATCTTCCATCTTCAAATTGATCTCATTACATAAAATCACATCTCTCTGGAAGTGGTATCCATATCTTCACAAGATAGAAATATAAACTTGGTTATATTATAGATTCCCTCTATAGATAGGATACCTTTACTATATTGTATGCTAAGTCAATGCACCACATACCCTTCATTCAGTTCATCTGCCCAAGCACATATATTTTGCTTGTGTGTACCTAGCTAAATTTATCGATCTCGTACAACCCTCAATCATTTTCTTGCATTCCATACCAACACATACTCTCGGGGTCATTCCTCAAAACATCTAGCACCAACATATTTGTTTAACCACACTTGATCTCAACTACATCGTCTATTAATTTCTCTCTTTCGCATGTAGGTGATCTAGGCAGCACTTTGTGCACTACACTAATGACATACCTCTCATACTTGAAGAGGTTAATGTTCTTGTTAAATGCCACAACTTGTTGTGTATCCCTCTACGTTTTGTACTATCTTTGGCTGTTCTTTCCACTCTTAAACTAGCTCTTGTACTTAATACCTAATTCTTTGTGAATAGCTTGGTTTGTGTTCTTCTTTAGAGTCTCGACAACACCTATATCTATTTCGCACCTAGGTGACCAACTTGACACAAATCTTGATTCTCCTTTATTGAGAATAATTATCTTGTGCCACCCACAGGCACATCATTTGTGCTAGCCTTAAGTACTTCATTTGTGCAATCCATAAGCATATTGTAGGATATGCTTTTATTAGCACGGAGTAAGCTATCTCTTGTATTGTAATGCCTTTCTTAACTTTGTTCTTAGTCTAATAAATTTCCTTAGATAATGCCTTTAGGACTCTGTCTTTTGTAAATACTCATGCCACTCATAGGCACTTGGCTTATGCACCTTTTAGATACTATGATGTCTCAATTCCCTCTAGGCCCAACTTTATAATATAAAAATAGAATTGAAAAGCTTGTTCTTCTTAGACATTTTCTGGACACCCCAATATCAGTGAACTAAAGTCTATTACATATGCTTTTACAAAACCTGTGTGCTTGAGCCTCTACAATATCTCTCGTGCAAACTAGAAAGTGTTGGTAGTTAGGAACTGCTCTCTCAATTCTGTCTTGAGCTACTCTTAAGAGCCAATCCTTTGCATATGCTTATCTATGACATGGGTCCACCACTACAGTTTAGCAACTAAAACCAAATACATGGATATCATAGTTACCTTTCTACAGCTAGTATATATGTAACTTGGAAATACTACTCTATATCCCAAAGAAAGGTTTCCAACTTGTTGGTATTCCATTGCCTAATAAATGCTTTAGTTTTGATACTTTCATTTTTAAGACAAGTAACTCACAAACCTGCTCTTTTGGTCCCCTAACCAAGGCTTGTTTTATCAAGGCAATATTTGCCTTGAGGTCTTCCATCTCTTAGGCCCAGCAACTAACACTCGTGACAGCTTCATTTTGGGACTCTAAATAAGTCAAGGAATTTCAATCTCAGACATCCATTTTGTACAAACAAGAATGGACATTATCAAGTCTGTCATCCGATGATCTAAACTAACGACCACTATAGACCTTAGAAATTCCACCTGCTAATTCATGCCCTTCTCTAGGTTGGATGCCCTTATGGTTAGTTCAAAGACTTTTTAGACCAACGAGGGGGATCTAATTCCTAGGTCTACCATGCCTATTGCTTTGGGCAACAAGGCCACCAATGCCTCCAATTGAGCAATCTGCTACTCTAATTGGTAAACCATCACGCTACGTGCCAAACTCTATCAAAACACCTATTTTGGGCTTTAAAACCATAATTGTCACAAGGTTAAGTTCAAATCTATAATTATGGAGACCTTATGCCAGCAGTAACCTAACCCCACTTGACTAGGCTACTTAACGATAATCTACATATAATTCAATCAAAGTATAAGTAAAGAAAATATGATAAATAAGTGATTACGGATACCCACAACTTAACATTGAACTTTATCATTCAAAAATAAAGAATTACAAGAGTATAAGATTGTAACAGCTAACTCTTGGATAGTCAAGCCCCTATAGCCTAACCTAAACTTTTACAGAGCCTACTCTACATTATTGTATAGCTCAATTACTTTGCAAGTGGTTCTTACCCATTTATTACATACAAGAATTATTTCCCCAATTGATTAACCTTTTCTCTAGACTCTTTAGAGCTTAATCTTCAAAAACTCAGATGATAAGCATTCTTACTCTTTTGTCTCTGGGGTGTGTGTAAGTTATTGTATTAGAAATGAATGTCACAGATTACATATAGAGCTCTATTGAAAATCGTTAGGAGACTGATTTCTATTCTAATATGGCTACCTCGAGCTTATCGTATAAGTCTCAAGAAAGTCTTCTATTATCAGATCAATCTTATCAGATAAGATCATATCTCATTAAGAGATTCATTCTTCTGGAAGCTTTATCCACATCTTTACAAAATAAGGATGCTAAATTTGGTCACATTGTAGACTTCTTCTAGAAATAGGACACTTATGTCATAGCCAAACTTGTACAACATGTACCAATCATTTGGACCGTCTAGTGCATCTAGCCCAAGCACACACATTTAACCTATGCATGCCTAGCTAAGTCTATCTACCTCGTACAACCCTCAATCATCTTCTATACTAATCCATACCTAGTCTGGAGCTAACACCTTTGGCTATTTACTCACATAGCTAACACTTACATTCCATACTAACACATACCCTTGGGGTCATTCATGCAGGTGATTTAAGCAACTCCCCACACGCTGCACTCCATAACCTAAGGTTCGCATAGCAAGCCGCAAACTCTTGATAAACAAAAGCATCTAGAATATTTCCTATAGTTCTATGCCTGCAACATTTCATAATGTTTTAGCCCATGCTAAGCTTTCTAGGCATAATTCTAGACCCTTCTACAATGTATAAAAGCATCCTAGAGTCATTCAAAATGTTTTATAAAATTCTTTAGTTAACTAGCCAAGGTTCCTCGTTATTCTAGAATGCTTCCTCATGGGGTGCTTGCTGGTGTTAGCCTACTTTGTACTTTTGGCTTGTGCTCTATTTGGAATCTTCCAGATATGTCTATTCTAGTCCACTTTGGTTTACTTTGGAACCTTTTTGAGCCTCTACCTCGAATGCCTGTGTTCGTACTTGTACTTGGCCTTTCATATCCCACCTATGTCGGAACCTTCCAAAATTTTCTAGCTAGTTTAGTTTTGTTCTTTTCTTTGGGCGACCGTTGCTTTGCTGGGTAACTGTATGTCTCTTAAGCATTGGTTGTCCTATCGGCTTTTGTTTGTGCCCATTGGCCCTTTGGGCACCTCGTATCCCTCTGTTAGTACCTGTTTCCACCTTTGGGGTACCTACTTCCACTCTTGGGTACCTATTGGTAGAGCTATAAACTAACCTAACATTCACGAATGAAAGCTCATTTGAGCATATTTATGTTTGAATAAAGCTTATTCGAGCTCAATCATATTTGAATAAAGCACATTCAATTAATATTCAATTCGAGTTTAAACAAAATATTAGGGTCGATTAATAAACGAACAAACTCGAACATGTTTGTGAACATATTCGATCTTTCATGAATATATTATATATTTTATAAAAATTAATTATATTATATGTATGTATATTTATATTTTATAAAAATATAAGATAAACAAATTCGAACAATTTGAATTCAGACATTATCGAGTTTTTTGAACTCGAACTCAAACGAAATAGAATATTATCAAATAATAATAGAATGAATTAGAATACAAACTTAAGCTCGATTAATAAAAACTCGAACACTATTCGATTCTGATAAAACTCAACTAGTCTCAACTAGTCTCAACTAGGTAACTTAGTATCACATACTTTGTCTCAACTAGTCTTACCCAAAAGATGCATTAAACACAATTCTTTGATTAAATCCCATTCTCAGGCAAACTTAACCCATGAAATCAACCAATTGAATCCATATTCTGGCAGACATCAATTAACCTTTAATTTTCTCTGTTCTTGCAATTAACCCCATTTTCAGGCAAGTTAAATGGCAACAAATATGAAACCAATCAATTTAAACCATCAACCCTATTTTCAAGCAAGTTAATGGCACAATCAATTAATCTCGCAATCAACCCAAGTAATTAAATACCAAGAATAACAATCAGTTAATCAAAAGATCAAATAACTCTAAATACCATAAACGTCTAAACCAATACCAAATTACAATAAAACAATTAAAATGTCATTGTCAAGAAAAGAAAACAAAGTAAAAGAAAGCGCTCATAGACAAGCCTCCTTTTTATTCCTTTGAAGACCTTCTTGTACAACCCTCACTGAATTGAAGAATTCCTCCTTAGATTGAGTGATTTTCTATAATGAATAATGAATTCTCCCAGTTTCCCTTGTGTTTTTCATGTATTTATAGGCTTAAAAAGTACCTAAACTCGTAGGTACAAAGTTCTTGGCCGAGTAGAAATTGGAAGATACTAAAACTCTTCAGGTTTCCAAAAACGCATAGAAAAATCGCAGCACCACCTCAAGGACAGAACACAGCCGGCGCCGCCTTGGTCTTTCGGAACTGGCGCCGCCTGTGTTCTGCTTCTCCACTTGTTCGTCGATTTTTCTCCAAATTTTATGCATAAGTTCCAGCCTTACAGCTGGCGTCGCCTCTGCTCTGTTTCATGACGGTTTTGCTTCGTTTTACCCAAAAATATGAAATAATAAAAAAAATACCTTTCCAAGGGTAAAATCTCAAATATGAAAGAATATGACTAGTTATTACACAAAATGTCTTATAAAAGAGCCTCAAATAACTAAGCAAAGTATGACTAGTTTAGCCCATATCATACTCCCCCACACTTAGCTCTTTGCTTGTCCTTAAGCAAAGTATCAAGAACAAGTAGGAAAAACACAAGGTTTCAATCAAGTCACTCAATTAATTCCAAAACCATATCTTCAATGCTTTCTTCATTCATGAACATAAAACATATGATACTAAATCTTTCACAACCAATGCAAGACTTGTGTAGTGGTAAATGACTTAGTAGAACCATCTCAATACTTTACAATATTCTCAAACCATTGGAGAGAAGTTAGTTCAAAAAGAATATGCATTCCATATGCTTACTTTTCATATACTCTTTCCACTAATCCGAGACATATCATGATTCTACTTAGATCAGGTAGGACTTTTAACCTTGTAATGTAAGGCTAAAGGCTTGTAATGTGGCTTAGCAAACGAAGGATATAGGAAAATAAAAAATCAAAGAAAAACTGAGAGTTAGCAAAAAAAGGGTAACCAAAATAAATCTATAATTTTCAACTCTTCTTGCTCTCCTATTCCAAGAATCAATCAAACCATAACCTTATATGACAAACCTTATGCACTTCAAGCAAATCCTGTATTGTTCTCTTTTTCTCACAAGATCACTCAATTTTCCAGCAATGGTGTCAAGTGTTTTATATGAACTTAACTTTTACAGTTCAATCACATCCCTTTTGTGAACTTTTTTTCTTTTTTTTTCTCTTTTTTCTTTTACTCCTCTTTTGTTTTCACTGCTGCTGTTCTTTCTCATTTTTTAGCTCAGAAATTTTTTCTTTCTTCCTCAATTTTTTTAACTTCTTTCTTCCATTCTACTTCCTTTCTTTTCCCAACTCCATTCATAATTAATCCATGACTGAAAGTAACAAGTCATGATCTTTATCCCTACATTATTTCTCATCATACATATACTTTCATCCTTCAAGAGTATAAAGATTTGGAAAATTATGCAAACTCTAAGCACAAACAATGGCCAACATATTGTGACGGGTTTTAATGAAATAAATCAATAATTTAGGCTCAAAATAGGCACTAGGGATATTATGAAAATAGGTAGACTTGAAAAGCTCAAACTATCCAAAGAAGGCCTATTACCGTCATCCCTAAGTTAAATCATGATTGCTTTTCTTATTTTGCCTCAAGAGATATTCAAGTAAGTTCTAGAATACTCCATAAATTTTAGAGAAAAAAACAGGTTTAAGAACAATGCAAAGTATTTGATCAAGACCTACTTTGTCCAAGTGAGTGCAAAAAGTCATGCATAAGCCATAAATGATCTAGAACACATGCTCTATAATCCACCATAAAGACATGCATTAAAAATATAGTTTGAAATCTCAAAGAAAGTCAGAAAAATTTTGAAACTCAAAAGATGGCTAAAGAATATGTATAGAAGACTTGCCAATCAAATCCTTCCCCTACACTTAAATTGGACATTGTCCTCAATGGCCAAATAAATACAATAAAAACAAACAATACCGTGGGACCAAAAATAGAAAGGAGAAGAGATAAGAAAAACAAACTTCCATTCATTGCGCACTGTGTCATACAAGAACTGAATGCTTGAAGATTGAGGCATCATCAAAGTACTAGTTATTATGGTGCCACGTGTAAGGTCATGGCCGCTTGATCCATATAGCAACGTGGCGTACCAACATATCGTTTCACGTGATTTCCATTTACCTTGAAAGTGTCCTTACTAGGGTGAGTAATTTCGAGGGTGCCAAAGGGAAATAGCTTACTCACCGTGTATGGTCTCGACCATCTAGATTTCAACTTGCCTCGAAACAGTCGTAAGCGAGAATTGAATAACAATACTTGATCCCCTATCGCAAAGTCGTGTTGTCGAGTAATATGCTTGTCGTGCCAGGATTTCACTTTCTCTTTATACCGGAATGACGTATCATAAGCATATTTTCGCAATTCCTCCAAGGCTGTGAGTTGAAGCAACCTGGACTTCCCAGCTGACTCAAGATCAAGATTGACCAATTTTATCGCCCAATAAGCCTTGTGTTCAATTTCAACTGGTAGGTGACATGATTTACCAAAAACTAACCGAAACGGAGTCGTGCCAATCTGTGTCTTAAAGGCTGTCCGATATGCCCAAAGGGTATCATCTAATTTTAAGCTCCAATCCTTCTGAGTGTGGTTGACAATTTTTTTCAAAATTCGTTTGAGTTCTCTATTAACCACCTCAACCTGTCTACTTGTTTGGGGGTGATAGGGGGTAGCCAACCTATGGTGCACACCTAGGTGTGTGAGAACTTTTTTCATTTGTGCATTACAAAAATGAGTCCACTTATCACTAATGAGGACCTTAGGCACACCAAAACGAGTGAAAAGTTTTTTTAGAAATTTGACCACCACCCTTGTATTATTAGTAGGTAATGCTTGGGTTTCTAACCATTTAGAGACATAATCCACTGCCACCAAAATATATTTATTCCCCAAAGAATTAGGAAAAGGTCCCATGAAGTCTATGCCCCAACAGTTAATTACTTCGCACGCTTGAAAAATTTGTAATGGCATCTCATTAGATTTGGAGAGATTACCTGTACGTTGACACCTATCACAACTTTGGACAAATCTATGGGCATCTTTAAACAATGTGGGCCAATAGAATCCGACGTCTAGCACCTTTTGTGCAGTGTTGTTAGCTTGGTAATGGCCTCTAGCGAGTCATTCATGACAATGTCGAAAATATCTTCCCCTTCCCTAGAATCCACGCATCTCCAAATGATTTGGTCCGCACAGTATTTAAACAAATATGGATCGTCCCAAAAGTAATGTCGTACGTCGGAGAGGAATTTCTTCTTTTGATGCATTGTGAGGTCTTTTGGAGTAATTCCTACAGCCAAGTAGTTAGCAAAGTCGGCAAACCATGGTGTGGTTGGAATCTCACCTTCTATGAGCAAGAGTTGCTCATCAGGAAAAACATCATCAATGTCTTCTTCTAGCAAGGATTCCAGGTTTGGATTATCCAATCTTGACAGGTGATCCGCAGCCAAGTTTTTTGCACCTTTTTTGTCCCTAATCTCCAAATCAAATTCCTGTAATAATAGAACCCATCTTATCAATCTTGGTTTGGAATCATATTTGATTAATAGGTACTTCAGGGCTGAATGGTCCGTATATACAATGATTTTAGACAAAATAAGATAAGAACAGAATTTATTAAAGGCAAACACTATGGCAAGCAATTCTTTCTCTGTTGTTGTGTAATTTTCCTGTGCATCCGTTAAAGTCTTGCTGGCATAGTATATCGGTTGGAAGTGCTTGTTCCGTCTTTGTCCCAATACTGCACCAACTGCAAAATTACTTGCATCACACATTAGTTCAAAAGGGAGAGACCAATCCGGTGCAATTAGAATGGGTGAATTAATCAGTTTCTCTTTAAGTATGGTAAAAGCGTTGAGACATTTATCATCAAAATTAAACACAGCATCCTTTTCAAGTAAAGAAGTAAGAGGTTTCGAAATTTTTGAGAAGTCTAAGATAAACCGCCTGTAGAAACCTGCATAACCAAGAAAGCTCCTTATAGCTTTTACCGAAGTAGGAGGAGGTAGCTTCTCAATTGCTTCAATTTTTGCTCTATCAACCTCAATAGCCTTTTTTGAAATTTTATGCCCCAACACAATACCTTCTTGTACCATAAAGTGGCACTTTTCCCAGTTAAGCGTGAGGTTAGTTTCTTCACATCTTGTTAGTACCTTTTCAAGGTTAGACAAGCACAAGTCAAATGAATCACCAAAAATTGAGAAATCATCCATAAATACCTCCATGAGGTCTCCTACGAGTCCTTCAAATATAGCTGTCATGCACATTTGGAATGTTTCGGGACCATTACAAAGGCCAAATGGCATCCTACAATATGCAAAAGTACCATATGGACATGTGAAAGAAGTCTTTTCCTGGTCCTCCAGAGCTATGGGAATTTACAGGTAGCTAGAGAATCCATCTAAGAAACAATAATACTCATGTGCGGCTAACCTTTCCAACATTTGGTCAATGAAAGGGAGGGGGAAGTGAACTTTTCTAGTGGCTTTGTTTGGCATCCTATAATCTATGCAAAACGTCCAACCTGTGACCAATCTCATCAGGACTAACTCATTTTTATCATTAGGCTCACCGTCATTCCTCCCTTCTTTGGTACCACTTGAGTAGGACTCACCCAAACGCTATTAGAGATAGGGTAAATGATGCTTGAATCTAAGAGCTTAACCACCTTACCTTTTACCACTTCACTCATATGTGGGTTCAATTTATGTTAGGGTTACACTACGGGTTTTGCATCTTCTTCCATTAAGATCTTGTGCGTACAAAAAGATAGACTAATGCTTTTAATATCAGTGATCTTCCAAGCTATAACTCCCTTATATTTTCCCAACATACTTACTAGCTTGGTCTTTTGTTCTGGCTCGAGATCTTTGGCAATAATGATAGGAAACTTACGTTCTTTATCCAAGAACACATATTCCAAATGCTCGGGTAGGTCTTTTAAGTCTAATTCGGGAGGATCTTCTATAGATGATTTCATTCTTCCTAAATTGCTTTTTTCTATTTCCAAATTCTGCATCCCATCCTCGTTATGACCTTCCTCCAAATACTTCATTGATGTTTCCATTAATTCTTCCTCAATAGATTCCTACATCAACTCAAAAATTGGTTTTTCAAGAATATCAACTTTTAGACACAAATCATCAGAAGACATAGGTTGTTGCATGCTCTTGTGGATTTGAATTATGACTTCCTCATCCCCAACCTTAAGTGTCAACCTTCCCCCATGAACGTTAATTAATGCTTTTGCTGTAGCTAGGAGGGGTCTACCTAGGATTAAGGGGACTTTGGAATATTCATCTATGTCAAGAATAACAAAATCCACGAGAAATATGAATTTATCAACTTTTACTAACACATCTTCTATTATGCCCCTAGGATATTTGATGGATCTATCCGCGAGTTGAATACTCATCCTAGTGGGCTGCGGTTCTCCTAGGCCTAGCCTTTTAAATATTTTATATGGTAATAAATTAATGCTAACACCTAGGTCAGCTAATGCATTACAGACATGAAGAGTGCCAATTAGACATAGGATAGAGAAACTCCCTGGATCACTTTCTTTATGTGGTAATTTTGAGTTGTCTTGCAGGATAGCTGATTATTCTTCGTTGAGAACTACTGTAGACAACTCTTCCAATCACTTTTTATTGACGAGCATGCTTTTGAGGTATTTGGCATATTTGGGCATGTGGATTAAAGCCTCACTGAGGGGAATGTTTATGTGCAGTTGTTTGAACACTTCAAGGAATTTGTCGAATTGAGCATCTTTGCGGGCCTTATATAAACGAGTAGGGTACAGTACGTTAGGCTAAAAAGCAGGTTTTTCGGGAGGTGGATAGGGGATAGCCGGCGCCGGTTCCAGTGCTTTCGGGGTTTATGGATAGCCGGTGCCGGTTCTCTTCTTCCAGCCGGTGCCGACCCTCATCTGGACTGTCTGGTAATTCTTTTCCACTTCGCAATGTGACAGTAGCTGTTTCCATAATGGCTAATGGTGTGAGTTCATGAGATTTTATTACCATATCCGTCAAAAACTAGATTTTTCGTTCCATGTTGCGGATCATTGCTTCGAATTTTTCGAATGTGGAATCGATTTCTTGAAAACGCCTCGTGACATGCACTGCAAATTTCCCAATTAAGGTTTCAAGCTCTGTTGATTCTGGTGCTGTGGGTGTTCTCTCTGAAACGTAATGGGGGTACTGCCCCCTATTCGACCTCCTTAGATCCCAATTCACCATTTCTCCTAAACATAGAGACGAGTTAGATACGGAATTACAAGATTACACAGTTAGTTAAAAGACATAGTCCAAATTGGTAGGTTAAGTTAGGTTACAAGGTTATACAAGAATACACGAAATACAAAAAATAGCACCGTTTTGTGGAAAGAACAAGTATACATATTTACATATTTACATGGTTAAATCAACAAAATCTAAGTTTTCATGCTATTGTTCCCCAGCAACAGCGCCAAAAACTTGATGTGTCCGGACTTGGGTATAAAAATCATACAAAAACTAAGCACCTTCCCAATCAAGTTTAAATTAAAATGTTTAACCCAAATCACACATATGAGCATGCGTACTCATCGTTAACTGAGCATATGGTTCAAACGAGTATCGATCCTCAAGGAACAAATAGACATTAATTACCTTTCTTTCATTGTTTAACCGACTCGATAAACCAAAATTGAAATAAAATAAAACAAAAGAAAATAAAAATAAAAATATATACATGTCAAGGATGTAGATTTATGTAATTCAAACCATTGATTAGACAACCATGATCTTAAAGTACCTAACCTCTATCATAACTAATTATTCTCTTAGCATCATGAATAATTAAAATAGACTCACTTCTTTCTCAATCCATAAATTCCTATTTTCTAGGTAACTTAGTATCACATACTCTGTCTCAACCAGTCTTACCCAAAAGATGCATTAGCCTCCCTGGCCATTCGCACCCACATTTTATTCACCGTATTAAAATACCCTTGAGTTAGTGTCCATTTTATAAGCATCGAACGTGTTGTATCCCAACTTATGTAATTTGCTTCGGCTCTTATATCATCCATAAAAAACTCCATATTTTTCATCCTAGTGGGCTCTGTCTTTATGAGGTGTCGTCTCGTCTAAACTCCTAGACAATAAGTCTTTATAACGAAATAAAACTTAAAGTAGATAAATAGAAATAACGTATTCTATTAAATTTGCATGTCAATTGGAGAATAATACTTATGTCTTGGTCCAAAATATATAAGATAAGTAGATCTACAATCTGCACCTAGTAGAGCTACAAAAACTTCCTCTAGATTGAGCCAATGAGTGATAGTGGTATCACTGTCACATATCTCCAGCTCTGAATCTTAAAAAAATAGAAGAAAAATAAAAGAATATGTGAGTTTTATACTTAGTAAGTCTCGTGTGCACTAGTATTTTTCCTTAAAAAACACATAAAAGGTTTTAGTGTAATTTTTCACTGAAAAAAATTCTTTAGTCATAGTTGTTGATATCCTCGTCACTTGTTGTCAAAAGAGTTCATGCACATTTAGAAATCGTGGTTTACTAAAAACTAATGCCTAAAAAATACGGTATTATGATAACATATAGTAGCCTGACACCATTTAACTTGGCACCATTTATAACATTGGTATTGAGCTTTTAATCATAACCATATCGTATTTTCAAAATACGATTTTCATAATAAAAATCACATTACGATCTCAACTAGAAGGATCTCAATCCAACCAATAATGTTAACACCAAAAGGGTTAACTCCTATAAATATAATAAAATATGTGATTAGCAATGTCAACACCAGAGGATCTCAATCCTATGAACATAACAAAATGTATGATTAATTCAATGTATACACCATAATCAATTATATTATGACCATTGCTAGGGTCTACCCTACTACACGGGTCTCCTATGCTCGACCTCTGTTTCTGCAATGAAAAGTGTATTACCAGCTAAAGACGACTTTACTACAAATAATGTCACCCCACGAAGAAAAATAACCCTTCAGAAGTGGCCACCAGTCGGAGAGTTATTCTCAAGCCTGCATAAGCTAGTATAAGAGCATATCCCCTCTTGAGTACTCAAGAATCACATGGCACAAAGCTAAGAGATCAATGCAATGTCTCAACATTGGTCAATACTCTTCAAAACTAAATCCTTTTTTCAAAATATTTTATTTTCCAATATATAAGCTCATACCCGAGTACAAGAAAATCATTTTCAAGGCTAAAATATTATTTTTCAAATATTTACCATATTTTTCGTAACCATTTTCCAAGGTTCATTGAGCATAAAAAACATAATAAGCTTTCCACATTCTGCATGAATTGTTTTATAAACGACTAGAATCAAAATCAGCATAATAATGCTTTTCATGACCAGAACGTAGCATATGGAAACACATGAGTGTACACCATTTAGTGAATAAAATCATTATCGGCATATGCTCAATCATAGCAAAACATTACTTTGGCAAATGATTATTCAAGAATTAATTCATGTATGATTTGCAGGGAAAAACACTTTGCTTAAATAAAATTTAATAAATCATCGGACTCATATATCCATTTTTCATAAAATGCTCACCAATAATTAATTTGGGTAACTATTTGCTCAAAAATAAAGTTTATAATAAAAAGGACTCATTTTGCACAAAATAGTGATATGCGACTTTATCAGAAAAACACTAAGCTAAATAGAGTTTAAAACCAAGGGAACTCACCTTATTTAGCTACTATTTCTATGCACACTTCGGTCTAAAGATTCTATGGATTGGATTAACATACAATAAAATGGGATGTCTAAGAATGACGTATAATCCTAAGAATTAGGAATTATACTTCTAGATAAAATTGCTATAAGGTTACAATGGTGTGTTATATCCTTTCTTGAGCTTATTTCTTGATAAATTTATATAATATATTAAACTTCTTCACAACCTTTATTATTCTCTTCTCACCATCAAAGAATTGAAGAAACTTTAATTCTCTTCAGTTCCAAATTATACACGGCTCAAAATGTAGAGATAATACTCATTTTCCTTTAACATTACGGCTTTGATGGCTTTAAAGCAACGATGTTCTTAACATCTAAACTTCACAATTCTTTATGCCAAGACTTACTTAACTTCAATCATCTCAATCCATAGCTCTCTTAATTCAAAGCACATTTACAAGTTGCTAAACAACTATGTACTTTATTTATTTCCACAAGAATTAACTTCATGATCTTTTCTTCTACAAATTTTCTACCATTCTTCTTTAGCTAATTTTCACCATTATCTACTTCAAAGTACTTTATGCAAGCAACCAAACATATCAAATACTCCTTCTCAATACATCCGGCCAACATCCCTTCATTACCATCAAATTTTCATTTCAACTTCTTCTCAAGAATTCATATACTCTAGCATAATATTTCATATCATAACAAATTGTCATTAAGCATAACTCAACATTAATTCTAGGAAAAGAGATGAAGCAAAACTAAGCCTGCAAAGTTCCAACTTCTTCCTTCCTTTTTCCTTGGTTTTCATCCTATCTTTTCCAATTTTTCCCTTCTTCCTTTCTCTCATTTTCTTCTTCTTTTTTTCTTTCCTTCTTCATTTCTTTCTTCTTCTCTTTTCTTCCTTCTTCTCTTCTAGTCCTCCTTTTATCTTTCTCCCATGGTGACCTGATGACTCCAGAAAATCTTAGAATTTACTTCTTCTTGACTTGGCAATTTTAGAATATTTTGGAAACTAGTAGAAGATTATAGAAGTTTAGGTAAACTAGTAGATACTAGTGGAAAGAATGAGAAGTTAAGGGAACTTGCAAGAATTTCCTTTAGTCTTCCACGGTTAAAGTATGGTCAAAGGAAGTCAAGGTATAGTCTAAATTATTAATGGAGTAGGCCACCCTCATTTACCATTGTGGGTCCCATGGGCCATCCTTATATCATTCCCCCTCTTCTCCTAATTTTCTTTATATATATAATAATAATACTTCCTACATATAGTTTTATATATTCTTCTCTTTTTTCTCATCAATATTTCTTGCATTACCATACATATAGGGAGGGATATTACAATGACTTAGCATCTCTAAAATATCTTGGAACTTAATAGATGCTCATAGAAGTTAAAATATCCATGGCCCACCAATTTATATTTATATATATGCACAAATTACCGCTTGCATATAATTATTTAGGGAAGGGTGTTACAGACCAAGGCTATAATGTTGTGCCTAGCTATATATTTGACCTCTTTGTCATTCTCACACATTTGCTTAACCCTTATCAAGGTGTTGCACGCATGAAATCTTCCATTGTTCCTTCTCTCGGCACAACTCTTGTACTAAGGCTGCCAACTTACCTCTATTTGGACAATCTCTAGCTAGGTGTGGTCTCTTGCACAAGAAGCATTCGATTGGTTAACTGGATTTTACATTCTTGGCATTCTTGCCTTGTTTTGTCTTGTTCCTGTTAAATTCATGTGGTTATGGAGATGTCTTGCTTTCATCTCCCTCATTATTGCCTTGGTCAAGCCTCTTTCCCTTGTCTTTGCTCATTTCCTTTTGTTAGAACTCATATAAAGACTTGCTATGACTTTTGTTTGAGTTATATCTTCCACGCCCCTTCTTTTCTTACTTTTCTTGACAATAAAACAAGGCCTAAAAGAGTGAATAAGAAAACTAATCACATTCTCCATCTTTAATTTCCAATATTTGGTTCATTTTTTTTGTATTTTGGAAAAGAAATCTGATTCATCATATATATAGAAAAAGAAATGCAAAATATTAAGAAAATAAATCCTAATTGAGAAATGGTATCGTGATTTCTTTTCTTAGAATTTTAACAAATATAATTTTTTCCAAATCTTTATCCCTCATCTATATTCTTTATATCCCTCTTCACTTACCCTCCTCCCTTATAATTCATTCCTAATAACGTATTTAAAATTTTTGTATCTCTGCTTGTTGCATCTTTATTTTTTTCTTTAATAAAAAACTTAAAAGACCTAAACACTAACGAAATTAGTTGTGAATTTTCAATTCAAATATTGTATCATGATAACTAACTTACATGCAAAGAAAAATTATTGATTTTTCTCTAGATATATTAATTTGATAATATCCAATTTTTTTAAATGTTGTAAATTTCAATCTCGACATCAAGATTATTTCTAGAGTAAGAACTTGCATTTTAGAGAAAAATCAAATTAAAAAACATACTTTATATATTCAATTCTAAAAAAGCGAAGTTACTAATTAGAAAAAGGAGTAATTTCACAAAGAAAAATGCACATTGCAAAGTCTAGGACATTGAATAAAACAAGTTTATTTGTATTAAAGTACGAAAAAAAAAGCTATTCATGTGATTTTTATTTATTATAGCCTATTGAAATCTATGATTAGAGTGCACAATAATGCAAGAGATATGTAGAAAGAATTTTAAATTTTTTTATTAAAAAGTATAATTATTTATTTTTTTCTTTAAAAAATCATGTATTTTTATATATTAAAAAAAATACTTCAATTACTTTTCTTAATTTTTTGAACCAACCAAATACAAGAATATAATCTATCTAAAATCGTATCCTATGGTATCTTCAAAACTTAGCTCTCGGTTTTAAAATATTACTTATCAACATGTCTATAAAGAGGACAACAAGGTAGCTGATTTTTTAGCTAATATTGGCTATAAGCTACATTCACTTATTTATTTTCATTATTTTTTTTTGGCATATCTTGATGAAACTAGAAGGTTTTGTAATTTGGATAGATGAAAATTGCCTTCCATACATTTCAATTTTAACTGGAGGTAAAGCTATATATCCCCCTCTATTTTTTTTAAATTAATAAAAAGAGGTAAGGGGCATCTAATTCCCTGCCTTTATTAGGATAAGGGCTGGGGGGAGGGAAGGGGATTCCATAAGATTACTTTCACTTTTGCCAATCAAGTAATGCCTAACTAACATGAATAAAATGGTAAAAAAATGTTTATTTTGTTTTAATATAAGCGACATTAAGCCATTAACACATGAGTTCCACTACTAATCTGCTTAATTAACAAAGTGATAAAAAGTATTTATTTGATAAAAATCTAAAGATAAAAAGAAACATTCAAACTCTATTTATAATAATCTATTTGATTCTATTTAATAAATTCACTTAAACTAATTGGATTTAAATTGATTACATTGTGTAATTAATTGTGTTTAATTTGAATATATATCCAATTGCCTCCATTGTTTAGATGTAACTTAATTGAAAGACATGATTAAAGGTATGAAAAGAAAATAGGGATGATAGTGGAGTGAGTACCCAACACCTATTGGAGGACCTTAGGGCTAGTGGATGGAGGGGCAATTTCCATGGGAGGTAGGATGGGGGGTAAGATTTTTGCTGAGTTTAAGTAAGCCCAAACTCGGTTCAATCAATCCAATTTAATTTGGGTTAAGTTTCAAGAGATATAGGGATGTTGAGCCTGGATCTAAAAGATAGGCTTGAACTTTATTTGGATTTAGCTTTGGCTTGAGCAAGCTCGACCAGCTATAATTCTACCCAATTTTAATAATTACTCATTATTTATTAGTTATACTCATTTTTAAAAAAAAGTTATTACATCTATTGTTTGTAAATGTTATATAAATGTTCTAATTTTCTTTTAATTTACTCCAAAATGATAACATGATAATCAAGAACCTTTCATTTTTGTTAAAAATACATGAAATTAAAAATATAATGTTCGGAAAAATTACCATGAAACAATTATCCAATATTTTTCTTTCTCTACAATTTTAATAAAATGGAAGACTATAATATAAACTAAAAAACCATATTCAGTTGGTCATCCTTATTATCAAAACATACACTTATAGTAGTTCTAGAAATAGCTTAAGGGTTGATCATCTTTTGCATAGAAGTCATAAGTTTTATTTTAACTATAATTTTGTAATAACAATGAGTATTATCGATTTTTTTTATTGAATTTGCAATGTCAATTTATGAAATTTCACTATTTAAAGATTCAATATTTACTTTTTTATATTTGATATTAATTTAAATCAATTGTTAACCCTAAAATGATACGTGATGGTAGAACTTTATAGTGAAATAATAACTAAATTGTACAACTATCATTATCGTAATATATTTAAAGTTTAATAGTAAGAAAAACTTTAAGAATAATTACATAAACATACGCTATAAACTTATTATCTCCACATTAAAAATTTTAATGATTACATAAACATATGCTATAAACTTATTATCTCCGTATTAGAAATTTTTGTACTATTTCTATCTTACACTCTAAATATATGATCTTAAAGGATTTTACTTTATATTTTTAATATAATAACAGTAATAATTACATAAATATTTTTATATATGTTTAGTCTTAATGAATTTTTCATGATATTTTAAAAAAAATTAATAACACAGATATTTTCACTAATAACAACATGCTCCAAACACTTTCAAATAAAAAAGTGAGAAACATTTATATTCTTTTCCCAAAAAATACCAGTTCCTGGGGGGTGGGGGGTTAGAAAGTCCCCTATCCATTTATTGAAACAAAAATAAAAGTACAAGATAGGAGGGAGTTCGACCTTGTATCTCTTGATAGTGAGCAGTGTTTATCTCAAACAATCGAAAAAAGACTTAGCATCTAGAGTACACAAAGTTTGAGTGTACAATGGCGAGCAACTAAAATCTGAAAACATGAAAGAACCGCTAAGAAAAAGCTACCTTTGCTAGAGAATCCGCGACCAAAGTCCCTTAATGAAAACTATACTAAAAAAATCACCATGTTAAACTAAGAGAATACCAAAAAAATCATTCAAAAGACATGCCATCTAGTCCATGTAAAGTTTTGAGAGCTTAAAAAAAATGCAAATGAGTTGCTCTAAATCTGATTGAAGAACAATAGTAGTCAAGCCGAGAGACTGAGTCCTACATAGATTGCCCTCAATCCTATCATAAAAGAATCTTTGCCAAAAGGAAGATGTTGTGCAAATTTAAAAATAAAACTCCCATCTCTTTTGCGGATAATGCCACCAATAGACATTGCCCATAACACTACCGTCAACATTGAGAACAAAATGACTAGGAGAATGATGCCTCCAAACCACCAGAATTGGGGGAAGATAATGAGTCTTAATAGGCTTATGCAAAGCCTTCACAAGAAACATTCATATAAACATAAATATCATCCATATGATTCCTTCTTCTTCTTTTTTTTTTTTTTGTTCTTAACCATGAAAGCCTTGACATCTCTTTAGCAAAAAAGAGGGGGAAAAAAAACGAAATCATTAAGAAGGAGGGAAACTCAAAAGATGTTACTATTTGCTCATTTTTCTTTTTTATTGTGATAGACTTAATATGATTATGTAAAATTATAGTTTTATTATGGTTATTTATGAAACTATATATGAATTGATAACTGATATATATTTTAGTTATTTCAGATCAGTTCAAGCTCACATTTTGTATTTACGTTAAACTTGTGTTCTATAAGTGTTGTTCTTCAAATTGGACATCAAGAAAAGAGGGTCTGGGGTAATAGTTTTTGATATATGGATTTTTATGATTTTTTTAAATTTAATTTATTTAGATATTCTAGATTTAGATCATTATCATTAATTGTTTGAATCTAAGCTTTTGATGACATTTCAAGAACATCATTGATATTTAACTGTTTTAAATTTTCATTTAAGTCTTTTAAAATATAGAAATTTGAATCATCTATTTTAAAATTTTTCGATAATTTTAAAGGAATATCTTCATATAAAATTGGTTTAAAGATAGGATTAGAGCCTAAGAATTTTGTAGGATCATATTGCTTTATTTTAAATGTTTCACTAACAGTAGATTCACTATCTAGTTGGTCAACTTTATTAGCCATAGCGATTAGGATTTGGTTTGTACAATTAATTTGTTGAATAACTTTATTTAAATCTTTGTTAGTGATAGCTCCTTGTTTATCTATATTTTCTATTTTAAAAGGAGAGGCTATAATTATATAGCCTTCGACAAGAATTTTAATTTCTTCTAGAGGAGAAAGTGTTAGTGTTGTGTCCTAAAGGCAATCACTTGTACATTGTATATGACATATTTTATTTTAATAAAAGGCATTATTTATTTTACAGTTTCTTTTGTTTACTTTTAAGTAATATAACTATTCGATAAAGTCCCTAGTACAACACTGTGTTAAGAAAATCATGATAAAGATCATGATATGAGATTCCTACTACACTAGATGGTGTTAGTACTTAAATAGTCCTTAGTCATAGTATTAATGAGACAGGACATCATTAATGCGTTAAGACTAGCATGTGTTAGACTTCCTGATTTGATCAGGTGGTGGTTCTCATAACTGTGAGTATTGAGATACTCAAAGTAACACATGGATGTTTGTTAATGGAACAAATTCATCGGATGACCTAATTTTGAGATAATCACATGGATAACTATTTAGTGTTAGTGATATAATCTCAATATAGCAAACGTGCAAGTATCCTTAGACTTGAGATCTCCAAGTTATTTTGTTTGCTGAGCTTTGTACTTTGATTCCAATCTCCGGAGCTCGATCGAGGGCCGCCTATGGGATGGATATTGGGTACATTATGAGGTAAACAAAAGTAGTTGAGAGGGTTAATAAAGGATTCACCATTCCTAATAGTCGGAGCGAATATCTCACGGCCACTTGTAGAAATTACTACTCGGAAAGTCCTTGGCCAAGGCGATTGTGTATTGGAAACAGTTCCAATTGATACACATTTAGAGTAGTGGGTTCCTGGTACAAGTACTATTGTGTTAGGGCTACAATTAATTTTGGAGGGAGTTGGCACTAATTTCGTACTCTAAACCGAATAAAATATTGTATGGTGAAAGGAGTTAATTGCACTGAAGTTTGTTATTGAAGGGTTCATGTCAAGCCACTTGACTTCCTAGACTCTTGGGTGGTCATGATGTGTTGTTAGATACCGCTCATGATTTGGGAATATGGATTTATTAATTGATGAATTAATAAACCAATCCTGATTAGAATTAATAGGATTAATTCTAATTAATTATGGATTATTAATCTCAAAGACGTTTGGATTAATTCATATTCTCTACTAATTGATTGGGAAACCTAATAGGTCATACACAATAGAGAATTATACACTCAAGATGTTATTTGATAACATAGTAGGGTTAATTGCGAGAAAGAGAAGTAATTGTGGACAAATTATAATTAGTTATAATTTATGGTCCAAATTGTAATTGGGAGAATTTGATGTTTCCAATTACAATTGGAGAATTCTAACTGTTTTAGAATTCTCAGCTGGAGTGTTTTAAGTAGGGTTTTTCGTGAGTTATAGGATGAGATACGATACCTATTCTTATGTAAGACACACGATACAATTCCAACTCTAGTAACGCACAACTTCTTCTCTCTCTCTCTCTCTCTCTCTCTCTCTCTCTCATTTTGTTGAAAACAAAAACAGCCATAGCCGCCATCTTTTTCTGCTAGCACAAGAAATCTTGGTGCTTGAGTATTCCTCCTTGTGGATTACTATTAGAGATAATCACACACTGTAATTATAATGGTTAGACATCCAACTCTCGTGGAGTTTGCATAAGAGGATTGCAGGATCACGCCTCGACTTGAAGAAGAAATTTTTTTCTTCAGACGATCAAACAAAGGTAAAAAGTTGTTACCTTTATTATCTTTATGTCTTATTTTGCACACATAGGCGGGTCTTGGGATGGTTTCTCATTTATTTTCCGCTGCGCCGTATAAGATACGAGCCTGAGATACCCAATAAAAAGTACAGATTCTTTTACTTCATTTTTAGCTTTATACTATTTCTTGGCAATCATATTAATAGATTCTATTTTATTATATTTTCCAGACTATTCATACCAATAAAAAAAAAATCTAAGTGTTTCCTAAATTTTTTGACATCACAATAATATTTTTCTCTTAATTTTATTCTTTCTTTCGAGATTGTGTTAGAAAAATACAAATCTATTTTAAGTTGGTTACAAGGTCTATTCCATAGATGTTTCAAATATGTTTTATCTAATTTAAATTCATCATCAGACGAAATCATCATTAAAGTATTTGGCATTTGCATTTTAGATTTTGTCGGACTAGAAGAATTTTATACTGACATTATCTTCATAATTTACTTTAGGAATTTCTCCTGAAAAATCTACACTATTTAATCTTCAAGTACTCTGACTTTGAAAGAGTGGTCGCTAAGAGAAGAAGAAGAGGCTATAGAAAAGGATTTACAACTAAATTCAATTTCAATATTGCGAGAAGAGGATTCTGTAATTTGATCAATTCTGTTGGATTCATAATGTCTTTTGGGATTAATTATGTTTTCAAAATTATATTTTGTATCACGAAGAACATCATCCCATTTAAGGAATCAAGGAACAAAAGTATTATATCTTTCAAAATTAGTTTCTAATAAATAGGTTTCTCTAGGATTTCCTGAACGACTTTTGGCTTTGGGTTTTATGATGGTTTTCATGACTTTATAATACATACGATAAATTAATCCAAGAGATTTGGATCTTAATTCAAAATCTAAATTCTTAGTTTGAATATTTAAAGTTAATGTTTTAAGGATATGTGGATCGGTTAAATCTATAGTGAAATTTGGACAATAGTTAAAGTCAACAGGGCCATTCGCCATGTTAGATTCAAGTACTGGTAACAAATTGTTATTAAAATCAAGATGTCGACTATCCATTACGAAAGACAGATAAGTGAATTAATTCCTAATCTATAGAGAGGTTTTACAGCTACTTGTACTAATCCTATATGTAAATATCGATATTTATTTATTTTTATGCAATTCTAAGGCTTCTTGATTAAATAGATGGATTGTACCATAAGGTTTGTTTATAGAAACTGTTTTCTTAGTGGTTTTTATGTTATAGTTTTGAAATAAATAAAAAATTCCTTGAAGGTGAGTTTTCTCATTATAAATATTGAGTGAATAGCAGGCTAGAAGCATCAATGGTGCACAATATCAGACCAAGAGGTAATACACCAAATAGATTCATTGTTCTTTCTTCATATCCTCCTTTACCCAATTATTCTTTATAAGAACCACCTTTGGCAATGAATCTTTTGAATCTAGCCTCTTCACCACAAAAAATAATAGAAAACAAAAAAACTAATAATTCTTTTTATGCCATGACACCTCCATCTTCCTTCAAGGAAGGAGTAATACCGGTTTCTCCTCAAACTCCTTTCAAACCAGAAAAATCCTCACCTTCATACAAAGGTGAAATCTTTGAATTTGTGACAAAAGCCCTAATCCTACTACTAGTAATTCCTAGAGATTTAGCTCATAAAACAGAAAGAGAACTTTTCAATACCTTTCATCTCGAAGCATACAATCAATCCAGCTATCTATTTCAAGTAAATCCTCTAAAAACCAGACTCTTTTATGAACACATTTTGTTTGCCACTGATTTGATTGAATTCGAATATGAAAGAAATGTACATAAGAATGACAAAGGCATTACTTATTCTAGATGCTGAATTCTTAAAATTCTAGATCTCGACACTTGGCCTGTATATGGAATTTACACTCCAATTCAGTTTAAAAGCCCTCAAAGCCCACCAAACTACAATTTCATGGACTATTTGAATGCTTGGCACAATTTCTCCTCCTTGAGAGATCTTACTCATACTTGGTTGTTAAGGATGGCAAAGATACTCTTAAAACTATTCCCAGATGGTTTTACCAATGTTGGAAGACATTTGGCGGAAATCAAGATGTATTGTTAAACCAACATAAATTCTAATTTGCTCAATATTTTAAAGATCAGCAGATTTTACATTTTCCTCCTCACATCCAATATTGCATTTTCTTCCTTGAGAAGAAAATCTATTTTATCATTGGTTGGAATTACAAGCTTGAAACTCTTAAATCAGTGAGACAGTTATGTTGTGAGATAAAAATAAAAAGATGGCTACCAAAGCCATTTGTAAATCCAACAAATTCCTCCATTCCTATAAAAAAAAGAGATTGATGCAAGTTCCTCTTCTAGTAAAGGAAAATCTAAGATTTCAATAGTAAATCTAAAACTACAACTCCAAATTTTGCAGAATCAAATTTAAATGACCACTGAAGACAGCAATGGAGACATTCAACCAGATTTGGTTTCTTTGGCAATGATAATGGAGATATGGACAATCCCACTGGTATTGTAGTAGCATATCTCTATCAGAGCCCATAATGATAGGACTCTATTAAAAAATAAAAAGAGATATCTGACAGCACCGACTGTATAAAATGTCGCAATCACTTTTTTAATCACAGAGATCATTTGTAAAATGATACATTACACAGACAAAAGATATGGACCCCTTCACTCCAAATGCATCATGAAGTAATTTCAACAAGTTTCCGACAAATTGATTCCCTCATCACATGGTCTGGACCACTCAACAACAATTCAAAATGCCATCAAAGAAAGCCATGCAACAACTGCCTATTTAAAGATGAAGTTCCTCGAAGAAATGTAAAGCGAATTTTCCTGTCCTTCAAGAGAAAATTCATTGTATGCTGAAGTCGATTATTTCCGTTTTCAGTTTCAGAAATTTATATTTTAAACAATTTTTATTATTTTGAAATCAGTTGTATTTTATTTGAAATAAAAAATCAGTGAATTTGTGGAAGACATTCCCTGGGTGCACTCATTTGGTATTACAACCATGTTCATTCTTTACTCTACGATGCTTGAGATAAGCACGACCGAGTAAGCTCTTTACTTTCTCTTTCTATTCTTGCATGATGTTGTCTTGATTAGTGAATTTGTAGTAGACATTCCCTGGGTGTATTGATGTGTGTTTTTTAGTGTAGAAAATATTACTAACAGATTACACAATTAATCAAGTTTTAATTAAAATGCCAACCACTAAAACCACACATGCTAGCAAGTATTGAATTCACGAGAACTTAGGCTCCCACCTTATTTTACCCAAATCTTTATTGTTTATTCAATAAAATAAGAAGAGATTAAAAAGAAAAATAACTAAAGATAAAGATAGATATAACTTAAGGATGCAATTTCATGTAATTAGACAATTATCTTGAAAACATAATATTGAATCACTTAGTATTCATCACAATCAATTGTCATCTTGGCATCATAAAGGAACTTAAATAAAATTCAATCGTTTCCCAAGTCATGAACTTATTTATGTAGATTCCACTTCTTTCCCAATCTATGGAATCACTATCCATTGATTAATTTAGCAGATTTTCCAATCAAACTAAAGCAACCAAAAGATGCATGAAACTCATACCTTATACACATGAAATTAGCCAATGATCCTATGCTCTCGGTGAAATCAACCAATCTTTAATCACTTAAGTTCTTTAATCTTAACTTTGTTTCCTAAGTCCATTAATATTTAACAAATATGAAATCAATGCAATGAACTTCTAACATCATTTCTCAAGTCAATTAGAAGAAAACACATCAATAACCAATGATAACAAGTAATCAAATACCAATGATAGCAATAGATTGATAAAAAAAATTCAAATTAACTCAAAATCATAATCTTCAAAATAACATCTAATTATAATCAAAACATTAAGCACATCATTATTCTAGAAAAGTAAACAAAAGATAAAGGATAGAACTCATAGACAAGCCTTTCTTCTTCTCTTGAAAATCTCGTTTGAATAATGCTCCTTTGAGTGGTGATTTTATCTTTGAATAATAAGTAACTAGCTTGTGTTAGTGTTGTGCCCTAGAGGCAATCACTTGTACCATGTATATTGCATATTAAATTAATAAGAGGCATTCTTTATCTTTCAGTTTGATTGTTATATCTAAATATGTGTACAAACCGTTAGATAAAGTCCCTAGTACAACACAGTGTTAAGGAAATCATGATGTGAGATTCCTACTACACTATGCAGTGTTTGTACTTAAATAATCCTCAGTCATAGTATTAATAAGATGGGACATTGTTAATACGCTAAGACTGGCACATGTTATATCTCTTGATTGGATCAAGCGGTGGTTCTCATATCCGTGGGTATTGGGATATTCAGGATTAACATGTGGATGCTTGTTTTGAAACAAGTTCATTGGATGACCTAGCTACGAGATAATCACTTGGATAACTATTTAGTGCCAGTGATAGAATCTCATTATAGCAAGTGTGCAAGTATCCTTAGACTTGAGATCTCCAAGGTACTTTGTTTATCGAGCGTTGTACTTTGATTCTAATCTTTGGAGTCTTATCTAGGACCGCCTATGGGATGGATATTGGGTACAACGTAAAGTAAACGAAAGTAGTTGAGAGGGTCAATAAAGGATTCACCACTCCTAATAGTAGGAGAGTATATCTTAAGGCCACTTGTAGAAATCATTACTCATGAAGTCCTTGGCCAAGGCGACTATGTGATGAAAATAGTTCCAATTGATACACATATCGAGTAATGGATTTCTTGAACAAGTACTAAAATATTCGAGCCAGAATTAATAATATTCTGGAGGGAGTTGGCACTAATTTCATGCTCTAGACCGAATGAGATATTGTATGTTGAAAGGAGTTTATTGCACTGATAATTTGCTATTGAAAGGTTCATGTCAAGCCACTTGACTTTCTGGACTTTTGGGTGGTCAAGAGTCATTGCTAGATGTCGCTCTTGATATGCTAAATATGAATTTATTAATTATAGAATTAATAAATTTAATCCTTTATTTTATTAAGGATTATTAATTCTAATATTGTTAGAATTAATTCATATTATGCTACCAATAAGACCAGGAAACCTAATGGGTCACACACAATAAATGTTTGAATGCTCAAATATATTATTTGATAATATTGTGGGGTTAATTAAGAGAAGGGAATATATTTATAGGTGAATTATAAATTTGTTATAATTCATGGGACCTAATTGTAATTAAGTAAACTTCAAGGACCAATTTGTTGACAATTGGACGTTGAATGACTAAGTTGCAGTTTATGATAATTATAAATTTATAAATATAAGGAAACGGTTTCCTTAGGGTTTGAGACAGACTATTCATGCAATAACAGAGAAACCGTTTCTCTGCCTCTCTCTTGATCAAACCCTAGCCGCCTCTCTCTTCTTGATCAAAACCCTAGCCTCCCGAATTCTACTAGCATAGAATTGTGAGATTGTGAGCATTCAACCTTGTGTGGATTATCATTAGAGGGAGTTCTTTCTTGGACTTCAGTGGAGCTGCAGTGAACGGTTTTGGATAATCTGGATCGTACCTGCGTTCTTGTTTCTGAAATTTTTGAATTCTGGCTTCACGAGGTAATAAACGCAATCTTCTCATTTTCCCGTTTCTATTGCAAACCCGTGATCCATGGCTTGGATTTCTTGTTGTTTTCTGCTGAGCTTAATCTGATTATGCACGATAGAAATCCTACAGTTTGGATCCTTCAAATTACACATTTGTCTTGTGTTTTTTTTAATGTTTAAATAGGCTTATGAGAGGCTAAAATTCATTCCCTAAGAGTCCTGGATCGAGTAGAGATTGAAAAATATCAAAACTCTTGGAGATTACCAAATCCATACAAAAATTGGAAAGCTCGCCGACGTTGCACAAAGTGGCGTCAGCTGTCCTATGTAGAGTCGGCACCAGTTGTGTTCTATTTGCCCGATGTCGCTCTATTTTTTTTCTTGATTTTCACTCTCTTCCAGAATGGGCTGGCACTGGCTGTGCTTTGTACGGCCGGCGCTGGCCGTGCACTGTAACGGCGACGATTTTGACGTTTTTTCATCGTTTTTGCAATAAAAATCCAAAACGCCGTTCCAAGAGTAAAATATTAAATATGAAGGAATATGTATAACTATTACAACAAATGTATCACAAAACACCCTCAAATAACTAGAAAAATATAGATGAATTTTGCCCCTATCACATACCCCCACACTTGAATTTTTGCTTGTCCTTAAGCAAACAAGAATTAGACACTAAGCAAATGACTTAAGACAAAACAACTTTTCAACTTATCCTTAGCAAATTCATCCATAATAAAGGAATAATCTTTTTCCAACTTCAAATACAAACTTGTCATTCATTCAACCCTTTTAAACTTTTCAAAATCATATATTAAATCAAATAATCCCAAGGCCATCAAAGTTAAGTTAAACAAGCTTATATCTAGTACAAGAAAATTATCCTACTTCTCAAGTAAAAACATAGATAACATAAATTATATAAGTTAAGCCATTTAACCAATTCAAGCATTATAAACTCAAATTTACACAATTCAAGTTAATGAAATAAGAAACACACTCTACTCTCTTTTTTTCAATGACTTAGGGAATTGATAGCCTCAAGTGAATAGATTTCTCTTCACGCACCGTATTGGCCCCCTTATAGTCATTATCATTTTTGAACAATTTTCTTTCTTTCTTTTTTTTTCTTTCCTTATCTTTTTGCCTTCGGGATAAACTCAAGAGAGTATGATACTTCTTTGTTTCTTCTTTTCCACTCACCGTATTGGCTCCATTTTTAGCAAAAAGTCTTTCTCTCTTTTTTTTTTCTTTTTCTTTTCGTTAGATGAAAGTAATTTTTTCAACTCACATTCTTTCCTTTTCACTCAAATTTTTATTTATTTATTTTTATTTCAATTCCTCACATTCCTTATTCACAACTCAAAATCAAGCAATTTTTAAATCCATAATACCAGAATTAATCAACAACTCTTCCCATATTTCATCATATCATCCACATTCAAACTCAAATAATAAAACAAAACTCAAATACTAAATATAACCAAGATTAACTTAAATTCTCAAGATTTAGCAAAATCCAACTTAATACACAAGTTTACCTTTTTTTTTAATAAAAATCCAACTATAATGAATGATAAATCCATATCCAAAGTTGAAAAGAAAATCAAAACTTCATTATAGACAAATAAGCTCAATTTAGCTCCATAATTTTCAAACTTTCAAATTTTCAAAATTTTCAAAATTTTGTTTGTTTTTTCCAAAGTTTCAATAGCCTTGATACCAAAAAAACACTTTTTTCCAAAATTTCAATAGCTTCGATACCAAGAAAATACCAAGATAATTGATAAAAACTTGGACAAAGAATATCACCAAACCACTCCCTCACACTTAAACTGGACAATATCCTTATTGGCAACAAAAAAAAAAAAAAAAAAAACACAAGAAAGCATCTCCAAAGGGATCAAAAATAATAACAAAGAAGGTAGAAAGTTAAGTAATACTCTCCAAGTGTAATAAAGCTCCAATAGATATTAAAACGTGGAATAGAGAGAAGGGCTTATCCAAGAAGCATTTATTCAACCCAGTAAAATAAAACACTCCTAAAAGAACAAAGAAAAGAATAATCAAAATAAAACACACTAAAAATAAAACATAAGAAATACTAATAGAACTCCTAAAAAGAACCACAATGACTTACACTTGCATACTTAAACTGAAAAATATTTTTCTTATTTGGGAGAGAAAAAACAAACACTTAACAAAACCAAACACAAAACAAAAATACAAACTCTTTCCACTCATCATGCTTCCTCATCAAACCTTTGTCAAAGAAGTTTAAGCTCAAAGTAGAAAATAAGCAAGATGAATGTACAAAGAAGGAAGGTTTTTGAAAAAGGTCATGTTCATGAAAATAATTTTTCTCAGTAAAGCAAAACACATGAACTTCGTTCTCTAACATTTCTTTAGGCACATAAATACTATTTTCAACATAGGAGTGCACATGGTATCTAAAGAATGCGTCAAACTTGAAACTACCAATTTTCCCTTCAAAACATGTGTCACAATGAAAATTCCCCTTGAAACTTAGCAATTGAATTCTCAAACATGGAATCAAGAAATCCTTACTTTTCAATCTATAGTCTACAAAAATTGAGTTACCTCCCTTTAGATAGGGTGAATGGTAGAATTTGTGAGCATACTCTAAGGGCTTCTTATGATGTATCAGTGAAAGATCCAACTCCTTGAGGCATGTTAAGCTTAACACATCATCATTTGGACCAGTGTTCTTCAAGAAGTGAGAGGATCCTAAAAAATCATGTGACAATGAGAAGTTATAATTATTAGCACATAGAGTAGAATCGAATACCTTTCTTGCCACATTGTGCAATTGTCCTTCATATCCCCTCCCTACTATTTGGGGGTCCTCTTGTGAAAGTGTATAGGCCTTTATGGCATTTTCAACCAATGTGGTTAGTTGTGTTCTTACAGAGCTCATTCATTGGGATGCTTTTTCGTGCCCCTTAATGGACGTGTTTGTGTGGGCAACAAAGGATTGGATTGAAGCTTCAAGTGATGTCTCACTAAAAGCATCAGTAGGAGCTTGCAACCTTGTCAACATATCATCATTATAGCTCCTTTGACATTATGCCCATGAAAAATTATCCATGATGATGTTTTGAATCTCACACTTAAAGAAACATAAAAATCAAATCGAAAATAAAAACTAACAAAAATAACACAAAAATAAAGAAAAGAAGAATACACAAATTGGAAATATTCACAAACTACCTAAACACAAAAGTTAGTCATATGTACAAATACAATAAAGGCTAAATTAACAAGATTTGAGTGTTTCCGATAGTGCCCAACCCTGGCAACGACGCCAAAAATTTGATGCCTAAATTTTGGGTGTATAAAAATTATCAAATTTACATCCATCCCTTAGTCAAGTTTTAATTAAAATATTAATCCAAACATACATATACGAGTAAGTATACTCATCGCAAGCATAGCATAGGGAATTAACGAGTATCGATCCTCAAAGGAACAAGTACACACTAATAATTTTTCATTCATTGTTTAATCTACCAAATTGAGTGAAGAAAAATAAAAATATATATACAACTCAAGGATGTAGGAATATATAATTTGGACAACAATTCTAGAAAACATGACAAAGAATCATTTAACAACTATCTCAATTAATTATCATCTTGGCATCATGAAGGAAGATAAAGTAAAGTTCAATCGTTTTTCAAGTCATGAATTCACTTATATAGACTCCATTTCTTTTCCAATCCGTGGAGTCACTATCTCTTGATTAAATTTGCAGATTTTCCTATCAAACCAACATAAACAAAAAATGCATTAACCACAATTACTCATAAACATGAAATTAGTCAACGACCCTATACTGAAGGCTTAAAATGGCAAAAATCATCAAAACAAAAGCATGTTTAGAAAAACAAAAATTTTACCTCTGTGATTGAATGACCCTCTTCGCACTGGTATAGATGTCTGTATAAGAATATTTGAGGCTAGTGGCTCATGTCTTTGCAAATGTCTACTGCGTCTTATCCACGCAAAGTTTTCGATCTTCCGAAATGGTGCTTGTAGCATAGCTAGTGAAGGCTTAAAGTTTGGGTTTTGATAAGTCTTGAAGGCTTGGTATGGGTTTGGTTTTCTGTGAATTCTTCACAGACGAAACCTTCACTCCAAATTGATTTTCTGTGATACTCTTTGATTGCAATTGAAAAGCCAGTCCTCCAATCCATAAAGACCCATTTCAATTCATCAGATTAGATGCTCGAGAGAAAAGACATTATGCATGCAAACAGAAAGCTTCCATACTTTCTGTTATCCATCCTATGTTATTTTTTTATTTTTTATTTTAAATAAATAAATAAATAAATAAATAAATTTACTATTTTTATTTTTTTATAAATTTTATTTTACCTTGGTCTTATTCATTGGGCCAGATACAATTATTTATTCTTGGGCTTGAACACCCATAAATAATAAATCTCAATTATTTATTTTTTGGGCTTTATTAAACCGCCAATAAATAATTAGCAAGCCAAAATAGACCAAATAAAATTTCATACATTTTATCTAGTTTATATCCAGATTAATTTTTTAATTATTCAATCTAGATCTTTGGCCCTGAATAATTAATTAACCAATTAAACTAGATAAAATAAATACTCTCTCTCGGACCTTTTATTTTATTCTAGTCTAATAATAAATTAGACTAATAAAATAAAAACTCATAATTATCAAGATCAATTTCTTAACCCAAATCTTTCATGACTTAAGGGCTATTTCGGGGACCAAAAGATACGTTGCTTTGGCTACTAAAATTACCAAAATACCCCTACTATATAAATAGCTATATTTTGTATTTTAAATATTTTCTAATATCACCATAAGAAAATATTGTCTCTAAAGATAATGCTTCGTCAGCAAAGTCTTCGACCTACATGTATAATGACTAAAATACCCCTCTACGCATCACCGTGTAATTAGAAAGGAAGAATGTACTAACACCTCTCTAATAGACATTTACCATCCTTAGACCTCTAGTCCAATGATCCAGGACTCCTGGAATGTTTTCACTTTTCAAGGGAGCTATCCTAAAGTAAACATCCAAGTCATGTTCCCCAGGGCCCTGGATAATTAGATCATTTGAACAGTCACAAGGGGGGATATAGCGTAGAAGCTATTTTGTACAAGTCTGTTTTAACTAATTAGTCAAATATACCCAACATACAAGTATATTGATTCTACGAAAGAACCTCAATTACAGTATATCAAAGTATATGCTTCTAGCTCATATTACCAACTCTTACTCAAGCGGTAGAGTATTAGTTCACCCTGTAGCAGTAATAGTCGGGTTTTTTTTAAATAGTACTTTTAAAAACCACTATTATAGGTCATGTTCTACGTATTCGAAATACGCTCATGCTATGAAGTGAGTGGACTATTCACTGGCTAAAGGTAAGCCATTTCCCATTTGGAATTTATAATACAATAACTTATATATGATGAGATTCTCATTCTTATCAATCGGTTAAGAACAAATATTTATGTGTTACGTAACCCGTGATCCATACTTTATTGTGAAAGATCACTATTCACATGGATCACTTACTTAAACACAATGGGTCATTTTCAAATGAAAATCGTGCACAAATAAAATGTACATTCTCAAATAAAATTTGAGAATAAATTTTTTTATTAATAAATTTGATAATTATATCAGATAAACTAATATAGAGGGCATAAATTCCAACATATACTCTAGGCAAAATTAACTAATCTTTGATTATTTATGTTCTTTGGTCTTAACTTCGTTTCCCAAGTGTATTAAGAATTAACAAATATGAAATCAATAAAATTAAATCAACTCCTAATGTCGTTTTCCAAGTCAATTAGAAGTAAATCTAACTTCATCAATTCTTCCATAATCATAAGTAATCAAACACCAAGAATGATAGAAAATTGATCAAATAGCTAAATTAATACAAAAATCATGAATCCCAGAATATTATCAAATTACAATGAAAAATATTAAATACATTATTATTCTAGAAAAAGAAAACAAAGGTTAAAGAAAGAACTCATAGACAGGTCTTCTTCTCTTGACAACCTCATTTGATCAATGCTCCTTTGGGGTGGTAATTTTATCTTTGAATACTAAGTAAGTAGCTTGGATCCTTCAAATCACACATTTGTCTTGTGTTTTTAATGTTTAAATAGGCTTCTAAGAGGCTAAAATTCATTCCCTAAGAGTCCTGGGCCAAGTAAAGATTGAAAAATACCAAAACTCTTGGAAATTACTAAATCTGCCCATAAATTAGAAAGCTCACCGATGTTGCATAGAGCGGAGCCGACGCTAGCTGTCCTATGCAAAGTTGGTGCCGGTTGTGCTCTGTTTGCCCTACGTCGCTCTATTTTTTTTTCTTGATTTTCACTCCCTTCCAGAATGGGGCTAGCACCGGCCGTGCACTGCAACAGTGATGATTTTGATGTTTTTTCATCATTTTCTGCAATAAAATTTCAAAACGCCTTTCTAAGGGTAAAATATCAAATATGAAGGATTATATCTAGTTATTACAACAAATGTATTACAAAACACCCTCAAATAATTAAAAAATATAGATGAATTTTACCCCTATCATGCACTCATTTAGTATCAGAGCCATATTCATTCTTTACTCTACTATGCTTGAGATAAGCATGGCCGAGTAAGGTTTTTACTTTTTCTTTCTATTTTTGCATGATGTAGTCTTAAATCTTTCTTCTTTTTTATTCTCTCTCTTTATTTCCTTCCAATATTCTTGCAACTAAATGGTTGAGTAGTAACTATGAGAACAGCTTATACTATAACACCCCGCTACTTACATACCAAAAAAATACTTGATTTTTTATTAATTAATAAGTAGTTTACTGCTAGAATATTTTACAAATCATTATTTCAAATATCGATTTATTAAACATCACCAATGCACAACAATTCTCCCACAATCATACTTAAGCAAATTTGTTCATGCCATGCTAAATATGTCTGCATGCAAAAAATGCTCATGCTATATGGTCCATATATTTCCCCAATTTCTAGGGGCATTTAGGGTGAGGTGTCATATATACAATTATTTTGTTGAATAACTTTATTTAAATCTTTGTTAGTGACATCACCTTGTTTATTTAAATTTTCTATTTTAAAAGGAGAGGCTGTAATTATATGACCTTCAATAGGAATTTTAATTTCTTTTGGAGGAGGAAATACAGATTCTTTTACTTTATTTTTAGCTATATACTATTTCTTGGCAATCACATTAATATATTCTTTTTGATTATATTTTCCAGAATAGTCATACCAATAATAAAAAAAAACTAAGTCTTTCCTAATTTTTTTGAGATCAGAACAATATTTTTCTCTTAATTTTAATCTTTCTTCAGAGGTTGCAGTAGCAAAATATGAATCTATTTGAAGTTGATTGCAATGTCTAGTCCATAGCTATTTTAAATATGTTTCATCTTATTCAAATTCACCATTGGACAAAATCACCATTAAAGTATCTGACATTTAGATTTTGTCGGACTAGAGAATTTTATACTGATATTATTTTCATAATTTACTTTAAGAATTTCTCCTAAAAAATCTACATTATTTAATCTTCGAGTACTCTGACTTTGAAAGAGTGGTCGTTGAGAAGAAGAAGATGCTATAGAAAAGGATTTGCATCTAAATTCAAGTTCAATATAGCCAGAAGAGGATTCTGTAATTCCATCAATTCTGTTAGATTCATAATGTCTTTTGGGATTAATCATGTTTTCAAAATTCCAGTTTGTATCATGAAAAACATCATCCTATTTAAGGAATCGAGGAACAAAAGTATTAGATCTTTCAAAATTAGTTTCTAATAAACATGTTTCTCTAGGATTTCCTGAATGACTTTCGGCTTTGGGATTTATTGTGGTTTTCATGACTTTATAATAGACAGAATAAATTAATCCAAGAGATTTGGATCTTAATTCAAAATCTATATTCTTAGTTTGAATATTTAAAGTTAATGTTTTATGGATATGTGGATCGGTCAAATCTACAGTGAAATTCGGATAATGGTTAAAGTAAATAGGGCTATTCGCTATGTTAGATTCAAGTACTGCTAACAAATTGTTATTAAAATCAAGATGCACTATGAAAAAAATGACTTTTGGCAACGCCAGAGAAAGTGTGGAGAAATTGCCCAAAACTATGGCAAATACATTTTTGTCACAGAAACGCCACAGTTTTCGAGGGGTGGGCGTTACTGCCATTGCAAAAAGTTGGCCACAGTTGTATAACCATGGGGAATACCTTTTGCTATGGATTTACCACACTTTTGGAGTCGTTGTAAATAAAGTGTGGCATTTGTTTATGGACTTTTGCCTTAGTTTTTCCCAACCGTGACAAGATTTTTCTAACATTTTACAACTATGGCTAATATTATATGTTACAATTAAGTTTCCGATGGAAATAATCCTTTTGTCACGGTTCTTTTCTAAATTGACATAACTGTGGGTAATGTCCATTTGCTACGATTTCCTTGCTGTTGTAAATAATACTTTTTGCCATGATTTAAAGCTTCAGAAAAAATCGTACGCCATTTTTGAAAAAATTTCCATATTTTTTACATCCGTAGTGAATGAACATTGAATTCAATATGATGATATTGACAAAATTTTTTTACATTCGCATTTTGACAATTTTTCCCCCTCTACTTTAACAAGATCATCATCTACTATACATATAGAACTATGAAAACCTTTAATATTAACAACCAACTATCATCCATTGAATGAACATTCAAAATGACATCTTCCATTACTAATAACTTAATATACACAAAAAAAGCTAAATGACGTTCGATAAGTATCATGAATCTAATCCTTGATATTAGTTCAAAATAGCCCAAAACAAAACCACAATTCTAACGATGACATCCATCAGAAGTCATAAAAATTCATTGAAGACAAAAAGCAATGACATAGTTAAATGAACCTTTAACCACCTTGATCTTCATTCCTCCTATTATTAAGAAAAAAAAGGGATAAGATTACTTCTTAATAAAGCTACAAATCTGAACTTCTAAAGTCATAACAAAATTGGTCTCAATATATGTAATCATCCATATGAATATAAAATTTGGAATCATAAAGCACATAAGCAGCTTTGAAGAAAGCTAATCTGCATTGACATTCACATGTTAATGTAAGAAGATTGATTTAGCACTAGTTAAAGTATCCAACCATCAACTCCAAGACCTAAATTCTTTTGCAAATTAGAGAAGTACTTCACTATTCGACCAGACAAAACAAGGGCAACATTGGCTTCCTCAACAAAAAAAAAAAAAAAAAAAAAGTGAACTTGATTGCAATTCTGTCCTAATGTTTATCAAAGAGAAAAAAGGTTCTTGTCTATCTCAGTTCAAGTATAAAAAAGAAATCACTTTCTTAAGGCTCCATTTTGTCATTATAAATAAGGGAAAAGAGGAAAATAAATAAATAAATAAATAAATACATTCAGCACTTCTAGAAGCATCTTACAAGAAAAAACACAATACCATATATTCAGTAATGATTCAAGTTTTTCCTAGAAAATACTTTCTTTAGCATCACTTCCTATATGTTTCTAGGTAATTTCTAGTATGTATGATGACTTATATGTTGTAAGAATATGTAAACATTTGTAGTTTCACATATTACAGCATCCAAAAAGAACTGATTACTGATTGACTTTCATGAGATTACATAAAAACCCTTGTATTTCCCTTCTCATTTTGCACTATGTCCTACTGCTCATTATGAATTGACTGTTCTAACTATCATATACTACTGTTTCTACAATGGTATCCATCACTAAAATTGTAAACAAAAGCCTTAACAACATGCCTAGGAAGCACATAATTTGAAGGATATGGATGTTAACTTCTGGATACAGAATAAATAGTATTATTAGGGAAAAAAAAAATCCTGAAGATGAGTTTTTGAATACGGAATGGGAACAAAAAATATGGTTAAAGGTGGCAGACACGTTCTGTTTGAACTTTCATGCCATGTTAAGTCTGTATACACTGAACTAAATATGAACTTTCAGTCTTTCAATTAAGAGAAAAATCAAATGAGTATCCAATTTATATTGTAATGTTAAGTAAGAATAGCCAATCAAGGTAAATCCAATAAAACACGCCACCTTCTTGTTAATTTCACAATAAAAGATTGTTAGTACTTCTTAGCCAAGCACTCACTAGTCACCACTAGTAACAAAGTAGCTACTATAATATCTAATTATACTTCAATAATGATTACCAATTACTACTTTTAAGGAAATTTAAAGAGAAAGAAAACTAAAAGCAGATAAAAGAATAAACCATGCATAATTTAATAGCTATTGCAAGTAGGAAAATTATATGCCAATCAGTGAGTTCTTCCTCTTTGGCATACTAATATATAGAACTACACATCTAAAGAAAGAATTGTTAAAGAAATCAAATGTGATGCTTGTAGACAAAATGAAACGTTACTCCTTGGTGCTTCTAGACTATCCTTAGTATCAACCAAGAAAATTATAGCTCAACTTCCAGATAAAGTGAAACTTAAAATGCTATGTGTCACCACGTCTGATTAATTATTAGAACTACAGTTCACAAAAATGAAAAAGAGAAAAAAAATATGTAAAGAAAACTAAAAACTCAGCTTCCAAACAACATGGATTGCGATGCTAATTGTTACCAACAAGTGTGAACAATCTTGAGAAGCATGCTCTATGGCTTAAGTAAGCATTCATGAGAAAAGCATTTGCATGCACCATCAAACAAGGATTATTTAAAAGTGAACCACAGAAAATTCTCAACAATTCTAGTCCTAATAGGAAATTTCAAGTGCAACTGCCAACAAACAATAAACATAGGAGGATCATAATATCCTATAAAATGAAGATGCATCACTATATCATGTAGGTGGTAATGTCCTAAATATAAACATCTAATAAATGAAGCCCCAATTTCCTCATCACCATAACAATACCATATATAAGCTATAATAAGTGATCCACTCATCATCATTATTTGAAACTAAAAGACTAATTAGATAAAAGCAAAAGAGTAGAATGAATTTGTGAGTTCTTGCTAAAGTGGTACTCTTACGTTAACCAAGTACAACAAAGTACAAAAAAAAAAAAAAAGCAAAATAAAGGTGATGTATTTGCTCATGTTATTAAATAGCATTTCCTAGGACCACAGTAGAACACTAATTACTTAAAGCTAGTCCATGTAAACCAACAAAATTCTCCATCAAACATTAAAAGTATTTTTAGATAGCATACATAGTATTTTTAGCATTTTCAGACTGAGATAATCCCAGAGATTGTTGCTGTTTAAAATAGAAAAGAACACCCAAATCTACGACATATATGTCTCCATTTTAGCTGCTGTGCTTTCAGAAATAGACAAGAACACCGTAGACTGTATAGTTAATACTAAAGCAGTTCTTTAACATCAGTTGCTTGCTTTTTCAAATCTTGACATTTTGAAATTTCAAATTCCCATAAAAGAATGATGAACGGGAAAATATTGCACATCATGGGCTGACCAAAAACAATGGATAAAATGATTGAAGGGCAATTTCAAAATCCAAAAAAATATACAAAGGGAAGATTGAACTATCAAACAACCACTAGTCTTTGTTAATCGTTACACTTGAAATATTAGCCTAGAAGAGATTAAATAGTATAAGCACTTGGAAATATGATTTTATTATTAGTTCAGTAACAGACATACTTTGACAGTATCTGTGCAAAACATGCATCCAGTATGCTTGAAACCAATACTACATCTACAAGGAAATGAACTTCGTAAGAACAAGTGCACTAAGCACTCAGAAGTTGATTTTGAAGAAAAATTGAACAAGAAATAATATCAAGGCTACATTATGTTCTAACCTAGAGTATCTACAAAGACCATCAGCCAAGGCTTCTTTACATTGTTTCCTATATTCTTTCCAACTCAACTCGTTTAGCGATTTAATCAAACTTAGTACTCAATAATTCGATTGTAATTATCTGTCACAAACTCAGATGGTGAACATGTTAAGATTCAGAAAATATGCAGGATGCTAGAAGATATATTCCCTAATGTCCACATATAATACAACCATCATTACATTTTTCAGACAGCATACATAAACTCTAATCCACATTGATCAAACTCTATTGGAAATAGTGCACATGGTTTGCTGCATGCAGCCTTTGAAATAAAAATGAATAAAATTAAGAATGAAAAGATTCCTAGATATCACTGATTAATTAACTGCTAATGCAGTTACAATTAACAAACACAGTGTATGTTCAGCATTTTCAGCATCACTACTCAGTATTTTCAGCATATCACTACTCAATTACTACTTAGCATTTACACAGCACTTTCAGACAACATCTACTAGTTGATATCAAAAGAACAAGTAATGGCTGCCATTAGAATATTTCCCTCAAACCATTAAAGCATCCACTGTAACACCCCACTACCTAGGCCCATCAGGGCCGGGGATGTTGCCCCATCCAAAGGACAAGGGGTCTTTATAACTAGGCCACACAATCGAAAATAAAATAATACTTAAAAATTTAAACTTATTACAACCCAAAATTCAAGAACAAATTCAAAATAAACTGTTTACTATCATCTCTCAAAACAATACATAAAATAAATAACACAATGTCTTCAAAGCAGGCAACAAACTAGTTACTCATCTCCACAGCATGATCAAACTGAAAACATGGCATAAAAGGTGATGAGATAAAATCTCAGTAAGCCCGTGTGTGCTTTGAGTATTTAAGGTAAAACAGTTTATGAATGTAGGTTGTAAAAATTGTATAAGAGAAAGTGCTGGCAAGTAAGAAATAAGGATTAAAATAAAGAGTGGCGTTTTCCTTTTCAAACCATACAAGTGCACAATAAATACAACCACTTAAATGGGAAGCCATGGGTTACCACACATTGGGCCCCATGACCATACAACGGTCAGAATGCCACACTTTGTGCAGATTGACAAAAAGGTAGGTGATCGGTCTACCGGGTAAGATACTCTTTATTCTCTACACCCAAACAAACCGGTTGTCCATTCCGGAAACACACAGTCCACCTGATTGAAATTTGCTAGCTCGGACCGGCATGACTAAGTAGTACTGTCGCTTCTCTAAGTTGAGTTCATCTTCTGGAGGTGGCCTTCTACCAGAAGACTCACTCTTGCTCTTCAAAATTAGTACTACTAGCCTACTCTTATTGAGTAATCAATGTTGATTGTCTCACTTGGGAGAAAATGGATAAAACATTGCTTTACTTGGAAATAGAAATTAAGGGTTTCTAAGATTTGTTTCAAAATTGAGTTTTAGAAAGAGTTTAGTGTTTGTGCAAAACTGCTTGTTTGGTTTTCGAAAGAGTGGTCTGATTGAACAAGAAATGAAACAGTCCTTAATTGCCTTTACAAAATGAGTGTTCTTACACTTCGCGTTTGGCTTGCCATAGTAACCTTTTGTCATCAAATAAGTTTATGCAGGAGCTTACCTGATCCTTTGCTTGCAAATTCACAAATCTTCCAAAGCTGACCTAACCCCGCCTGGGGTAAACACAAACCATATAGTTATACTCAAGCTATACTTGCTTCCATAAATAATCCTAATTCAACTTATTACAATCATAACCCTAATGTCCTAAGCTTTAAGGCTAGATGATAAAGGGTTTTATAAAATAAGTCTAGCTTGATAAATGAAAATAACTAGGGGTTGTAAAATAATTACTAATAAATTATAGGTTCAAATGTAAATCTTGAGTGTTGTTATTAATAAATAAACTTGGTTTTAATTGATGAAGGATCCTAAGTCCTAGATGATATTAAAATAAATTATTACTAATCTCTTAATTAGTAAGTATTAGATAGAAAGTAATTAATAAATAAAATTAATAATAAATAAATTTTATTAAATTTTGATCAATAGATAATAAATAAATTTCAATAGTATTTATGAATATATGGCCTATTATTATTTATATAAAAAGGCTTTATTTATTATTATTGTTATATATAAATATTTATATATATTATTTTTAACAAAAGATATCATTTATTTGGCTAAAATATCACTATTCCATTTAATATTCCAAATCCAACTTCCTAGAGTTTTCGAAATTATAGGTGGAAAATATAGTTTTAATTTTATTTAACGTAATAAAATTGGCTGATTAAAATATCTTAGGATCAACAGGGTCATGATCATAATTTTTCTATTGCTAACAAGAATCATGAACATAAACTCCAACATCAATTAACAAACTATTCAATTCATGAATAAAGGCTTAAATCCAAACCTACTATCACATGGCTAAATCTCTACTAAACATATTCAAATTCATGGTTTCAATTAAAACAAGAACATAATACCCTATTCACCAAAGGTGACATAATATCTAGTATGCTTAAACATCCAAACTCACTCAAATCATGAAAAACATGCATCGATCCACAAGAACTATCATAAAACTTAACCATGGCAAAGCATCCTCATGCTCCAATCTTAAGTACTCCTTCATACATAAGCACATACTCAAACCTCAATCATATTCTATCCTTTTCTAGCAACATCTAAGAGACATGATTTTAGAATTAAAGAGAAGGTTAAAGAGAAATACTTGGTTGACAACAACCTTGATGAAGATTCAAGGAGATCCACACGCTTAGGAGGCTTGATTCATCCAAGAAGGAGAAAGAAGAAAAACGGCCATGGTTGATCCAACCATTTCGGCCGAGAGAGAGAGAGAGAGAGAGAGAGAGAGAGAGAGAGAGAGAGAGAGAGAGAGTATTAGTATATCATCATGTTTAAAGATTGAAGGGAAAGAAGATGAATAAAATCATTCTTGGTTACCTTGATAGAGTTCCTGAGACTTCAAGAGAAATTCTAGTTTTTGATTCGATAGCATATTTTTGTTTTCAATATTTAATGTTATAAAATCCAGAAATGGACTCTAGGGAGTGAGTTGACGTGATCTGGAGTTTTTGGAAGGGATTTGAGGTGTTTAGAGTGGTCTTAGGCTTGAAGAAAGCTAGTGTGTGTTCTTAGTGTTCTTGGAGAAATAGAGACAATTGGAGAGAAGCTGGACGAAGTTGCTGAAAGGTATTGGTCGAATGGTTTGAGGGATTCTTGTGATTTGATTTTCAGATTAGGGAGAAGAGGGAAATCTAGTCATTTGAATTTCAAAGGGAGTAATTTATGGAGTGAATTAAGGTAGAAGATATGGTAGAGTAGTTTGATTGATGGAGGTTCTTTGGAGAGGTTTGCTGTGGTTTTTGCTGAAGTGAATGAGGTTTGAAGGAGCTATAGGGTGTCCAAAATTCTGAGTGTAATGGTTGGAGAATTTCTAGTTGTTTGAAGCTTAATCTATGGAAGTTTTCATGGAGTAATTTGTTGGAATTTTGAACTTTAATTGGAAGCTTGATTTGAGTAATTGAAGGTTGAATTTAAGGTGTGGCTATGGTGTTCATCATGCAGGTCAGTGGGGAGGGTGATGAAGTTCAGTTCATGGCTGACTAAGGTTGATTTCACAGAAAGTTGAAGTGATTTTCAGACAAGGCTTGAAGAGGGAGCAAGGCTAGAATTTTTCCTGGTTGGTCATTCGAATGGTTTGCTGGAATTTTTGTGCAGTTTTTTCTACAATATTCCAGCCGACTTGCAGAGAATTTGGAGAGGTATTGGAGGGTCCTTTAAGGCTAGTTTCCAGCTTCCTTTATGGAGGAAAGACAGAGTTAAATTACTGGGTTGAAGGGTAGAAGAAACAGCTTGGTTTTTGTCCTGCCATGCTGCGAAACTTGCCTAGAATTTTTCTAGTTTGCACAGCTTTGTGTAGTCTGATTTTAGCAAGGAAGATCAGTCTTCAAGCTGAATAAGTTGGTCATTTTTCTGGAAGCATTTGAGTAAGAAAAATGGTTGATGTTTTCAAAAGCTAGGTTGCCCAATAATCTGGAAAAATTTTCAGATTGTTACCATGAAGAATATGAGTACTTATGGAGTGGAGTTTGAAGGTTCAACAATGGAGATTAATTCTCTTGGGAACCTTCCTTAACCCTTCCCTATTTTCAGCCAAAACTCTATCCTCTTAGAGTCATTTTTGAAATTCCAAGGTCAATACACCTTGCTGAATTTTCTGGAATTAAAACATGGATTTGGATAAATTGAATAAGCTTAGTTGGTGAGAATTTAAGGTAAGCTAGGGAACAAAAATGGCATGGATCCCTTAAGAATTCTTGTAGGGCATAAGAATAGGGTTAGGACTTTCCCTTCATGTCTCCCTTAGGACAACACTCCTACTTCTACTTATGGCATGCTAGGGATGAAAATACTCTACCTTATATAAAATTAAATTTAATCATGATAAAACTTAATTGGTGGGATTCGAACTCAAGACCTTAGAGATTAATTCCAAAGCTCTAACCCCTAAACCACAAAAACTCTTGCTCTCATTTTCTCTCTCAAATATTCTTCCTATTTAATCCTCAAGCTATCTTCTTATCATCATTTCAAGCAAAATTACCATTTTACCCATCATACTCAATAAGCACAATTAAGCCTTCTAGACTATAAATTATAATTCTAAAGCACATAAAATCATTTCAAAAAATATTTATGCATGAAAGAAAATACGATATGCATCCCGACCCCCTACTCTAAGGTTGGTTTTAGGTGGGGTTTCACTTTCTCTCCTCCTTAGGAGAATTTCGTCCTGAAATTCACGCATACCTCTATCTCAGATCGGGATACTTCCGCTTTACCCACTCTTGTATTTCCCATGTGGCATCTCGCGTGCCATGATGCTCCCACTGCACCTTTACTATTGGAATCTGCTTGTTCCGGAGAGTTTTGATTCTTCGGTCCAATATCCTTACGGGTTTCTCCACATAGCTCAGGTCGGGTTGCAACACCAATAGCTCATCGTTCAAAACATGACCAGATCGGCATTGTACTTTTTCAACTGTGAAACATGAAACACGTCGTGAGTTCTTGTCAATCCATTGGAAAATCCAATCGATACACCACCGGCCCAATTCTCTCCTTTATCAGGAACGGTCTCAAATACCTTGGATTCAGCTTCCCACCCCTTGGATGCTTCAAGATTCCTCTACTCGGTGTTAATCTTAGGAATACCCTATCTCCCACTTGGAATTCTAACTATCTCCATCTATTGTCTGCATAGCTCTTTTGTCGGCTTTGGGCTGCTTTCAACCTTTCCTTGATTAACTTAACATTGTCCAACATTTCCTGAACACAGACTTCTTTGGATTTGCTTATATGACCATCTTCTGACCAACTCCAGTATAGCGGTACTTGACATTTGTGTCCATACAGTACCTCATACGGAGTCATCCCAATCGATGCCTACTAACTGTTATTATACGACAACTTCGCATACGGCACACATTCGATCCATTTATCTCCGAAATCTAGTACACACACTCTCAGCATATCCTCTAGTATCTGTATAACCCTTTCTGACTAACCATAAGTTTGTGGAAGTGCCATCGTACTGAACTTCAAACTCGACCCCATTGATTCTTGAAATTTGCCCCAAAATCGAGATGTAAACCTCGGATCTCGATCAGACACAATATTTGAAGGCACTCCATGTAGTCGGACTATTTCTCGCACATAGTTCTGAGCTAACTTCTCTATGGAATCCCTTACATTTACTGGTAGGAAATGCGCTGATTTGGTTAGTCGATCCACCACTACCCATGTGGCGTCCTTTTGGGTTCTTGACATAGGAAGTCCGGTAACGAAGTCCATGGTTACTTCCTCCCACTTCCATTCAGGTATTGGCAACTGTTGCAATAGTCTTGCTGACTTTTTGTGCTCTGCTTTGACCTTCTGACAGGTGAGACATGTTGAGATATACTTAACCACGTCCTACTTCATGCTGGGCCACCAATAGGCCCTTTTCAGATCTTGTTACATTTTGATTTCTCCCGGATGAATGGCGTACTTGCTCTTATGCGCCTCTTCCAAAATTCTGTCTTTCAACTGATACTCTTCAGGTACACACAACCAATCTCTAAAATACAAAACTCCCGCTTCATCCTGTCAGAATTCACTGCCTTACCGATAGAGCTCCTTGTCCTTGAAAAGCTGAAATTCTACATTACTTTGCTGAGCTTCAATAATTTCTTACCTTAGATTTGGTATCAACTTCAGGTTGCTAACACACAATTTTCTCCCTTTGCACTTTCACTCTTCTATCCAACACATCTTAAACCACTTGAATCTCCTGCATCCTTAGTTTGGCCATACTGACTTTTCTACTCAGGGTATCAGCATCAACGTTGGCCTTCCCGGAATGATAGTTGATTAGACAACGGTACTCCTCCAAAAATTCCATTGATCTTCGCTGCCTCAGATTCAAGTCCTTCTGGGTGAAGATGTACTTCAGGCTCTTATGATCAGCGAACACTTCATATTCAGCTCTGTACAGGTAGTGTCGCCTGTTGGATTGTATGCCCTCTTAGACTAGGTTTCTGATGTAAAATCGAATATTTTAATAAAAGAATTTATTTTCAAAAATTGTTTGTGAATTTACTTTTTGTTTGTGCACAATTTTCGTTTGGAACAGACCCATTATGTTTAAATAAGTGGTCCATGTGAATGGTGGTCTTTCACAGTAAGGTATGGATTACGGGTTCTTTAACACATAAACATTTGTTCTTAACCTATTGATGAGACTGAGAATCTCATCATGTTTAGGTTATTATGTTATGAATTTCAAATGGGGAATGGCTTACCTTTAGCCAGTGAGTAGTCCACTCACTTCATGACATAAGTGTATTTCGAATACGTAGGACATGACTTGTAGTAGTGGTTTCTAAAAGTACTATATGATAGAAACCTCGACTATTACCGCTACAGCGTGGACTAGTACTCTACGACTTGAATATAAGTTGGTGGTCTGACGAAGCTGGAAGCATATGCTTTGATATGATATAGTTGAGGTTCTATAGTAGAACTAATATACTTGTGTATTGGGTATATGTAGCTAGTTAGTTAAGACAGACTTGTACAAGATAGTTTTTGCACTATATCACCCCTTGTGGTTGTCTGAATGGTCTAAAATGTCCAGGGCCCTGGGAAACATGACTTGTATGTTTGCTCTAGGGTAGCTCTCTTGGAAAGCGGAAACACTCCAGGAAGTCGTGGATAATTGGACTAGAAGCCTAAGGATGGTAGATGTCATTTAGAGGGGTGTTAGTACACTTCTTCCTCTCTAAATGTACGGCGATGTGTAGAGGGGTATTTTAGTCATTTCACCTGTAGGTCAGAGACTTTGCTAATGCATAATTGTCCTTGGGGTCAATATTTCCTTATGGTGATATTAGGAAATATTTAAAATGCAAAATACAGCTATTTATATAGTAGGGGTACTTTGGTCATTTTAACAACCAAGGCGATGTGTCTTTTTGGTTCTCGGAATAGCCCGTAAGTCCTAACTAATTTTGGGTTGAGGAATTGGTCTCAGTTCAAGAGGATTTTATTTTATTTGATTTTATTCAGGATGTCTAATTTATTATTAGACTGGAATAAAATAAATAAATAAAATAAAATAGAAGTTGAGAGAAATTAGTTATCTAGTTTAATTGGTTAATAAATTATTCAAGGTCTAGGTCTAGTATGAATAATTAAGAAATTAACCTGGGCTTAAACTAGGGGAAATAATTAATATTTAATTATTTATTGGGTTATTTATATAGGCCCAATAAATAAATAATTAAAGATTAATTATTTTGGTTCATTTGGGCTCATTAATTATTTATTGGGTTATTTATATAAGCCCAGGAAATAAATAATTAATGTTTATTATTTTGGGCTTTTTTGGGTCCAAGAGAAATAATAAATATTTTTCCGGCCCAATAGCTTGGACCTTAGGGTTTTTTTTTCCAGATACAGTTAAGAAGAGTTTAGGGTTAAGCCAAACTGGTTCTCAAGATAACATTCGGGTGTTTTGAAATATGATATCCCAGGGATATGTTTATCAGATATTGAGAGATTTAATTTTGGCTGACTAATAAAACAAGTCTCTGGAGAAAGAAAACCCGGATCTCCTAACCAAAAATAAGTTCTCACGTCTAGCTCTCTCTCTCACGTTACCTCTCCTCTGTTGTTCTTCTTGTTTTTTTGCTAATCAATTGCAAGAGAACCAAGGAGATTCGAGATCGTTCCTCTTCACCGTTGTGTTAATCTACTAGAGGTTGGGCTGTGGTATATTCCAAGAGCTGAAAGACTTGGCGTTCATGCAAACCAGGCGAAGTAGGATGTTAGCGGGTTTTCAACCGGAAGCTTCTTCAAGTGGGCAAAGCGAAGCGATTCCTATCGTTCAATCCACTCCTACTCAACCTAATAGGCCTAAGGAGCGCAAATGTATGATCTTCACACTTTCGTGTGGCCTCTAAGGCTTGCGTTTTTTCCCTCTCTATTTTTTTTAGTTCAAGCATGCTTCCTCTATTTTCCCGTCCCTCATCGCCATTTCTTTAAAGCGAACACAATGGCAGCCAACTTTAGATCATGCGTGGGGTAATTGATTTCATGAGGCCTCAACTTCCGAGAAGTATAGGCGATCACCTTCTGGTCTTGCATCAAAATTTCTCCCAAACCTTCCTTCGAAGCATCGGTATACAGTGAGTAAGGCTTATTTCCCTCTGGCAGGCTCAACACTGGTGTTGTCATCAATCTCTATTTCAGCTCTTGGAAACTCTTCTCACATTTTTCACTTCAAACGAATAGTACGTCTTTCCTCAGTAGTCGGGTCATAGGCGATGTGAGCGTTGAAAATCCTTTGATAAACCTCGTATAATAGCCAACCAATCCCAAGAAGCTTCGAATTTCGGTGATGTTTTTCGATTGCTTCCAGTCTGAAACTGCTTCAACTTTTGCTGGGTCTACTTTGATTCCATCCTTGGTCACCATGTGGCCAAGAAATGCCACACTATCCAGCCAAAACTCACACTTGCTAAAGTTGGCGAAAAGCTTATGCTCTCTTAGCTTCTCCAATACCAGCTTCAAATGTTCTGCATGCTCCTTCGGACTCTTGGAATAGATAAGTATGTCATCGATGAAGACTACCACAAACTTGTCCAAGTAGGGTCGAAACACTCGATGCATCAAATCCATAAATACTACTGGTGCATTGGTTACCCCGAATGGTATCACCACGAACTCATAGTGACCATATCTTGTATTGAAGGCCGCTTTGGGAATATCCTCCTCTTTTATCCTCACTTGATTGCACCCTTGCCTCAGATCCAGCTTGGAGTAACAACTGGACCATTGCAACTGGTCGAATCTCGTTAATCAGCGGTAAGAGGTACTTATTCTTGATCGTCAGGTTGTTCAAGCCTCGATAGTCGATGCACAGCCTAAGAGTCCCATCTTTGATGAGACTCCACTTCATCATAGAGGACAATGACCGATGACAAGAGCTAGGACCAGGAAGCTTCGAGATGATTTTCAATTGATCATTAAATCATACTAGAGGATGAAGGAGGATTGGAAAGTTGAGGAAGATAGCCAAGAGTTCGTGTTGATGACCATTCGCGAAGGACCCCAACAAGAACTCAAACAAGCAGTAAAAGGGGATGAAACTTGACAAGGGAGGCTTTCTAGAGGACAGCCGGCGCCGGCTCCATGAAGCCAAACTGGCGCCGGCTCCATTCTATCCAACAACACTTCAAACACAACCTGAACCGATCGAAGACAGATCCAAACTGGCGCTGGCTTCCCCTTGGGCAACCGACGATTGCTCTGCGTTTTAATGCTTTTCTCTGGTTTTTCTTCACTTTTAATTGCTTGTAAAGACTTATTATGACCCAAAACTGTAATTAAACCTCATGGATTACTTAGCTAGGGTTAGGATAGTATAAATAGCACATTTAGTGATTTGACAAGATAATTCACTTCACTTTAATTCAAATTGAGAGAGAATCTTGAGAGGCCCTAGCCTCCTTATTCATCTTGTTCAAGACCAAACTTAAGGGTTAGTCCTTCTTTTGTAAGAGTCTATAAATCTTTTGGATAATCCAATGTTGTTTTCTTTGAATGGGTCTTAGTTGCTTTGTTCTTCTAATGTTTGTTTGGAATTCAATATTTGGGTGCCTATTTTCTCTATTTTATTTGTTCTTGTTTACCTTTGTTGCTTCAAGGATATTAGAGTGGGATTATAGTAGAACTTTTTACTCATCTTGAGGGTCTTTGAGGCTTTGTTCTTCAAGGGTTTGAAAGAGTATAGGTAGTTAGGTTACTTTCTCCTTTTGTCACCAGGAAAAATCTCTGTTTTTCGTCCCTTGGTTTGAACTGAACACATAGCCAACAAAACACCCGCAATACTAAGAAAAGCCACACATAAGAATCTGTATCAATCTTTCTTCTTCACAAACAACACAGGCGCTCCCCAGGGTGATGTGCTAGGTTTGATATAGTCTTGCTTCACTAACTCTTCTAGCTGCTCCTTCATTTCTTTCAACTTCGTCGGTGCCATCCGATATGAAGTTCGGGATACTGGTTCCGCTCTTGGAACTAGATCAACGGTGAATTCAACTTCTCGGCTGGGAGGTAGAGAAGTGAGTTCTGCGGGGAACACATCGGGAAAATTCTTTACTACCTCGGTATCCTCCAGAGTTCACTGGTCATTCAGCTTGTTTATCACATAAGCTAAATATCCTTAACATCTCTGCTTCAAAAATTTTCGGGCCTTAGCCCTAGGTATCAAATACTTTAATTCCTTTACTCTCTTGCCGTTGAATTCTAACACATCACACCCTAGTCTAATGAACTGAACCAATTTATTCCTACAGTCTACTCTAGCCCCATGCTTTGCTAGCCAATCCATTCCCAATATCAAATCATAATCAACAATATCCAGGACTATCAAATCTCCCTCCAAGCTTTCTCTCCCCACTTCAATTTTACAATTTCCACATACCGATTTTCTTGCACCATCTTCCCCAAAGGCGTACTCACCAATAATGTAAAAGGTAGTTCTATTCCATCCCAACCCAAATGATATGCGTAGTTCTTGTTTAAATAGGAATGGGTAGATCTAGAGTCTATAAATGCATTAATGAAACGTCCTTGGATAGTAAACGTACAATCCACTACTGCGCATTAGTTCCAACCTCTTCTCGGTTGAGAGCGAATACCTTTGCTTTCACTTGAGGCTTTGGGGCTCCACTCCCGCGTCATTGGCTCAATTGGCCCCTGAGTTCTGAGCTAGATTTTCTTGCCCGACTCGGTGAAGCTTAGGGCAGGTGTTCCGTAGGTGGTTTGGGTCTCCGTAGTGGTAACATTTTCGCTCACCTCCTTTGGACCAACAATTCTTCTCCATGTGGCCCCTTTTTCCACATTGCCTATATAACGGAAGATTCTATGTAGGACCAGTTGGTGTTGTCCGAGCATGCTTTCCCTAATTTTGCCACTGCTGGTTGGCGGGGCGCTTGTTGGATGGCTGCCTTTGGAAAGGTCCTTGTGGTTGCCTTGGTGGCTAGAAAGGTCTCGATGCCATTCTGTTGCCGTCCTCGTTTTTTGTCCGGGTGGCCGCGTCTACGACCCCTGAGTAGGTCGTTGGTGGAGAAAATGCTAACGCTCTTCTCAACTCATGCCTGAGTCCCTTGACAAATTGTCTTGTCTTGTTCTACTCAGTGTCCACCAACCTCTTGTAGTACTTTGATAATTGGGTGAACCAGCCGCGTGCTGAGCTATCGTCATACTTCCCTGCTTTAGATTCTGAAATTCATCTTCCTGCTTCTCTACTATCCACTGAAGGATATATTTAGCTCTGAATGCTTCCACAAAATTGGCCCATGTCCATTCCTGATTAATCATCTCCCAGTCGTCCTGAACTCACTGCCACCATGCCCGAGCTGGGCCATTTAAACAGAATGTAGCAAACTTCACTATTCGCTCCTCAGTGTACTGAAGCGTAGCGAATATATCTTCCATTTGCTCTATCCACTGCTCAGCTTTCTAATCCTACTCAGCTTCTCCCAAGAAGATGGGTAGTTGAAATTTTAGGAACCGCTCTAAGGCTTCGTCCTCCCCCTTGGGATTCCTCTGCTCAGTCAAGGTTTGGAGAATCTTAGCCATTTTGCTGAATGCTTGTCCCATTGTCACTCCAACAGGTTCTTTAGACCCCATTTCCAAATTTGGCCTACTCTCATCTCCCCTGTGGGTGACTACATTTAGGTCGTTTCAACCTCTGGTGCCATAGGTTTTGCCTCTGGAACCCTTATGCCTGATGTGGCTACACGACGCTTGGGTGCCATTCTAAACCATACCCAAATGATGAGTTTATGCATTCAATGTTTAAATTATTTCAGTTGAGCATGCATTCATAGTCAAATTCAAGTAAAAGGAAATCAGATGCAAGTTTTGTATAAGAGTTGTATATAAATTTCTCCCAAACCTTAGAGTACTCAGGTACTCTTATTTGCATAAATTTGAAATGAAAGTAGTAAACAGGAAGGCAATCCTTAACATAGAAGTTCATAGAAAGCGGTAAATAAAACATCCTAATTATAGCAGTCTTTAGCCTCCCTAGTCCTCATCAGAGTCTTCAAAATCGGCCTCATATAGCCATTCCCCAGAATTCTTAATGAAGTCTATCCTAGCCCCACTTGCAAAACCATCTATTGGCTTTTTCCCGGGTCGCCTAGAACTCTTCCTGGTCTCAACCTGGTTGGGTGGAGGTATAAAGGAAGGTCTAGGTGGAGATTCATAATCTACCTCTCCCGAATCATCACTATCAACTGACAAATCAACTACGGGACTAGGAAGGTGGGGAACATATTCCATATCTATCTTCTCATCTTCACTGTTAGAAACCAAATCTATCACAGGTATTGGGGGTGGCTCATTGATCGGGACCTCATCGTCACTGCTATCTTCCAAGGGAATAATTGGATGCGGTGCAGGCTGAGACACTGGTAGGTCTTCCGGGTAAATAAGGATAGGAGGATGCCATTGCTACCTTTTCTTTGTGGTTCTAAGCATTCTAACCATCCTACAGCATAAACAAGACAGGTTAGATAAAGGATTTAAATTTAATAAGACAGAACATATACTATCAATATTTGTCTAAACATATGCTCTGATACCACATGTAACACCTCACTACTTAGCCCATCAGGGCCGGGGATGTCGCACCGTCCAAATGACAAAGGGTCTTTATAACTAGGTCACACAAATGAAAATAAAATAATACATAAAAATTTAAACTTATTACAACCCAAAATTCAAGAACAAATCCAAAATAAATTGTTTACTATCATCTCTCAAAACAATACATATAATAAATAACACAATGTCTTCAAAGCAGACAACAAACTAGCTACTCATCTCCACAGTAGGATCGACCTAAAAACATGACATAAAAGGTGATGAGATAAAATCTCAGTAAGCCCATGTGTGCTTTGAGTGTTTTAGGTAAAATAGTTCATGAATGCAGGTTGTAAAAATTGCATAAGAGAAAGTGCTGGCAAGCAAGAAATAAGGATTAAAATAAAGAGTGTCATTTTACTTTTCAAACCATACATGTGCACAATAAATACAACCACTCAAATGGGAAGTCATGGGTTACCATACGTTGGGCCCCATGACCATACAACGGTCAGAATACCACACTTTGTGCAGACTGATAAAAAGGTAGGTGATCGGCCTACCGGATAAGATACTCCTCCTTCTCTACACCAAAACAAACCGGTTGTCCATTCCGGAAACACACAGTCCACCTGACAGAAATTTGCTAGCTTGGACCGGCATGACTAAGTAGTACTGTCACTTCTCTAAGTTGAGTTCATCTTCTGGAGGTGGCCTCCTACCAGAAAACTCACTCTTACTCTTCAAAACTAGTACTATTAGCCTACTCTTATTGAGTAGTCAACGTTAATTGTCCCACTTGGGAGAAAACGGATAAAATATTGTTTTACGTGGAAATAGCAATTAAGGGTTTCTAAGATTCGTTTCAAAATTGAGTTTTAGAAAGAGTTTAGTATTTGTGTAAAAATGCTTGTTTGGTTTTCAAAAGAGTTGTCTGATTGAACAAGAAAGGAAATAGTCCTTAATTGCCTTTACAAAATGAGTGTCCTTACACTTCGCGTTTGGCTTGCCATAGTAATCTTTTGTCATCAAATAAGTTTATACAGGAGCTTACCTGATCCTTTGCTTGCAAATTCACAAATCTTCCAAAGCTGACCTAACCCCGCCTAGGGTAAACACAAACCATATGGTTATACTCAAGTTATACTTACTTCCATAAATAATCTTAATTCAACTTATTACAATCATGACCTTAATGTCCTAAGCTTTATGGCTAGATGCTAAATGGTTTTATAAAATAAGTCTAGCTTGATAAATGAAAATAACTAGGGGTTGTAAAATAATTACTAATAAGTTATAGGTTCAAATATAAATCTTGAGTGTTGTTATTAATAAATAAACTAGGGTTTAATTGCTGAAGGATCCTAAGTCCTAGATGATATTAAAATAAATTATTACTAATCTCTTAATTAATAAGTATTAGATAGAAAGTAATTTATAATAAATAAATTTTATTAAATTTTGATCAATAGATAATAAATAAATTTCAATAGTATTTATGAATATATGGCCTATTATTATTATTTATATAAAAAGGCTTTATTTATTATTATTGTTATATATGAATATATATATATTATTTTTAACAAAATATATAATTTATTTAGCTAAAATATCACTATTCCATTTAATATTCCAAATCCAACTTCCTAGGGTTTTCAAAATTATTGGAGGAAAATATAGTTTTAATTTTATTTAACGTAATAAAATTGGCTGATGAAAATATCTTAGGATCAACAGGGTCATGATCATAATTTTTCTATTGCTAACAAGAATCATGAACATAAACTCCAACATCAATCAACAAACTATTCAATTCATGAATAAATGCTTAAATCCAAACCTACTATCACATGGCTAAATCTCTACTAAACATATTCAAATTCATGGCTTCAATTAAAACAAGAACATAATACCCTATTCACCAAAGGTAACATAATATCTAGTATGCTTAAACACCCAAACTCACTCAAATCATGAAAAACATGCATCGATCCACAAGAACTGTCATAAAATTTAACCATGGCAAAGCATCCTCATGCTCCAATCTTAAGTACTCCTTCATACATAAGCACATACTCAAACCTCAATCATATTCTATCCTTTTCTAGCAACATCTAAGAGACATGATTTTAGAATTAAAGAGAAGGTTAAAGAGAAATACTTGGTTGACGACAATCTTGATGAAGATTCAAGGAGATCCACATGCTTAGGAGGCTTGATTCATCCAAGAAGGAAGAAGAAGAAAAACGGCCATGGTTGATCCAACCATTTTGGCCGAGAGAGAGAGAGAGAGAGAGAGAGAGAGAGAGAGAGAGAGAGAGAGAGAGAGAGAGAGAGTATTAGTATATCATCATGTTTAAAGATTGAAGGGAAAGAAGATGAATAAAATCGTTCTTGGTTACATTGATAGAGTTCTTGAGACTTCAAGAGAAATTCTGGTTTTTGATTCGATAGCAGATTTTTGTTTTCAATATTTAATGTTATAAAATCCAGAAATGGACTCTAGGGAGTGAGTTGACGTGATCTGGAGTTTTTGGAAGGGATTGGAGGTGTTTAGAGTGGTCTTAGGCTTGAAGAAAGCTAGTGTGTGTTCTTAGTGTTCTTAGAGAAATGGAGAGAAGCTAGACGAAATTGCTGAAAGGTATTGGCCGAATGGTTTGAGGGATTCTTGTGATTTGATTTTCAGATTAGGGAGAAGAGGAAAATCTGGTCATTTGAATTTCAAATGGAGTAATTTATGGAGTGAATTAAGGTAGAAGATATGGTAGAGTAGTTTGATTGATGGAGGTTCTTTGGAGAGGTTTGCTGTGGTTTTTGCTAAAGTGAATGAGGTTTGAAGGAGCTATAGGGTGGCCAAAATTCTGAGTGTAATGGTGGGAGAATTTCTAGTTATTTGAAGCTTAATACATGGAAGTTTTCACGGAGTAATTTGCTAGAATTTTGAACTTTGATTGGAAGCTTAATTTGAGTAATTGAAGGTGGAATTTAAGGTATGGCTATGGTGTTCATCATGCAGGTTAGTGGGGAGGGTGATGAAGTTCAGTTCATGGCTGACTAAGGTTGATTTCACAGAAAGTTGAAGTGATTTTCAACAAGGCTTGAAGAGGGAACAAGACTAGAATTTTTCCTAGTTGGTCATTCGAATGGTTTGCTGGAATTTTTGTGCAGCTTTTTCTGCAATATTCCAGCCGACTTGTAGAGAATTTGGAGAGGTATTCGAGGGTTCTTTAAGGCTGGTTTCCAGCTTCCTTTATGGAGGAAAGGCAGAGTTAAATTACTGGTTTAAAGGGTAGAAGAAACAGTTTGGTTTTTGGCTTGCCATGCTGCGAAATTTGCCTAGAATTTTTCTGGTTTGCACAGCTTTGTGCAGTCTGATTTTTGGCAAGGAAGTTCAGTCTTCAAGCTGAACAAGTTGATCATTTTTCTAGCAGCATTTGAGTAAGAAAAATGGTTGATGTTTTCAGAAGCTAGGCTACCCAAGAATTTGGAAAAAATTTCAGATTGTTATCATGAAGGAGATGAATACTTATGGAGTGGAGTTTGAAGGTTCAACAATGAAGATTAATTCTCTTGGGAACCTTCCTTAACCCTTCCCTATTTTTAGCTAAAACTCTATCCTGTAAGAGTCATTTTCAAAATTCCAAGGTCAATAAACCTTGCTGATTTTTTTGGAATTAAAACATGGATTTGGATAAATTGAATAAGCTTAGTTGGTGAGAATTTAAGGTAAGTTGGGGAATAAAAAGGTCTTGAATCCCTCAAGAATTCTTGTAGGGCATAAGAATAGGATTAGGACCTTCCCTTCATGTCTCCCTTAGGACAACACTCCTACTTCTACTTATGGCATGCTAGGGACGAAAATACTCTACCTTATATAAAATTAAATTTAATCATGATAAAACTTAATTGGTTATTCGAACTCAAGACCTTAGAGATTAATTCCAAAGCTCTAACCACTAAACCACAACAACTCTTGCTCTCATTTTCTCTCCCAAATATTCTTCCTATTTAATCCTCAAGCTATCTTCTTATCATCATTTCAAGCAAAATTACTATTTTACCCTTCCTACTCAATAAGCACAATTAAGCCTTCTAGACTATAAATTATAATTCTAAAACACATAAAATCATTTCAAAATATATTTATGCATGCAAGAAAATATGATATATATCTCGACCCCCCTACTCTAAGGTTGGTTTTAGGTGGGGTTTCACATCCACTACTCATAAGCTGACTGAAACCACATGTTATACCCACTGAATCCATACAAAACAAGGGATATCACCATAAAATAAAATAGAAATGTCTGCTAGGCCATTATGCTCAAAACGCAACACTAAAGAAAATGACTATTGGAAGCTATTGGCGGCATTTAGAGAAAAGGGAGGAAGACATGGAAATGTTTGCGTACCTCAACCAAGAAGTTCTTGACTTCATCGAAGAGAAGGTAGCAACTTTGCCCTTTAAAAGGTGAAAGAATAAATCTTCAGGAAGGTGAATAAAGTGAGGCGATTATTTTGGTTTTGTTGTTGTTTGGAGAGGACTTAGCCCAGTGGTCTTGATGATGTGAGTTGGCTGGTTGCTTTATTTTTAGGAGAAGGAGAGAAAGGAAAAGGTTTTGTTGTGTGCAGAATTTCTTTTAGCTTTGATGGTGTTTAAGGTGGTTGAAACAAGCTTTTGGTATGTCAACTTTCGATTGAAATAGTGAAAAGAGGGAAGAGAGGAGAGTGGTAGTGTCGCTACTATTTTGGTCTTTGAAAAGGGAAGGGAGGAAAAACTGATTTGGTTGTGGTGAGTTTGTCTTGGGTTGATGATGTTCAAAGTAGCTGACTAGCTTGTGGTATGTGCTTTTTGGCTGAATCGTTTTAGTATGTTAGGACAAAGCTTTACACAGCATTTTTAGCATATCACTACTCAATTACTACTCCGCATTTACACAATATTTTCAAATAGCATATATAGCATTTTCAGCATTTTCAACCAGAAACTACTTAGCATTTTCAGCATCACTACTCAGCATTTCAGAGACTATTCCATTACTACTTAGCAATATTATGCATTTTTTAGCTGGAAACTACTTAGTATTTACACAGTTAAGCATATTCAATACATGAGCTTTTAATGCATGATGCAAGTGAGAGGAATTTACAGCAAGAAGTCCTTATTGAGTCATCAGATTTAACTAACTAATAACAATAATTATGCATTAATGTCTCACCATATTCTATTATCTTCTAAGTCCAAGTTAATACTAAAATCCCCTGAACATTTTAGTTAAGATAAAGAGATGAGGCATTTGGAATAATGTTGAGATGGAGAATGAAGGCAATAATTATACCCTGTCTGTTGCATTCTCGCATTCAAGAAGATGCTTGTTCGGATTTGAATTAAAGCGTTGAGCACTTGAGGTATCGGTCGCCTAAAATAAGTAGAAAGTTAGTATAAGTATAAAATTAATTAGCAATTAAGAATCACTTACAAGTATCTATTTTAGACCTGGTGACCATTGTTTGTGCAAGGAAGGCTATGATTTTTCTCCATCGAAGCTACTATTTCATCCACTCGAACATTAAGTGTATTAATTTGACCTTGAAAACTTCCTAGCATGCTATCAAATTTTGAGGTCAAATCATTTTGAAATTTCTCCAGGAGCTTATTTATATACTCTTCAAAGCTAGAATACATGTTACTTCCACCACCAATAAGCATTGAGCAAGTCAGACCTAATCCCATTGTTCTGACATAGCAATGCCCCTCAGATCTCATAAATTCTTAGAATATTTGTTGTCTCGTTCCGACGTACGCTCTTCAGGAGGCAGTTCCTCAAGCCTTGCATTCATTTCACTCTGCATAATGGTTCATGTGTGAAACAATTTATCATAAAAAAAAAATAAACTTTAGGCATTATACATAATACAATAAATAATATCTAAGAGGTAGTGGTTCATTACAATTAGTCTAGCTGCTTCTGCATCTCCAATGACTTCATTTGCATCCATCCGTGTTTTCATATAGACAGATAGCATATCTATTTCCTTACCTTTCTTTGTCATCTAAAATATGGAAAGTGAAAACTTGTACCATTTATTTAAAAATAATAAAAAATAGGAGAAAATGTTGTATAATGAAAATGTGACTACTTACATCAGCTCGTATTACCACAAATGGTGTTCTGCCACATTTGTGAGGAGGGCCATGCATTCCATGATTACGCTTATTTTTTTTAGCAGCTTCCTACCAAAGTGTAATAAATAACTCATAGTCATTTTCATCAAATTAGTATAAATTGAGATAAACAACATTCTATCTTAACTAAAAAATAAAGTTTATTAATGGAGAACTACATAAATTAAATTATGATTTGATTTGGAACGAACTAGTACTTTCACTTGCTCCAAACTCCAATAATCCACCAGCACTTTCCACTGCTCAGGCTCAAACCTTGAAGGAACAATGGCTAAAGCCCCCTCTTCAGTTTTGTTGATACAGTGGTTCTTCTTTAACTGGCTTTTCCATGATCTCTATTTTTCATCAAGTAACTTCATGTAATTAATCTTATATGCAGGAGGGATGGTGCTCTTTGACTTCATTAAAAAAAAAAAAAACTGACAAATGAAGAAAAAGTTAAGAATATACTTAGTCTAATAGAATAACAAGCATGACAAAAAATTAAGACAAAATGATACACTAGTAATTTACTTGAATATCTGCCCAAACACTAACTAAGATATCTTCTGGAATGTCTCTCCATATCTCATAAGTAAGGGGTAGTCGGATACCATCACGAGCAACATTACCAAGATAGGTCTTGTAGGTCCAATTGGTTGCAAAAGCTCATTAAATGTAATGGAAATAGTTTCTCCTTCTGCAAGATTTATAGGCTTTGAAGGACCCCTTCCTTTTTTCTTCAAGTTATTCCCATGTTCTTGCCCAGGAAAAAAAGAAGAAGAAAGAAATCATTAGTATTAAATTTGGACCATTAGCAAAGTGTAGTGCAATGTTGGTGAATGGATGCATGAGAAGTATATATGACATTTGGAATCATAAAGCAATACTTAAAAGGAGCATTAGAAATTCCAGTAACAATGGGACTACTACCCAAAATTTGTCAAAGGAAAATATTATTTCTGCACACAGATGATCTCTCCCTCAAGCTGTATGAACCAAAAAAGGCCATGTGCTAGCAAGAATATGCAAATTTTAAACATTTTTGTACTCTGAGAGGCATTATCTAGCTACCCCTTTTGTCCTTAAGCAAGATTGTAAGTGTATCTATATTTTAGTTCCATAAACTGTGGTGCAGAACAACGACCAAACAGGACATTTTTTGGCTAAAAAATGGAAGAACCAACCCAACAATTTCAGAATAGAGCAAAGCATCCTCTAGTTAAAGTTTTGTACATGATATAAGTGGGATTATGGAAGACTTTATAGTCCAGAAAAAGGGTAAACATTGGCCCGACATTTTCTTTTTTCTGACCAAGAGTTTTAGCAGCTATATGTATATATCAATCAGTATTTTTGTAGTAAAAAAAAGTTCATGAAAAGATTTTATAGTAAAGAAAATATGTCATGCATGCTAAAGATTCAATTCTAGTGGGACTACAGTGTAATTTCTTGCACAGAAAGGCAGTGTATCACCTTTTATTTATAGTTAAAACAACAATCCAAAAAATGCAAAATTGTCTATCTCAGTAATATTTTATAGAAAATGTTCAAAAAAATGTACAATATTATTCTAGTATCTTAGTAACATTATGCATGCTTAGTATTATTTTGTCCAGGATTATCTAACTCAGTTAAACAAATATAAGCTAGAAACTGGAAATTGTCTATATACCAAATATAACACCTCATGTACCTACTTCATTAGTTGGTTGTGAATCCATCCTTGTTGCATCTAGCATGTCATTTCCATATTGACCACTGACATCAACTTCTTTAGGTGGGCCTCTATAAGCATGAAAAGTGCTTACATTATCAGTTTGAGAACCATCAAGAGTATGTATGCTGTGGGTGACACATACCTCTTGTGTTAGAAGTAATAGCTAACGTAGGATTATCATTTGCAACATTCACATCTTGTGTATTAGAAGTAGCACCCACTGTAGGCAAATTAGATAGAGCATCTTACGTTGAAGGACAAGATGAAGCCCCTATTTTATGTTTTTGAACTGGAGGCATAATATAAGTATTTCTTCTAGTTGATGTAACTCCAACAAAATTAGGGGGACCACTAACAGTTGGAGTAGGTGTAGATGGATTAGAACTACTAGGATGTGATCTTGTTGCAGGGCATCATGGCACAAGTGACTGTTGTGCTGGCTGCTTCTCCAATTGTGCTTCAATGTTCAAACTACTTGTTGGGCTGTTAATGTCTCTAGCTGTGTCATTTTTAGCAAATAGCTTTTCCAGCGATAGTTTTTCCAACATTGTCACACCTCGAGTCTTTCTCTTTGACATATTCACCTATATAATATATGAAGAAAAACAAGAGATTAGTATCGTAACATTAAAGAGGAGTTGAAAATAGAGACTAAGATCAGCAAACAAAATAAAATGATGTTCGAAGAATCCAGAAAAACACAAGAAAACTAAGAATTCACATTACAAAAGTGACAACGTAAGATAGTGAATATTTGTAATATATCTTTGCAACCAAAATATTCAAATGTGTTCAGAAAGACAAAACACAACAAAAAATAAAGTAAAACTAATGGACAATCCAATCACAACTAAAACTATTAGCCTTATTCTTTTTAAGTTGCTCTTTCTATTTCTATATCATTCTTCATGTGAAGCAATTTCATCAACTGCCATTGCTTCCGAGCCTCGTCGAACCCAAACGTTATCCTCCTCCTAAATTGCATTGTCATCAAGATATTGTGAGGAACAAGGCTCAGCTTCAGACATATGTATATTCGTATCAAATTTATCTCTTGGAGTCAATTTTATCACAACTGTCCAATCTGTTTCAATAGGGTCTGGCACATAGCAAACTTGTTCTGCTTGAGATGCTAGTATGAAAGGTTCATTTGTTGGGAGGTTGTCTTTGTACATCAAATGATTGAAGTTTACCAAAGTAAATTTAAACATGTCCTCCTTTACTTCTTGGTGATTATCAACCCAATCACACCTAAAAAGGATGAACTTAAATTGGGTATTATAAATCAACTCAACAATCTCTGTCAAAATCCCATAATATGTTACATCCCCAATAATTGAATTCCTATCTTTTCTGCTAGCAAAATTAAGTGTTGTAGCCTTGACCACAACCCCACTGTTTTGAGTAGTGCTGCAAATCTCAAAATTCTTTGTTCAAAAATGATATCCATTGACAATATATGACTTAAAGTGTCTCCCATCAAGATTTGGACCATTTGCTAATACATTTATTTCTTCATCAAACACGACATTAAATTTCTTCCTCTAATCTTGAACTTGCATATACCATATCAATAAGTTGAAATATAATATAATTCAGAAAATATTAATATTATTTACTATACCAACTAAGTTTTTTACTTACATAGGTTTTAAACCATCCATGAAATTGTTCACTATGAAGGTTCTGGATATAATGATCACTAGCACGTGGCATCGCACTTTTGAGTTGTGAAATATGTATGTTATTGAATAATGGTGATAATGTGAGATTATGATGCTAATTAGTATAGACAGCTAATAGTTAAATACACTTCCACTTACTCCATAAATGATTTTACAACAGGTGTAGTCATGAGGACATATCTATAGGCTTGTTCCCATGTTATTCTATCAAATCTTACATGCTTTCCTTTCCCCACAATGTGACCAACATTATTAGAATTGCCACATTTCCTTGAACAACGATTTCTTTTGTTTTCCACATCATTCAAGTATCTGGAGCAAAAATTCATGCACTCTTGCGTCATGTACCCATTTGTAATTGATGCTTCTGGATGAGTACGATTGTGCACATACCTCTTCAATGTAAGCAAATACCTACATGTAGTTGTGACAAATAGGTTACTAATCATAAATATGAAATAAATGACAACATTGAAGGTAATCCGATTCAGACCTCTCAATAGGGTACATCCATCTATATTGAACAGGACCAGCTAACATTACTTCCTCAGCTCAATGTATAGGCAAATGTTCCATAACATCGAAAAAGGATGGAGTGAATATTTTCTCAAGACGACAAAGAGTGAGAGCAATTCTGCCTTGAATATATTCTAGACCCTTCAAATGATTTGTCTTGGAACACAACTGTCTAAAGAAATTGCTCAACTCTATTAAAAGCATTGCAACATTCTTTGAAAAAACTTTACGAATAGCAAGGGGAAGAAATTGTTGCATAAGTATGTGATAGTCATGGATTTTTAGCCATGATATACTTCTTTGTTGCAAATTAACATACTTAAATGTTAGCTGCATAGAAATCTGGAACCTTTACTCCCTTTAACACCTTACAAAATACTTATTTTTCCTCCTTGCTTAAAGTGTAACACACAAGCATTATAGATGTTCTACCATTCTCAGTTTGAGGATGCATTGACATTTAGATTTTCATTATCTCTAACTCATGCCTAGAATTTAAAGTGGCCTTAGTTTTTCCTTGAATATTGAATATTGTACCCCCAATATTATCATAGAAATTCTTCTTGGTATGCATTATTTCAAGATTTTGAGGACATATATTATCTTTCCAATAAGGCAACTCCTAAAAGATGCTTTTTTCTTTCCATTTGCAATCTCTAGATGCTTCAACTTCACCTCTTTTTCATTTCCTCAAATCATCCACCTTGTATTCTATGAGAACACTTTGGAGTTGTTGCTCATTTTTAGAACTAAACATTTGATCCGGTTTTAAATTATGCTCTCTTGTGCCATCAAGAGATACCTTGTTCCTATGAAATCTATGATTTGTAGGTAAAAAATGCCGATGATCGGTGTAGCAAAAGTTTCTAGAATGCCTCAACCAAAGGGATCGTGTTTTATGACAAATAGGATAAGCAAACTCTCCATTAGTACTCCAACCAGATAACATTGCATACACTGGAAAGCTATTGACTGTCCATAACAAAGTGCGTGTAATTGGAACATGCTATTAGTTGATGCATCATAGGTTTCTACTCCATTGTTCCATAAATCTTAAAGTTCCTCGATAAGTGGCTGTAAATAAATGTCAACCTTTTGTCCAAGACCTTTAGGACCATCTATGAGTTTGGAAAGAATAAAGAAAGATTTCTTCATACACAATTCTGGTGGCAAATTACATGGAATAAGAACAAAAAGCCATCTGCTGTGAGCAATAGACAATAATCTAAAAGGATTAAAGCTATCGGATGCGAGCCCAAGTCTTATATTGCGACTATTAGATGCAAATGATGGATTCCTATCATTAAAATGTTTCCAAGCATGAGAATTAGCTGGACGTCGTTGTATGCCATCTTAGGTTCTTTCCTCATGATGCCAGTTCATTAATGAGGCAGTTTTTTATGACAGAAAGTATTTCGGGAGCCTTGGCTTCTACGAAAAATACCTCATCTATTTAACTGCTTTCTTATCTTTAACTTTATATCTTCTAGTATTACAAATTTTATAACAGTCAAGATCTTTTCCTCATTTATGAACATCACACAATTGTTAGGACATGCATCATACGACACATTAGTGAATCCAAAATCTTTAGTAATCTTCTGGGCTTCGTAGAATGATTTGGGAAGTTGTACACCTTTGCGAAATGTAGCATTAAGTAATTCAATCAATATTGTGAAACTTGTATCTGTCCAACCACCAATAACTTTCAAATGTAATAGGTTCACAATAAATGAAAATTTTGTGAATTTATCACATCCTAGATACAATTCACATTCAGCATCTTGCAGAAGTTTTAAGAAATCCCTAGTCTATTTATTAGGCCCATTTGATTGATCAGTGTCAGATGGTTCCATATTACTTATATTTGGAACCCCAAATGCCTCATGAACCATGTCATCTCAAGTGACTAAATTGAAGGAGCTTTCTCCCTTATCCCAAACTATTGTGTGCATATCGGTTTCCCTGTGAAAACTCCAAAGGGTATAGTTATGCATGAAACCATGAATAACTAGGGGAGCTTTCACAACATCCTTTGACAAAAAGAAACGATTCCCATATTCCTTACAAGGACAATGTATCAGTGAATGTTCGTCCTTGAACCAATATGCAAATACTAAGAATTCATCAACCTTCCCTATATGCTCATCGAAGTCCTTTGTTTTGAATACATCTAACCCCTATCCATGTTGACTCGAATCCTTTAATAAATTAAAAAAAAAATATAGCACATGAGACTCATATTCTACAAATCATGATTCATATAAACAGCTTTAGTGGTAAAAGAATGATATCGGACTAATTGTTTAGAAGAAGAAGCAAATTTCTTTTGTTTAAGAATACCTCTATAACTAAGTTTAGAGGCATTTGTTTCAACAATCCTAAAAGCATCGGGATCTAGAATACCAAGACAAGGAAGTTTTTGGCAATTTTCTTGATATTCTAAACAGTTTGGGTCTGTTTTATACCCTAAGCAATAGGATTTTTATGAAGTCTTTGATATAAAGGTTCACAAAGTTTCTCAAGTTGGGAATGAAATTAGAAATATAATTCAAACATCCAAGAAATCTTTGTAACATAGTTTTATCTGTAATTGCATTAGGGAACTTATCGGTAAACTCATGGCTCATCAAATGGGTTTATACATACCTTGATGAAGTTCATGGCTAAAAATCAACATGACATTCCATTTATATTGACCAAAAGGAACATTAAAGGTAGTTTTATATCTATCTTCTTTGGTAATATGGATTTGCTAAAAATATGATTTCATGTCAAATTTACTATAGATGATAGCTTTAAAAGTTCGTTTGAGTAGATCTCTTTTATTAGGAATTGGATATATAATCCATTTTAAGGCTTTTTTAAGAGGTTTATAATTAATGACTAATCTAGGAGCACCTCATTCTTTTTTAGCATTATTGTTTACATAAAAAGCAGCCCAAGACCAAGGGGATCGTGATTCACGAATGATTCCTTTAGCTGTAAATATTTCCTATTTACAATATTCAAGAAGTTTTTGATTCCTCTAAATTGGTCTTGCTTTAGTCGCTATCATGCTTTCAGTAAAGTCATCAATATATGGTAAACTTACTACATGCTTTTTCCTATTCCAAAAGGCTGTTGGTTTTTCAGAACAGATATGATTTTCTATATCTTTTCGGATATCTTCAATCTTATGTTGAACTTCTCGAGAATTTAACTTTTCTTGGATTCTTTTGTATTTGACATCTTCTTTTAAAAAGTTGGTTTGATTTTGTCAGAGAATTATTTTTCTTTTTAAACTGTTGATATCTTTACTTTGTGGACTTAAAAGAAAAGAGAATGTGACTCGAATGGATCCTATGTTAGTATGAACTCCATTCTGATCTACTTCAAAAGGATAGATCTGAGTTAAAAACGGCATTCCTAGAATTATTTCTTCATTTAAATCTTTGATAAGAATGAAAGAATTAACGAAGCAAAATTGGTTATTTCAAATATGAGCATTTGATAATTTATAACTAATTTGAAGCTGACTTCCAGAAGCAGAATATAATTTAGTAGCAGTTTTTTCAAAATATTTAGTAGGGACTAATCCTTCTTGGATACAATTTTGATCAGCACCAGAATCAAGTAAAGCAGCTGTTTTTATTACAAAATCATCTATTTTTAAAATAATAGGAATATACCATTTTTGAAAAGTAATTCTGGAAATAGCAGAAATATAATCATCTTTTTGACTTTCTTCAACTGAAAAGGTATTATTATCTAAAATATCATCTAAAAGTGGTTTTTCCATTTTTAAGTGTAATAGATCAATATTAATATTATTTATATCAGTAATTCTCTATTCACTTTGTTCTTTTAGACTTTTGAACTTCTTGTTTTAAATAATTGATTTTAGTATATAAATCTTGCAAAGAAATTATTTCTTCTTTATCTTTTCGTTTAAATCTATCAAAAGCTTCTTTAAGATTATAGGGTTCTACTTGTTGTTGTTTAGGATTTAAAACCATATCTTTTACCTTTAGTAAATATTCTCGTTTAACATTTTCATCTTGAATATAATCTAAAAGTTCAAAAAAAAAAAGAGTTCTTTATTAGCTTTTGTAATAATATTAATTTTATTGAAACTAATCATATTAATTTCTCCTATGGAATAGGTACAAATTCCGGTACATCCACAAGAAGAGACTTCACTTAAGGATTCATTTTTTGAGGAATTTTCTTGAATTTCGAAGATTTCTTCAATATTACTATAAGAGGTATTAGAAGATTCTGATTTATCTAGAATAGCTTCTATTTGATTTAAAATATCTTTATTTAAAGAGAGTTCACTAACCTTCTTTTTCTTTTTCTTTTTTTTTGTTTGCATTCGTCAGCTTTATGTCATCTTTTTCCATAGAAGTAACATTTGATTCGATCTTTATCTTTCTCTTCTTTTGTGCATTTTTCTTTTTAAAATTTTTATAAAATTTTTCTCTTGGCATTTTAGAAATTTTCCTTTTCGATTTAAATATCTTTTTTAGTTCTTTAGAGGGAGGTTTTATGGGAGCATAGCCAAATATCTCACAAAAATTTTCTAATTCTTTTTTAGAATTTTTTATGATAAGATTCCATTTATGTTTTAAGTTTTAAATTAGTACAAAGATCAGCTCTTGCTTGATTTATGTAACTAATTAATTGACCACAAGATAGGGTTTCATAAGGGACTGCATTTCCCCAATCTAATTTTAGTTTTTGTCTTACTTTATCAGCAAATAAATGCGGTAATCCAGAAATGAATCTTTCTTTCCAAAATGCATGATGACAGTCAGATCGAAGCATTACTTTTTATAAAAACATATTCTTATACCATCTAAAATCATGTAATTTAGGACATGTTAAATTAGTCAGAATTTCAGAACTTCTATCAACTCTTTGTTCAGGATTGCCTACAAAATGTTGTGTTGGGGTAAATATTAAAGTATTTAAACAATGAGGAACTTCATGTGTGGTTATTGATTAACCTGAGGTGTCTAATGTGGTTTTAGTTTGGATTCTAGAATCATTCATAATTTCGTATCGTTGATTGTCAGTAAGGTAGTTATGCCACCACCCATGAAGGACACCAGTAAAACCAGTGGTTAAGATATAAAGAATAGAAACATCAGAATTAGAAGAATTAGAGCATTTAATAGCTGTAATAGCTATTGCCATTTATTGAATAACATTGAGGATTTGATGTTCAGACATGCCATCGATATTCCATTCGGTAACATCGTGACCAGTAAAGACTGCACGAGTATCTAGATGGCATTCTTCAAATTGTAGAAGTAGAAGTTTTGGAACATCTTTGGTATTCAGTTGTTTAAGCTTTCTATTTAAATCTTGTAAAATATCCAGATTAGCATTATCTATTTTAAAACTTTCTTTAGATAACTTAATAGATTTATGTTCATATAAAATAGGTTTAAAACTTGGGTTTGTTTCTATAGATTGTTTTGGATCATATTGTTTTAACCTAGATATTTCTCTCACAGTAGAGTTTTGATCTAATTGTACTACCTTTTGAGCTATAGTAATAATCGTCTGATTTGTATAATTATTTTGCTGAATTACTTTATTTAAATTTTTGTTAGTGACATCACCTTATTTATCTAAATTTTCTATTTTAAAAGGAGAAGTTGTAAGGACATGACCTTCTATTGGGATTTTGATTTCTTCTGGGGGAGGAAGTACAGATTCTTTTACTTCATTCTTAGTAGTATACCATTTTTTTGCTATCATATTTATTGATTCTAATTGATTATATTTTCCTAAATATTCGTACCAATCAAAGAAATCTAAATATTTCCTATTTTTTTTTTCAAATTTGCGTAATATTTATCTCTTATTTTAATTCTTTCTACTGGTTGTACCGTTTCAAAATACCAATTAATTTTTAATTTATTATAGGGTCTATTCCATATCTGTTTTAAATAAATTTATTTAATTCAAATTCATCATAAGAAGAAATTGCCATTAAGGTTTCAGGCATTTCCACGTCAGTTTTGGTTAGGCTTTCTAACTTTAGACTAACATTTTCTTCACAATTAACTTTAGAAATTCCTCTTGCAAAATCAACACAATTTAGCCAAGTACTATGCGTTCAAAAAGAGGTCTTTGAGATGAAGAAGAAGCAACAGAGAAGGATTTTCTACTAAATTCAAGTTCAATGGTTCCAGAAGAGGATTCAGTGATCTAATCTATTCTGTTTGATTCATAGTGCTTTTTAGGATTAATGATATGTTCAAAATTCCATTTTGTATCACGAAGGATCATGAAGGACATCATCCCATTTGAGAAGTCTAGGAACAAAAGTGTTTGATCTTTCAAAATTAGTTCCTAAAAAATAGGTTTCTCTAGGATTACCTAAATGACTTTTAGCTTTAGGATTTATGGTAGTTTTCATTACTTTATAATTCACTTGATAAATGAGACCAAGAGATTTAGATCCAAGTTCAAATTCTAAATTCATAGTTTGAATATTCAATGTTAAAGTTTTTAAAATACAAGGATCTGAAAGAACCACGGTGAAATTGGGATTGTGATTAAAATAAACAGAGGCATTTGCCATATTGGATTCAAGTACAGCTAGAAGGCTATTGTTGAAATCTAAATGTCTACTATCACATAATAGCAAGCAAATAGGAGCATTTATGCCTAATCGATATAAGGGTTTAACGGCTACTTGAACTAACCCACTATGTAAATATTTATATTTATGTTTCGATGGTGTTCTAAAGTTTCAGATTTAAACAATTAAATAGTTCCATAATGTTTATTAATCGAAATTATTTTCTCAGTGGTTTTGATATTGTAATTTTGAACTGAATCAAATATTCGTTTTTCATAAATTTTATAAAACTTTTCAGTTAGCAATTTCCAATTCATTAATCTAGACTTAGTATGATCTAATTTAGAACTAATTTCAAGATCATTGATGGATTCTATATCTATGTCAGATAAGTTTGAACTAGAGGCCATGAGAGAGAGAGAGCTTTCTCTTTCCTTCTATACACTTAGTAGTCTTAAATGTTTATCTTCTATGATTCTCCAAGTTTATCTTCTCCTCAACTTCCTAGGACAGACCTAGCTACTATGTCTGGTTGAGAGCTACAGGACCACCCAGGGTCCGGGCTATTCTACCTCTCTTGGTACTCTTTGGCCTAATATAACCGTTCTGGGCTGACTAGTGTATAAGCTACTCTCGCAGTTACCACTCAACCACATAGTTGTAGAAATAAGAGAAGAGGATAAAGAAAGAGAATAATAGAGGAAAACGATTAAAGACTATAACATGTAATATAGAAAGAGAAAGTAAGAGGCTTACTCGGTCATGATGTAACTAATTAGATAGAAGTAAGAACATGGCTCTGATACCATTTTGTTGCAATTGGGTTGCATCCAGGAATTCTTCAATTAAAAGTAATAAAATCTGCTTGATACAAACTGTTTAAAGAGAAAAGACAAATAAACTAAAACGAAGTGTTTTCAAACTTGAAAAGAAAGTAGTCTATCTCAAAATTCCAAGGGTTTTCTTTGGAAGGACTTGCAAATTTGCTCTGCATTTCTTCAAGGAATTGATGCCTTAAATAGGCCTGAGTGGTATAGTATTCTTGGATAGCATCTTGCATTATTGCTGAGTGGTCCCATACTTGTGACGAAGGAATCATGTTGTCAGCCACTTAGAGGATTAGTTTAATGATTCTGTTTGAGTGAAGGGGTCTGCCATTATTGTAGGTGCAATGAATCAACTTGAAGATAATCTTGGTGATTGAAGAAAGGGATTTAGACATTTTCTCCAACTATAATTGTTGAAGCTCTGTTTTCCTTTTTGAGTGTAGTCTTGTCATATTAAGGACTTTGGCAAAGGTATGTTGTTGTAATACCAATGGGATTATCTTGGTCACCATTGTTATTGTCAAAGAAGTTGAAATTTAGTTGGGTTTTATCATCACTGTCTTCTATTGCTAATTAAATCTGATTTTGTTGCATTTGCAGTTGAAGCTGTAAATCTGCTTTAGAAATTCTGGATTTTCCTTTACTGGAAAAAGAGCTTACATCTGTCTTATTTTTAGTAGAAGTAATAAGATGTACTGAACCGGTTGCTACTACGGGTAATGGCTTAGGTGTCCATCATTTGATTTTAATTTCTCGACACAAATGTCGAACCGATTCAAGGCTGTCAGACTTATAATTCCACCTAAGAATAAAACAAATTTTCTTGTGCAAAAAGAGCTTACAATACTGAATATAAGCTAGAAAATGTAATGTAATATCCCACCTTTTTTAGCTAGAAAAGGAGCTTACAATACTGTTTGTAATAGGATGAGAATTTGTATTAATAGCCAGAACAAAAGTTGATCGGTATAATGAGACGAAAATTTTGGTATGATAATATTTGGTCAGGACCTGGATGTGATTATTGGATTTGTTGTACCTGTACCCTAAATCTTTAGAAGGCTACTATTATTAATAAAATAAGAATTTGAGGGTATGCTGAGAAGAGAAATTGATCAGTGCGATGAAACACACAATTTGTTGTGAACTATGCTATCCGGGTCATCGGGGGCATTTTCGTCATTTTGATCGCGCCCGCGACTTTGACCGCAAATTTGACCAAATAGAGAAGGAATTGAAGAATTTAAGAATTACCAATGGATTTAGTAGAATTTTTGGAGTGGAATGGTGAAATAAAATATTTTTCCGTTATGGACCCGATTTTAGTTATTTCTAAAGAAAATATGAAAATGAGGTTGGAAATGGATGTGTGGCATTGTGTGAATGGTGGATGAAAATAAGTGTTAAAAATACCATTGGTGGAGTAAAAAGTATTTGTGGGATTATTAAATTGTAAAAGTTTATTGAATAAGCTTAAGAATTATCCATTTAAATTAAATCCACCAATAGGAATTTAGTTTTAAAATGGATAGCCCACAATGTAATTAATGTTTGTTGACCTTGGACCTTAGAATGGCAGTGGAAGGGCTGTAAAACAGCCAGAAATTCGTCCAAGATAAGAACAAAAGGAAGGAGAGGAAGAAAAGAAAGGAAAAGGAAAGAAAAGCTAGGAAAAAATAGAGAAAAATGGGACAAGTGAGAGAAGAAGAGTTCTTGGAGAGAAATAGGGAAACTTGAAGCATTTTTCAGCCAAATCAAGCTACAAACAAGGTAAACATTCAAGCTTCAAGAATTAAAGTTGTAGATTAAAGCATGAGGATTACTTTCATATAAATTTTGTTGGTAAATTCATGCTATTTATGAATTTTTCTCAAGAATTCAAGTTTGTTTACAAGGTTGTGTGTGTTGTGTGTGTGTGTTAGTTGGTGAGGAGGATTTTATGCTATGTTTTATATGGTGATTAAAGATGTTTTCATGACAATTTTATTGGTGGATCATGGCTGCAAAAGAATCATGTGAAATAGGAAGGAAAGCTAAACTAATTGTTAAAGGAAAATGAATAGTTGTTGTTGTTGTTGTTGTTTGAGAATGTTAAATTTGGTATTGGAAATATGGTTTACTGAGATAAATATGTCTGAAAATCAGAGGTATGAAGGCTGTTTTAGTAACATTTGAGGAGGATTAAGTGATATATATGTGTTTGGATTGAAGGAGAACAAAGGAAAACATGACTAGTGAAATTGAGGTAAAACTACTGGGGCTGTTTCTGCCCAGTACCATGCCTTAGAAACCATAATTCTCGAATAGATCTCATACATAGTAAATTTAAGATTCTTATGGTCATTTTGGTGTATCATGGATCCAAAACGGAGTTGTGGATTGAAAGTTATGTCCAAAACAAAATCATGTGTCAAAGCTGCAAATTTTCATAATTTTTCTTGGAACATGGACGAATTTAAGAATGATTAATTGTCTGATTTTGGATGAAATAATTGGGGAAATATGAAGTGAATCCCTTGTTTATAAAGGAACAAAGCATGTGGAAAAAGGAAAATGAAAGAATTGAACAAACGATAAAAAACCGACGTGAACGAAAGTTGAACGTTTTCCTTAACTGTTGGCTAGACGCTGGCTACCGGTTGGGCACATCGGCTACCCGTCGGCTATTTTTCGGCCAAACACGAATTGACCCAAAAATGATGTTTGGTGTGGGTTTAGCAATAAATGGCCAACGAAACGTCGAAAACGGAAGGAATGGAGGTTAAACGGCTGTGAACGAAAAGAGTTGCCGAGGACAGGAGGTGAGTCCTTTGGATTTCTAAAACTCTTTCTAAAGCTAGTGTGCTTTGTTCTTCCATGAAATGCTATGTTATATACCGTTTTGGAAATCCCTGAACATGTTTAAGGTTTATCTAAGCAAGAATTATTTTTATGCCATTTTAGGCTCGATTGAACATCATAATTGGCTTGGAAACCTTACTGGATGACTAAAGCATGAATTTTGTGAAATTAGTCCTTCTTGGATTAAATATTTGGAATTTTTAGAAAATGATAAATTTTGGAATCGAGTATTCATAATTTAACTAGAATGCCCTTATTGGAACATTTTATAGAAATATGTTTGGAAACTTTGAATTTAATTCTCTTTCCAGATTAGAATTCTGGATTTCTTGAATTGAGTTCCTTTTGGAATCGGGTATTTGAAAAATGGTCCAAGTGTCCTTATTGGAATGTTTTATGGAAACCTTTGGAACTCAGGTATTCGATAGATGACCGAATTATCCTTATTGGAACTCTTGTGATTACTTTTCAAATCGGGTAAGGGTAAAATGACCCGAATACCCTCAAAAATTCTTTTGGAATCGGGTATAAGTAAAATAACCTGAATATCCTTGGAAATGAATTTTGTTATCGAGTATGGGGAAAAAGACCCGAATACTCTTGGAAACTTATTTTGATGTGAGAAAAGAACTTTACCCTGTTTAAACATGGTTTTGGAAAATGATCTCTTGATATGAGATTGACTTTGGAAAACGACATTTTGATCCCAGAAATTTTTTTGTTGGCCTGATGTGCCTATGGAATAAATTGATTGGCTATGTGAAGCCTATGAAAATTTTTAATTGACTTGCGAGTCAATAGGATCAAATTCTAGAAAATAATATTTTGCCCCAACAGTATTTTTCTTAATATGGAAAAATGGTTTCCTGATGTGCTCAAGTACGAGCCATTTTGGATTTGGAAACATGATGAACAATATGAATATTGAATTCTTGATTTCTTAAAATTGACAATCCTTGAATACCTGGCGTATACACTAACTTGAATACCTGGTGTAAGCACTATTTTGAATACCTGGCGTATGCACTAACTAAAATTCTTAGTGTAAGCACCAACTTGAATTCCTGGCATAAGCACTAACTTGAATTCCTGGCGTATGCACTAACTTGAATTCCTGGTGTAAGCATTAACTTGATTCTTAGTAGTACGCTGGGGGGTACTTACTTATCCGACAACGCACGATTGAGTACTATAGGCTGCGGTCTAAGCACAATGATACGTGGCGCTGAAGGCGAAACCTTGAGAGCTTTGCATACAGGCCGACCTTTAATTGAAGGAATGCTTGTGTTTGAAAACTTGGGCAATGATTTGAAATCTGAAATGAAGTTTTTCAAAAATGATTGAGTACTGAATAAACTCTTTTTTTAGAGTTTTGGAATTGTTTCCAATGAACAAGTGAAATGTTTTCCCTACAAGGGTTTTATGTACTTTGTCCCCATACTAAAGCACTAGCACATACGGGACTCACTGTGTGATTTTCATTCACACGCATATTATTTTCCTTGAAAATTCAAGATCAGAGTGGCGCAGTGGAAGTATAGTGGACTCCCAAAGGCTCATGCTACATTTTGAACCTGTTGTATTTACAAGTGTATGTATCAAAAGCCAAATTCTTGTACCTTTCTATGTAAAAAAAAGAAGAAAAAAGAGAATTTACACTGCTTTTTGAGTAAAGTTTGTTATAAAGACCCCTTATTTGAGCAATCAGACGGGGCGACATCCCTTAAAGCTACAACCCACTACGTTATAGAAATATGGGGTGTTATATGTAGAACCTGATTCTCTTGAACATAGTGATCAAATTGGATTTTATGCTGTTTTGAAGGTGTCTGCTGATTTCTACCAAATATTTTCCACCATTGATAGAACCATTTGGAAATGGGATTAATTGGATATTTTTCATATTTAATGAACCAAGTATGAGTAAGATTTCGAAGGTAGAAAAAACTGTGCCATGCATTTTATTAATCTATGAAATTATACGTGGGAGGTCTTGAAGGACTTTTGAACTGAATTGGTGTATAGATACCTATTACTGGCCAGATGTTGAGGTCAAGGGTTTTAACTATTTGGCATCTCAAATAAGCAATGCCTTTGTCATTCTGGGAAGGATTTCTTTCATGTTCGAATATAATCGAACTAGTGGCAAAGAGAATAGTATGCTCATAAAAAAGTATGGTTTTTAAGGGTTTAGCATGAAATAAAGGACTGGATTGATTATAGGCTTCATGATAAAGATTGTTTCCCAGTTCTCATTCTGTTTTGCTAGCTAACTCTTTTGGAATTGCTAGAAGAGGGATTAAAGTTTTAGTAACAAATTCAAAAGACTCTAGGTTTTGAGGAGATAAAGATTTTTCTGGTTTTTGAGGAGTTTGAGGAGAAAATACTTCTTTAAAAGAAGCTGGTAGAGTTATGGCATAGAAAGAACTATCTGTTTTCTGGGTTTTAGTGGTTTTTGCAGGAGAAGAAAGGGAACTAAAAGGATTCATAGTTAAAGGTGGTCTTGTAAGAGAAGAACCTGGAAGAGGTGGATAAGAAGCAAGAACTACAAATCGATTTGGTGCTGGTCCTTGAGGTCGAGAATTGTATTGAGCCATGGGTGAAGATCTACTTCATGTTCATTCTCTATTTATAGACTGGAGCTCACCTTTGTTAAAGAAAAGATAAGATCACAATCTTATCTAGATTGTCCTTGAAAAAACCCTCTTGTTAGAAAAGCAGGAAGAGAATTAGATTCTCCTTTGATAAATTCAATATCAAAATCAAAACTTGAAAGTAATGCTTGTCATATGGAAAAAATCTGTTTGGCAACTAAGTTTTTTACATCCTTTTGTAAAACATCTTTTGCAGCTTTGCAATCAATACGAAGAAGGAATTTTTTGTTAGTTAAATCATCTTGAAATTTAGAGATGCGTAAAATAATAGAAAGAAATTCATTTTTAATAGAACTACAATTCTTTTGATTTGATAGCCAGATACTAGAATGATATCAGACTAATTGTTCAGAAGAAGAACCAGATTTCTTTTGTTTAAGAGAATACCTCCATAAACAATTTCAAAGGCATCTGTTTCAACAATCATAAAAGCATCGGGATCTCGAAAACCAAGACAAGGAAGTCTTTTGACAATTTTCTTGATTTTCTGAACAGTTTGGGTTTGTTCTATACCCTAACCAACAGGATTTTTACAAAGTATTTGATATAAGGGTTCACAAAGTTGTCTCAAGTTGGGAATGAAATCAGAAATATAATTCAAACATCCAAGAAATCTTTGCAACATGGTTTTGTCCTTAATTTCATCAAAGAACTTATCGATAAACTCTATGGCTTAACAAATAGGTTTATACATACCTTGATGAAGTTCATGACCTAAAAATTGAATTTTAGTTTGACAGAGTTTGAGTTTGTACATACCTTGATGAAGTTCATGGCCTAAAAATTTAATTTTAGCTTGATAATTTTCTTGATTTTCTGAACAGTTTGGGTCTGTTCTATACCCTAAACAATAGGATTTTTACATAGTCTTTGATATAAGGGTTCACAAAGTTATCTCAAGTTGGGAATGAAATCAGAAATATAATTCAAACATCTAAGAAATCTTTGCAACATGGTTTTGTCCTTAATTTCATCAGAGAACTTATCGACAAACTCCATGGCTTGACAAATGGGTTTATACATACCTTGATGAAGTTCATGGCCTAAAAAATTAATTTTAGATTGACAATTTTCTTGATTTTCTGAATAGTTTGGGTCTGTTCTATACCCCAAGCAATAGGATTTTTACAAAGTCTTTGATATGAGGGTTCACAAAGTTGTCTCAAGTTGGGAATGAAGTCAGAAATATAATTCAAACATCCAAGAAATCTTTGCAACATGGTTTTGTCCTTAATTTCATCAGAGAACTTATCGACAAACTCTATAGCTCGATAAATAGGTTTATACATACCTTGATGAAGTTCATGGCCTAAAAATTGAATGTTAGTTTGACAGAGTTTGAGTTTCGTAGCACTCACTACCAGCCCGTTTTTTGTGATAATTTCATGAAAAAGAGAAAGGTGTTTAAGGTGTTAATCGAGGGATTCACTAAAGACTAAAACATCATTAATCAAAATTTTGAAACTTGTATCTATCCAACCACCAATAACTTTCAAATGTAACAATTTCACAATAAATGAAAGTTTTGTGAATTTATCACATCCTAGATACAATTCACATTAAGCATCTTGCAGAAGTTTCAAGAAATCCCTAGTCTGTTTATTAGGCCCATTTGATTGATCAATGTCAGATAGTTCCACATTACCTATATTTGGAACCCCAAATGCCTCATGAACCATATCAACCATGTCATCTTGAGTGACCGAATTGAAGGAGCTTTTTCCCTCATCCCTAACTATTGTGTGCATATTGGTTTTGCCATGAAAACTCCAAAATGTGTAGTTATTCATGAAACCATGAATAACTAGGTGAGTTTCACATCATCTTTTGACAAAAATAAATGATTCCCACATTCCTTATAAGGATAGTATATCAGTGAATGTTAGCCCTTGAATTGGTATGCAAATACTAAGAATTCATCAACCTTCCTTATATACTCGTATGAAGTCCTTTGTTTTGACTACAACCAACCCCTATCCATGTTGACCGGAATCCCTTGATAAATTAAAAAAAAAACATATAGTACATAAGACTCATAAACTACAAATCATGATGCATATAAACAGCTTCAGCGGTAAAAGATTTTACTTCATAAACTATAAAAAAAATCCAACCATTTTCAAATCAATTTAATTCAAGGAAGACATTCAATTCTAGTTACTAATTTAAATTGATTTACAAATTTTCCACCTTCTATTATGAACAAGATCCATAGAGCATGGAAATGCAAAATAACATTCATTCTAACTGTTGAGGCTACCTAACAAATTCAGCTACGTAACCGTTGAAGCTACCTAACAAATTCATTCTAAACTATATTCTGTAATTAAAAATATTTACTTGCCACAAAATAAAATAGTTAATAATAAATTTTTCAGTAGCAACTAAACCATATAAAAGAGAGTAATACATTTGATAGTTGTTGTGCCCAACGATTTAAAGCTTCAAGTTCTCTTTGTTTATCAACTTCCTTAAAAGAAAAAAGAAAGAAGAATAAGAACAACATAGGCAATAATCTCTTAGAAGAACACAACTCATATAAGAAATATTGACATATACAATATTATTTTTAAGGGAAGGCATCATGTAACACCCCACAACCTAGGCCCGACAGGACTGGGAATGTCGCCCCATCCAAAGGACAAGGGGTCTTTATAACTAGGTCACACAATCAAAATAATAAAATAATACTTTAAACTTAAAAGTTATTACAATCCAATATTTCAAAATAAATCCATAAATAAAATTATCCACTCTTATCTTCTCAAAGCAATACATAAAAATAAATGACAAAATTCTCTTCCAAGGTAGACAACGCTAGCTACTCATCCCCATAGTAGGATCGACCTGAAATCATGATAAAAAGGGTGATGAGATAAAAATCTCAGTAAGTCCGTATGTGCTTTGAGTGTCCAGTGAAAACAGTTCGTGAATGCAAAGTATAGATCTTTATAAGAGAAATACTGGCAAGCAATAAACATTAGTCAAAATCAAGAGTGGTGTTTTGGCTTTTCCAACCATACATAATCAATAAAATCAACCACTCAAAAGAAATGATCATGGGTTACCACACGTTGGGCCCCATAACCGGTCAGAATGCCGACACTTTGTGCAGACTAACAAAAGGTATGTGATCGGCCTACCGGGCAAGATACTCCTTCTTCTCTATACCCAAACAACAACTGGGTGTCCATTCTGGAAACATACAGTCACTTGACTGAAAAATAACTGCTAGCTCAGACTGGCATGACCTACTAGACTGGCATCTTTTCGGGGAAGGACTCACCCCTCAGAGGTGGCCACCTACTGAGAGATTTACCCTAACCCCTCAAAGGCTAGCCCTAACAATCCACCCTTATTGAGTACTCAACGTAACTTACCCCACTTGGGGAAAAAGGAACAAAATATAGTTCCACTTGAAAATGGCAATTAAGGGTTTCCAAAGTCTTTGTCAAAATCAATTTTAGAAAAAGTTTTGAGTCTGAGTAAATTTGCTTATTGATTTTCAAATAATATGTTTGATGGAAATAAGACAGGAAACAATCCTTAATTGCCTTTATAGAAATGAGTGTCCATGCACTCTACATTTGGCTTGCCATAATAAACATTTTACATCAATCAAGTTTTATGCAGGAGCTTACCTGATCCTTAGCTCGAGATAAAATAAAGATCTTCAACCACTGACCCAACCCCGCCTAGGGTAAATATAAGCCACAATCAAACTCAAGCCAAAATCCACTTTCACAAATAAAACTAGCTCACTCACTACTACCATGATCCTAGTGTCCCAAGCTTTAAGGCCAAATAATAAATAAAAAGGTTTATAAGCTAAGTCTAATTTGATATTTAAAATAATTAGTGTTTTGGAAAATAGGTACTAATAAGTTGAAGGTTTAATTCTTGCTAAGAATAATTTAGAGTCTATTTGATAAAGAGTCATAGGTGGTATTAGGTAAAATAATGATTTATTAATAATTAATTGTTTGAAAATAATTGCTAAATAAAATTAGTTGAAAATAAATTTTAATGGGTCTTGGTTGAAAGGTAATAAATAAATTTTAATAGGTTTTGATTAAAAGATAATAATTGAAAGACAATAAATTTTAATGGTATTTATGAATATAAGACTTACAAAATTAATATTTTTACTTATTATGATTATTTATATAAAAGGCTTTATTTGATATTATTATTATATATAATATCTATATATTTTATTTCTTGAAACAAAAGCTATCATTTATTTGACTAAAATGTCCTTATATAATAATCCAAATCTACCTTCCTAGGATTTTTGAATTTGCTAGCAAAAATTATAATATTAAATATTTTATTGAAGAAATAAAATTAGCTTAGGGACAACTAGATCATCATCATATTTCTATTGCTATCCACAATCATGAACATATACTCCCTCCAATTCATCAAATCATCCAAATCATGAATAAAAGCATAGATCTAAATTTATCAAGGCATTATCCAACCTCTACAAGCATAAACATAATCATGGCTTCAATAATCATACATGAATATAAATCCTATTCATCATAGATGACATAATCTCTACATACTTGCTCACAAATACTACCTATGACATGGAGACATGCATTAAACCTTAAAACACCATACAATCAACCAAGATAATTAACTCATTCATAAATTCCATCTCCATCATATACACACATTTATTCATGCTTCAATCTCTACTCATCACAATAATACATGCTCAAATCCTATTCATAATCCATCTCCTACCAATATCATTCTAGAGACATGAATCTAGAATTTAAAATGAGGGTTGAAAAGGCTTACTTGATTGATGAGTACCTTGAAGAAGTTTTGAATGGATCTCAACTCCTAGATGACTAAATCCGTCCAAGGGAGATGAAGAAAGCATGGCCATTGGTGAAGAAGTCATTCAGCTAAGAGGGAGAGGATATTCGGCCGAGAGAGAGAGAGAGAGAGAGAGAGAGAGAGAGAGAGAGAGAGAGAGAAGAGAGAGAATAAGAGAGTCCATTAGCATGTTTATTCATATATATATTCATTAGAGATCAAAGATTAGTGAAGATGAAGTTGATTGAACAAACCTACCTTGAAGGTGTTCTTAAGCCTTCACAAAAATTCTAATTTTTTATCCAAAAGAGCAAGTTGGATTTTGGAGTTTGATGGTAAAAATGGTATAGATGGACTCACGACAATGAGTAGATGAATTCTGGAATTTTTTTGAAGAAGATTGTAGTAGTTTGGAGAGGTATTAGGCGAGAGAAGGGAGTAGGTGTTGTTGGTGTTCTATGTGTGCTTGAAGGTTGAAGAGAATAGAGGGATTTTGGATTGGAAGCTGCCGAAATTCTGTGTGTGCAATGGCTGAATTGTTTGTGTAGTTTAGGTAGATGATTTTTCTAGTTTGAAAGGAAAAGGAAAGGCTGGTTGTTGAAATCCTAAAAGAATATTTTTGGGAATCAAATTTGGAAACAAAATATAGCAAGAATATCTTTGATCAATGGAGGGCTTTTTGGAGCTGCTATAGCCAACTAATTGCTCTATGATTTGGCTGGATGAAAGTTGGTTGAAGAAGGTTAATGGTGGCAGAAAAGAAGTAGTGTAATGGTGAAGAAATGGTCTGGTTGTTTGAGGGACATTTTATGGAAGGTTGCTAAATTAAGATTGCTGGAATTTTGGTATCCAATTAAGGCATGATTGCAGTAATTTGTTGGAGATATTTTAGGGCAGCCATGTCTGGTTTTTGCACAGAAGCTTGGGGAAGACAATGGAGTTCAGTTCATGGCTGTTTAAGAGTGGTTTGTGTAGAAGAGAGATGGAGTTTCGGCCAAGGCTGGATTAGGAAACAAAGCTGGACAGCAAATTCCTATACAGATCGCCATTGCTGGAATTTTTTTTTGGGCAGTTTCGGCTGCCATTTTCCAGTCAGATTGCAAAGAGTTTGAAGGTGATTTCAGATGTCTTTCATGGCTGGTTTCCAGCCTTCTTTATGGAGGGAAAACGTGGCCAAGGAGTTGGGAGAAAATTGGAAGAAAACAGCTTTTTTGAAGACCACCAAAGCTGCAATTTTAACCAGAAATTTTTCTGGTTTTGCACAGCATTTGTGCAGCCCGAAATTAACCAAAAAATTTCAGATTCCAAGTTGATCAAAAGGGCCATTTTTTGGCAGCATTTGGGAGGGAATAATGGCTGAGAATTTCGACACTTTGCATGCACAAGAAGCTGGAAAAAATTTCAGATCATTACATGAAGGAAAATGAACCTAGCTGGAGTGGAGATTTGAAGGTTCACTAGGGGAATTAATTCTCTTGGAACCTTCCCCATCTCTTCCATATTTTCGGTCCATAAGATGTCTTTCACTAAGACATTTTGAACCTTCAAAGCCACATCACTTTACTGAAATTTCTGGAATGAAAATTGGCTAGAACAAATTTGTCCAATCTAATGAATTGAGAATTAAGAAAAATTAAAGATCAAGAAGGAATGAATTCCCTTAGGAATTTTTGTAAGGCACAAGAATAGAATTAGGATACTCATATCATATCTCCCCTAGGACAACACATCTACTGTATTCTAAAGCACATAAGGCCGAAAATACCCCTTCCCAAGCAAAAATAAAATTTAATCATACTAAAGCTCCAATGATGGAATTTAAACCTAAGACTTCAAGAATTAATTCCAAATCTCTAACCACTACACCACGATAACTCTTGTTGTTATTTTCTTTCTAAATATTTTTTCTATTTAATCCTCAAGCTATCTTCCTATTTTCACCTCAAGCAAAAATTACCATTTTACCCTTCTTACTCAATAAACATAATCAAGCCCTCGAGACTATAACACACAAATTCAAAGCACATAAAATCATATAAAAATATATTTAAACATGCAATAAAATATGATATGCATCCCAACCCCCTTACTCTAAGGTTGGTTTCGACTAGGGTTTCACACATCATTACCTCTATGCTACGTACACCTCTACTAACCATAAGAGACAAAGATAGGTGACTCTCTTTACAACTCGTTTTGTAACTATATGAGACTGTATAGAGCAACTCTCTTTACCTTTTCAATAAAAGAGCAAACCATCATAAAGTACTATTCTATAAACCTACAGCTAATATTACATGAACTGAATTAAAAAATACAGAAAGAAGACCTTTCTTAATAAATTACAAGAATTCTACACTAACAGAAAAAAGCATTAGTAATTATGAATAGAAAAAGACCATTAGAAATTATGCTATTTCTACATAAATAACAACTAATTCTACATGAACCGAAAGAAGCATTACAAATTCTGCTAATAGCTAACAAGATTGATCCTAGATCAGTTGAAACAGGCAATTAAATCAATATCTCCATCAGGTAGAAGCCCTTTCTTAGTGTAGTGATGCATTTAACTATATCCACCCACAATCCCACCAACATTTGTCAAAGGCATTAAAAGGGGAGATATTAAGCAAATGCCACACAAAAAGAAAAACAAAAGGAAAAATAACAAAGTACCAAGAGTACTGTGATCAACTAAAGCTATTACAGTGTGATACAGATTTTAGCCTTAGAAGAAGTACAAAACACCAAAAGATATTATAACAGGAGCTTTAAATAAAAAATAATTTCAAGGATGCCAACTTGGTTATCTCGAATGAACTTCACCTCTTAACATCTTTTACATATATTTATCCCTTCCCTAATTACATGAAATAAAATGTACTTACAAGAAAGAAAGGGTTCATATTTTAAAGTGTAAGCATTCACATCTTGCATTTTTAATAATCTTAGAAAATGGGTGGAAATACTCTAATTCAGCTAACCTGCTGAAGTTTCCATTCCTAAGTTCCATGAAAAAGAAACAATAAAAGGATGATCGCAAATCTTCATCAATCATTGTAACTTCCTCCCTGAACTGGCATGAATAAAACGTGACAGAAAGATAGTGAACTTTTGCTCGAGCTCATTGACATGATCCAATTTAGATAGATGTAACAGCTAAGATTTGACAACAACTTCATAAAAGCAATATACTCATTGAAATTGACATAGCCACCAAAATGAAATTAAACATTAAAATCATTAAATGTTTTTTATGCTATAAAAATTCATTTAGATAGAACAAAGTATAGGGTACAAATATTTTATAATGATTTCATGTGATAAAAGGACATAAGAAGAGGGACAAATATGCCGTGATCAAGAGGCTCAGAGGTTCTCATTTTTTTACACTTATGTAAAGGATGCCATTAAATTCCTCACATTGCTCTCCCTTTAAATATGAAGAAAGATTCACAAGACAGTCGATTACATCAAATGAATACCAGATACAACAGCAGCCATAAAAAATGCAGGAACATGGAAGTAAGGACCATTATAAAAATAGAAAATGACTGGGTGTGTGTAACACCCCGCAACCTAGGCCCGCCAGGGCTGGGGATGTCGCCCCATCCAAAGGAAAATGGGTCTTTATAACTAGATCACACAAATGAAATAGTGGAATAAAAATGATACTTGAACTTAAAATTTATTACATCCCAAAAATCCATCCAAGAATAAATCCGAGAATACAAAAAATAAATCCATAATAAAATTTATCCACTCTCATCTCCCCAAAACATTACACAAGATAAATTATCAGAAAATCTTCCAAGCAGGCAATATCTAGCTACTTATCCCCACAGCAAGATCAACCTGAAATCATGGTAAAAATGGTGGTGAGATAGAAATCTCAGTAAGTCCGTGTGTGCTTTGGGTGTTCAGTGAAAACAGTTCGTGAATGCAAAGTATAAAATTCTTTATAAGAGATTACTGGCAAGCAATAAACATTAGTCAAAAGCAAGAGTGGTGTTTTAGCTTTTCCAACCATACATAATTAATAAAATTAACCACTCAAGGAAATGATCATGGGTACCACACGTTGAGCCCCATAACCGCATGGTCAGCATGCCACATTTTGTGTATACTGCTGGTCAGAATGCCACACTTTGTGCAGACTGACAAAAGTAGGTGATCGGGCCTACCGAGTAAGATATTCCTTATTCTCTATACCTAAACAACAACCGAGTGTCCATTCCGGCAAAACACAGTCACTTGACTGAAAAAGAACAGTACTAGCTCGGACTGGCACGACCAACTGGACTGTCGTCTTATTCGGCAAGGATTCACCCCTCAGAGGTGGCCACCTACTGGGAGACTTACCCTAACCCCTCAAAGACTAGCTCTAGTAGTCCACCCTTATTGAGTACTCAACGTAGCATATCCCACTTGGGAAAAAAAAAATAAAGAACAAAACATAGTTCCACTTGAACCTGGAAATTAAGGGTTTCCAAAGTCTTTGTCAAAATCAGTTTTAGAAAAAGTTTTGAATTTGAATAAATCTGCTTATTGGTTTTCAAATAATTTGTTTGATGGAAATAAGATAGGAGACAATCCTCAATTGCCTTTACAAAGATGAGTGTCCATGCACTCTACATTTGGCTTGCCATAATTAAACATTTTTCATCAATCAGGTTTTATGCAGGAGCTTACCTGATCCTTACTCACAATAAAAGGTCTCCAACAGCTGACCTAACCCCGCATGGGCAAATACAAACCACAATCAAAGTCAAGCTAAAAATCCACTTTCTCAAATTAAAACATCTCAACTCACTACTATCATGACCCTAGTGTCCTAAGCTTTAAGGCCAAATAATAAAGAAAAAAGGGTCTCTAAGTTAAGGCTAATTTGATATTTAAAATAGTTAATGTTTGGGAAATAAGTACTAATAAGTTGTAGGTTTAAATCTTGCTAAAAAAAATTTAGAGTTTATTTGATGAAGAGTCCTAGGTGGTTTTAGGTAACATAATGATTTATTAATAATTTAGTTGTTAAAAAAAAATAATTGATAACTAAAGTTAGTTGAAAATGAATTTTAATGAGTCTTGCTTGAAAAATAATAAATAAGCTTTAATAGGTTTTGATTAAAAGATAATAATTAAATTTATAATAATAAGTATTTTACTAATTATGATTATTTCCATAAAAGGCTTTAGTTGATTTCATTATTTTATATAATATCTATATACTTTATTTTTCTAGCAAAAACTATTATTTATTTGACTAAAATATCCTTTATATATATAATAATCCAAATCTACCCTTCTTAGGGTTTTTTTTTGAAATTAATAGCAAAATCATATTATTAAATATTTTATTCATGAAATAAAAATTAGCTTAGGGACAACTAGATCATGATCATATTTCTATGGCTAACCACAATCATGAACATATACAATCCTTCAATTCATCAAATCATCCAAATCATGCATACAAGCATAGATCTCAATTTATCAAGACATGATCTAAACCCCTACTAGCATAAATATGATCATGGCTTCAATAATCCAACATGAATATAAATCATATTCACTAAAGGTGACATAATCTCTAGCATACTTCATCACCAATACTACCTATGACATGGAGACATGCATTAAACCTCAAATCATCATACAATCAACCAAGATAATCCATCCATGCATAAATCTCATCTTCATATTCATACATATATTCATACTTCAATATCAACAATACATACTCAAATCCTATCCACAATCCACCTTCTATCAACATCACCCTAGAGACATGAATCTAGAGTTTAAAAGAAGGGTTGAAGGGACTTACTTGATTGATGATTAACTTGAAGGAGTTTTGAATGAATCTCAACTCCTAGATGTCTAAATCCGTCCAAAGAAGATGAAGGAAGCATGGCCATTGGAGAAGAAGCCATTCGGCCAAGAGGAGAGAGATTCAACCATGAGAGAGAGAGAAAGAGACAGAGAGAGAGACAGAGAGAGACCATTAGCATGTTTATTCATAAATATATATTCATTAGAGATCACTATTAGAGAAGATGAAGTTGTTAGAACAAACCTACCTTGAAGGTGTTCTTGAGTCCCTCACAAAATTTCTGGTTTTTTTATCCAAACTAGCAAGTTGGATCTTGGAGTTTGATGTTAAAAACAGTGTTGATGGACTCATGGAAGTGAGTAGACTCAATCTGGAAATTTTAGAAGAAGTTTGAAGCGATTTGGAGGGGTATTAGGTGAAAGGAAGGAGTAGGTGTTCTTGGTGTGTTGCGTGTTCTTGATGGTTGAAGGGAATTGGAAGCTTTTGTTTTGCAGCTGTCGAAATTCTATAGGGATAAGGGCTGGCCGAATTTCTGTAGGGTTTTGGGAGATAATTCTCTGGTTTGGAAGAGAAAAGGAAAGGCTAGTTATTGGAATCCTTGAAGAATATTTTTAGGAAGCAAATTTGGAAACTAAATATTCAAGAATACCTTTGATTATGGGAGAGCTTTTGGAAGTCTGCCATGGCTGAATTGCTGGGCAGTGTTTCGACTAGATGAATGCTGGTTGAGGGAGGCTTAAGGTGGCCAAAAATACTGAGTGTAATGGTGAAGGGAAGGTCTGGTTGTTTGAGGTGTATTTTATAGAAAGTTGTTAAATCATGGTGGCTGGAATTTTGGTATCCTAATCAAGGCATGATTACAGATTTTTTTTTTGGAAATCTTTTAGGCAGCCATAACTGGATTTTCGTGTAGAAGCTTGAGGAGGATAATGGAGCTCAGTTACTGAAGGTTTAAGGGTGGTTTGTGCAGAAGAATGATGGAGTTTCAGCTATGGTAGAATTAGGAAACAAAGCTGGAAAATTTTTCTGCACAGGATTTTTGTAAGGCTGGAATTTTCTTGGCAGTTTTTGACTGCCCACCTTCCAGTCGACTTGCAGGGAGTTTGAAGGGGAATTTTAGGGGTTTTCAAGGCTAGTTTCCAGCCCTCTTCATGGAGGAAAACTATGGCTATGGAGCTGAGCAAAAACTGAAAGAAAACGGCTTGGTTTTGGATCTCCAAAGCTACGAATTTGCCCAGAAATTTTTCTGGTTTTGCACCACCTTTGTGCAGTCCGAAAATGGCCAGAGAAATTCAGGTTGCAAGCTGATCCAAAAGGCCATTTTTCTGGCAGCATTTGGGAGGGAATATTAGCTAAGAATGTCGACACCTTGAAGGTACAAGAAGTTGGAAAATTTCAGTTCATTCCAAGAAGGAAGATGAACCTAGCTAGAATGAATTTTTAGAAAGTTCACTAAAGGGATTTATCCTCTTGAATCTCTCACATCTCCTCCACATTTTTAGACCATAAAATGTCTTTCACTAAGACATTTTGATTCTACAAAGCCACAGCACTTCACTGGAATTTCTGGAAAGAAAATGGTTAGAACAATTTGATCAAACTAATGAGTTGAGAGATATGAAAAATTAAAGATCAAGAGGAAATGAATTCCCCTTAGGAATTTTGTGTAGGGCAAAAGAGTAGGATCTGAATATCCCTATCATGTCTCTCTTAGGACAACATTTCTACCCTACTCCAAGCACATAAGGCCGAAAATAATACTTCCCAAGCAAAAATAAAATCTAACTAAGCTAAAGCTCCTATGATGGAATTTGAACCCAAGACCTCAAGAATTAATCCCAAGGCTCTAACCACTATACCACAACAATTCTTGATCTTATTTTCCCTCTAAAAAAAATATTTTCCTATTCAATCCTCAAGCTATCTCCCTTTTTTTTTTTCACCTCAAGCAAAAATTACCATTTTTCCCTTCTCACTCAATAATCATAATCAAGCCCATTTCAAACAACATATACAATAGAATGTCTTAATAGAAACTAGATGATGAAGAAGGTCCCTCAAATCAAGTCCATGAACTAGACATTCATCAAGACCCAGATAACAAGAACAAACGAGAATCTCTATATAATATGTGCATTTTCAGCTCATAATCAAGACCCACATTGTCGATTTTAGTGGCAATTTTAACTTTTTATCAACACCCAGACAACAAAAAGAAATGGGTACCCAGAAAATCTTAAGTTAAGCTTGATACTAAAACCACACATTTGCTCACCTCTTTCGAAAATACAGATAAATTGGTGAAAGACGGAAGAACTTACCTTCAGTAAGGAAGAGTAAAGGAACTCTTCAAACGACCTAACTAGAAGGCTAACACCTGATTTGGTTAGAGATGGGCAGATTTTTGAGAGATTGGCAGCAAGAGTTAAGCGGTTGGCGACAAGGATGTTGCCGACAAGGTTTCACAGGCGTGTGGTAAGGAAAATAAAGTCATCACAATTTCAGATGGTATGTTTACCCTATTTTTGTTATAAAATAAAATTTCACATTACTTAAGAAAATTTGAAATTTTTTTGCAAAAATATCTAATTAATTTCATTTTCTTAATTTCTTAACAGTATCGGATCTAATTAATTTTTTCTTCTTTAAAAATTCAAACTAATAGTTGTAAAGTTTAATTAGATCTCCTAAATACTATCAATTCTAAATATGAATTATGTATTTGAACATCTAAAATCATAATATAAAAAATAACTGTGCTTTATGAAAAATAATATTTATTAGTTATTATTCATGGGACTAAAATAAAATATAAAACAATATCTAATTTATTCATGTAAACCTTAAAAAAAACGATACATTACAATTTAAAAGTTTAAACCATTATACCCTGCGCACTAGGCAAAAATCACAAGGAGTCTAGTAATATTTCAATATTTCTTTTTCCTAATTTTATTTCTCTTTAATTGTTTGTAGGAAGTAAATTTTATTGAACCTGACAAACTACTCTTGACGATTGTCATGGTATTTAGAATACAATTGTGATAGTAACTAAAAATAAAATAAAATTATTCCACCCTTTAAGGGAATGCTTTATATATTTCCGTTTTGTGTTTACTCTTATCTTAAATAAGATAAAATGTTATCTAGTTAAAAAAAAAAAAAAGAATTCAACATAGGAAAAAGAATTAATATTTATAATTAAAAAAATAAAATAAAAATATTTAAGAACCATAAAAAAGGAAAAAATTCCTTCAGCAATAAAGTTGAGAATGAATCAAGACATTTGAACCAAACAAATTAATATACATTAACTAAATCAAATGAATTAATCAAGACATTTGAACCACTAAACCAAACAAATTAATATATATTAGGCCTAACAAAACGACCTAATAGGAGAATTGTTACCTGGGATAAAAGTCTCAGGTTCGATAGCATATTAATTAAGTCCTATTCCTACTCTCTTGTTAATTTTTTTAAATGCGAACATTGTACATGGGTAGTTGGTCCAAAAAACTAGATAAAAGCAATCCAATCATAAGAAGTCGATCTCAATATTTATTCCTCCTCTCTTGTTGATTTTTTTTTTAAAGCAAAGACTATACACATAGGTACTTGGTCCAAAAAATTATATAAAAATTAATAAAATAGTAACATCAAGATTTAAACACACAACCACTTGAATATAAACAATTACATCAACCATGGTATCTAATGAAAGCTTCCATTTTATGTTGACATTTTTTAATATTTGATAAAATAAGAAAAAATATGCTTTTTTCATAGTTTAGTGAAACTGTGGGTAATAAAATTTCTTTACCCACAATTTCAAATCTCTGTAGCAAAAAAATTATTTTTACGTACACAATTTTTCAATTTGTGGTAAAAAAGAACTTTTACCTACAGAAACGTAGCCGTGACAAAATAAAGTGTTACAAAAAAGGTTTATATGCCACAAAATTCAAAACTATAGTAAAAACTAAGTTTTTACCACAAATTTTGCTATGTTGCAATTAAAAGCGTTGCCAAAAGCCACTTTTTTTTGTAGTGATGTCGACTATCTCTTAACAAAAGATAGATAGGTGAATTAATTCATAATCTATAGAGAGGTTTTGCAGCTACTTGTACTAATCCTAAATGTAAATATCGATATTTATTTTTTCGATCCAATTCTAAGGTTTCTTGATTAAATAGATGGATTGTACCATAAGGTTTGTTTATAGAAACTATTTTCTCGGTGGTCTTTATGTTACTATTTAAAACTAAATCAAAAATTCCCTTTTCATAAATTTTATCAAACTTTTTTGTTGGCATTTTCCAATTCTTTACCCAAGATTCAGTTCGTTCTAATGGGGAGCTGATTTCGAGATCATTAATAGTTTTAATATCAATATTAGAAAGGTTTTAGCTCAAAGCCATAATTGGAGGGTACTTTCTCTTTCTAACCTATACAGTCAATAGTCTTGAAGATTTCTACTAAATTATTCTCCATGATTATTTTCTTCCTTATCTTCCTAGGACTAACCTAGTCACTATGCATTGGTTGAGTGCTACAGGTCCACCCTGAGGTCTGGGGCAATATGCCATTCCTAGGCTATCTGCAACCTAATCCAACCGGTTTGGGCTGACCAATGTATAAGTTGCTCTCAGAATTACTACTCAACCACATAGTAACAGGAATGTTAGAAGGAAATAAAGAGAGAAAATAAAAAAATAGAAAGATTTAAGACTACATCATGCAAGAATAGAAAGAGAAAGTAAAGAGCTTACTCAGTCAAGCTTATCTCAAGCATAGCAGAGTAAAGAATGAACATGGCTCTGAACCAAATGAGTGCACCCAGGGAATGCCTTCCACAAATTCATTGATTTTTTATTTCAAACAAAATACAACTGATTTCATAATAATAAAAATTGTTTAAAGTACAAATTTTTGAAACTGAAAAACAAAATAATCGACTTTAGCATACAAGGAATTTTCTCTTGAAGGACTGGAAAATTTACTCTGCATTTCTTCAAGGAACTTCATCTTTAAATAGGCAGTTATTGCATGGCTTTCTTTGATGGCATTTTGAATTATTGTTGAGTGGTCCAGACCATGTGATGCTGGAATCAAATTGTTGGCCACTTGTAGGAATTGTTTCATGATACGTCTAGAGTGAAGAGGTCCATAGCTTTTGTCAGTGCAATGTATCATTTTGCAAATGATCTCTGTGATTAAAAAAAGTGATTGCGATATTTCATACAGCTAGTATTGTTGGAGATCTCTTTTTCTTTTTGAGTGGAGTCTTGTCTTTATGGCCTCTATTAGAGGTATGCTGCTGCAATACTAGTGGGATTGTCCATATCTGCATTGTCATTGTCAAAGAAACTAAAATTTGGTTGAGTGTCTTCATCACTGTCTTTAGTGGTTATTTGAATTTGATTCTGCAAAATTTGGAGTTGTAATTGTAGCTTTGCTTTTGAAATCTTGTATTTTCCTTTATTGGAAGAGAAACTTGCATCGGTCTTCTTTTTTATAAGAGTGGGGGAATTTGCTAGATTTTCTGATGGTTTTGGTGTCCATCCTTTAATTTTTATCTCATGACACATGTCTCTCACTGATTCAAGAGTTTTGAGCATGTAATTCCAACCAATGATAAAATAGATTTTCTTCTTAAGGAAGAACTTGCAATATTGGATGTAAGGAGGAAAATGTAAAATCTGCTGATCTTTAATATATTGAGCAAATAGGAGTTTATGATGGTTTGATAATACATCTTCATTTCTGCCAACTGTCTTCGACCATTTGTAGAACCATCTAGAAATGGTTTTAAGAGTATCTTTGCCATACTTAACAAACCAAGTATAAGTAAGATCTCTCAAGAAGAAGAAATTGTGCCAAGCATTCAAACAGTCCATGAAGTTGTAGTTTGGTGGCTTTAAAGGACTTTTAAACTGAATTGGAGTGTAAATTCCAAATACAGACCAAGTGTTGAGATCTAGAATTTTGAGAATTCGGCATCTAGGATAAGTAATAACTTTGTCATTCCTGTGGACATTTTTTTCATATTTGAATTCAATCGAACCAGTAGCAAACAAAATGTGTTCATAAAAGAGTCTAGTTTTTAGAGGATCTGCTTGAAACAGATGGTTGGATTGATTATATGCTTCGGGATGAAGGGTATTGAAAACTTCTCTTTCTATTTTACTAGCTGAATTTCTAGGAATTGCTAGCAGTGGGATTAGGGCTTTTGTCATAAATTCAAAGGTTTCACCATTGTGTGAATGTGAGGATTTTTCTAGTTTGGAAGGAGTTTGAGGAGAAGCTAGTATTACTGCTTCGTTGAAAGAAGATGGAGATGTCATGGCATAAAAAGAATTATCAGTTATTTAGGTTTCTATTATTTTTTGCAGTGAAGAGGCAGGAGTTAAAAGATTCATTGTTAAGGGTGGTCATGATAAAGAAGAATTGGGTAAAGGAGGATACAAAGGAAGAACAATGAATCTATTTAGTGTACTACCTCTTGGTCTGATGTTGTGCGCCATTGATGCTTCTAGTCTACTACTTCACTCACTATTTATAATGAGAAAACTCACCTTTAAGGAAGATAAAAAAATCTCATTAAAATCTTATCTTGTTTGTCCTTGAATAAATTCTCTGGTCAGGAAATTGGGAAGAGAATTGTATTCTCCTTTAATAAATTCAATATTAAAATAAAATCTGAAAGCAGTGCTTGCCATAAGAAAAAATTTTGTTTGGCAACTAGATTTTTAACATCTTTTTGTAAAACATCTTTTAAAAATTTGTAATCAATTCAGAGAAATTTTTTTTTATTAACTTGATTATCTTGAAATTTTGATATGCATAAAACAATAGAAAGAATTTCCTTTTTAATAGTGCTGTAATTTTTTTGACTGGATAGCCAAATACCTGAATGCTATCTGACTAATTGTTCAGAAGAGGAATCTGATTTCTTTTATTTTAGAATACCTCCATAATTGAGTTTAGAGACATCTGTTTCAACAATCATGAATGCATTAGGATTTGGAATACCAAGGCAAGGGATTTTCTTAATAATCTTCTTGATTTTTTGAACAATTTAGGTTTGTTCTATACCCCAAGCTACTGGATTTTTATTAAGTCATTGGTATAAGGGTTTACATCTAAGGTTTGGGATAAAATTTGAGATGTAATTTAGACATCCTAAGAATCTTTGTAACATGGTTTTGTCTTTAATTTTGTCTAGGAATTTATCTGCATATTCAATGGCTTTATATATAGATTTATACATTCTTTGATGGAATTCATGACCTAAAAATCTAATTTGGGTTTGACAAAGTTTTAGTTTCTTAGCACTTACTACCAACCCATTTTTCGTGATAATTTCATGAAAAAGAGAAAAGTGTTTAAAGTGTTGATCTAATGAGTCACTAAAAACAAGGACATCATCTATATAAACAATAGTAAAAGATGTATAAGGAATAAAATATCATTCATTACTTTTTGGAATTCACTTGGAGCATTATTAAGACCAAAGGGCATTACATTCCATTCATATTGGCCAAAAGAGACATTAAACACTATTTTATAATGATCTTCTTCTTAATTTGGATTTGCCAAAAGCCTAATTTCGTACCAAATTTACTGTAAATTACTGTTTTAAAGGTACGCTTAAGTAAATCTCGTTTGTTTGGAATTGGGTATCTTATCCATTTTAAAACTTTTTAAAGAGGTTTATAATTAATAACTAATCTAGGAGCACCACGTTCTTTTTTAGCATTATTATTAATGTAAAAGGCAGAACAAGACCAAGGAGATCTAGATTCTCTAATTATTCCTTTACTGAGTAATCTGGATATTTCTTGTTTACAATATTCAAGAAGTTCTTGATTTATCTAAATTGGCCTAACTTTAGTAGCTATCATCTCTTCATTAAAGTTTTCTATGTAAGAAAGGCTTACAACATGCTTTTTCCTATTCCAAAAGGCATAAGGTATTTTAGAATAAATATGACTTTATATATCTTTTGATACAGCTTCAATCCTATCTTGAACTTCACGAGATTGTAATTGTTATTGGATTTTTTTGTATTTAATATCTTCTTTCAAAAATTTGATTTGATTCTGCTGAAGAAGTATTTTCCTTTTTAAAGTATTTATATCTTTACTTTGAGGAATTAATAGAAAAGGAAAAGTGACTCGGATGGATCCTATGTTAGTATGGACTCCATGTTGATCTACTTCAAAAGGATATATTTGAGTTAAAAAAAGAGTTCCTAAAATTACTTCTTCATTCAAATCTTTAATAAGAATAAAAGAATTGACAAAACAAAATTTATTATTACAAATATGGGCATTCGAGAGTTTATACTTAATCTGAAGCTGACTTCTAGAGGAAGAATATAATTTAGTGGTTGTCTTTTCATATATTTAGGAGGAACTAATCCTTCTTGAATACAACTATGATATGCTCCAGAATCTAATAAACCTACTGTTTTGATAACATAATCATCTATTTTCAGAATATTAGGAATATACCATTTTTAAAATGTAGTTTGAGAAATAGCAGAAATATAATCTTCTCTTTGATTATCTTCTTTTTCATTTTTGTCAGTAGAAAAAGTATTATCAAAAGTTTATTCTAGTAGTAGGTTTTCCATTTTTAAATGTAAAAGATCTTTATTAATATTATTAATATATGTTATTCTTTGCTCATTCTGATTCTTTAAATGTTTAATTCCTTGTTTTAACATATTAATTTCTGTATATAAATCTTGTAAAGAAATTGTTACTTCTTCTTTTTCTTTTTTTTTTTAACTATCAAAAGCTTCGTTTAGATTATAAGGTTCTGCCTGTAATTTAGGATTTAAAACCATTTCTTTTACATTAAGTAAATATTCCTTTTTAACATTTTCATCTTGAATATGATCAAAAAATTTAAAAAAAAAAAGAGTTCTTTATTGTCTTTAGTAATAACATTGATTTGTTTAGAACTTATCATGTTAATTTCTCCTATGGTACAGGTACAAATTCCAGTACATCCACAAGATGATGTTTTACTAAAGGATTCACTATCAGAAGAATTTTATTGAATTTCAAAGATCTCATCTATGTTGCTATCAGATGTATTAGAAGTAGATTCTAATTCATCAAAAATGGCATCGATTTTATCTAACATTTCTTTATTTAAAGCGAGTTCATTTACTTTCTTTTTCTTCTTTTGTTTGAATTCATCAGCTTTATGACCTTTTTTTCCCATAGAAAATAACATTTGATTCGATCTTTGTCCTTTTCTTATTTTGTTCTTTTCTTTCTTTTATTTGGGCCTTTGGTAGAACTTTTTCTTCTGAACTTAAATTTTCTTTTTAGTTCTTTTGAAGGAGGTTTGATTGGAGTATAGCCATACATTTCACAAAAATTTCCTAATTCTTTTTTAGAATTTTTATGGTAATTTTCCATTTGGGCTTTAGTTTGAAGTCAGTACAAAGGTCTACTCCTACCTGATTCACATAACGAATTAGTTGACTCATAAGAGAATATTTCATAAGGAACAGTATTACCCCAATCTAACTTAAGCTTTTGTCTAACGTTTTCAACAAATAAAGGGGGTAAACTAGAAACAAAACATTCTTTTCAGAAAGCATGATGAAAATCAGATATGAGTATTACTTTTTGTTAAAACATATCTTTATACCATCGAAAATCATGTAATTTAGGACAAGTTAAATTTGTTAGAATTTTAGAATCTCAATCAGCTAATTGTTGTAGATTTCCTACAAAATGTTGTATTAGAGTAAACATAAAAGTATTCAGGCAATTAGCTACATTTTCAGTAGTGGTAATTGGTTGGACTTTTGCATCTAAAGTGTTTTTAGTTTGTACTTTGGAAGAGTTCATAATTTCAAAACATTGTGTTTCAGTCAAATAGTTATTCCACCACACATGAAGGATTTCGGTAAAACTCGTAGTCAAAAGATGAAGAATAGTAACATCAGAAGGAGAGGTATGATGACATTTGATGGCAGTGATAGCAATAGCCATTTTTTGAATAAGATTGAGAATTTGATGTTCAGACACGCCATCAATATTCCATTCGATAATATCGTAACCAGTGAAGGTTGCACGGGTATCTAAGTATCGTTCTTCAAATTGGACATTAGGAAAAAAGGGTCTAGGGTAATAGTTTTTTATATTTGGATTTAAATTGATTACATTCTATTAATTACTTGTTTTTAATTCGAATATATATCCAATTGCCTCCATTATTTATATGTAACTTAATTGAAAGATATGATTAAAAGTATGAAAAGAAAGTAGGGATGATAGTAGAGTGAGTACTCAACACCTATTGGAGGACCTTGGGGCTAGTGGATGGAGGGGAAATTTCCATGGGAGGTAGGATGAGGGACAAGATTATTAGTGAGTTTAAGTAAGCCCAAACTCAGTTCAATCAATCTAATTTAATTTGGATTGAGTTTCAAGGGATATCGGGATGTCGAGCCTGGGTCTAAAAGATAGACTTGAACTTTATTTGGATTTAGCTTAGGCTTGAGCAAGCTTGACCAGCTATAAGTTTGCCCAATTTTAATAATTATTATTTACTAATTATACGCATTTTTAAAAAAAGTTATTACATCTATTGTTTGTAAATGTCATATACAAATGTTCTCCTTTTCTTTTAATTTACTCCAAAATGATTACATGATAAGCAAGAACCTTTCATTTTTGTTAAAATACATGAAATTGAAAATATGATGTTTGGAAAAATTACCACGAAACAATTGTCCAATATTTTTCTATCTCTACAATTTTAAGAAAAATGGAAGACTATAATATAAACTAAATAACCATATTCACTTGGTCATCCTTATTATCAAAATAGACACTCATAATAGTTCTAGGAATAGCTTAAGGGTCGATAATCTTTTGTATAGAAGTCATAAGTTTCATTTTAACTATAATTTTGTAATAACAATAAGTATTATCAATTTTTATTATTGAATTTGCAATGTAAATTTTTGAAATTTCATTATTTAAATATTCAATATTTACCTTTTTATATTTGATATTAATTTAAATCAATTGTTAACCCTAAAATAATATGTGATGGTAGAACTTTATAGTGAAATTAATAGCCAAATTGTACAACTATCATTGTAGTAATATATTTAAAGTTTAATATTAAGAAAAAATTTAAGAATAATTACATAAACATATGCTACAAACTTATTATTCTCCATATTAAAATTTTTAATGATTACATAAACATATGCTGTAAACTTCTTATCTCCATATTAAAAATTTTTGTACTATTACACCTTACACACTAAATATATGATCTTAAAGGATCTTACTTTATATTTTTAATATAATAACATTAATAACTACGTAAATATTTTCATATGTGCTTAGTCTTAATGAATTTTTCATGACCTTAAAAAAAATTAATAACACTGATCTTTTCAATAATAGCAACATGCTCTAAAGACTTTCAAATAAAAAAGGGAGAAACATTTATATTATTTTCCTAAAAACTACCAAAGCCTTGGGGGTGGGGGGTTAGAAAGACCCCTAACCATTTTTTGAAATAAAAAATAAAAGTACAAGATAGGAGGGAGTCCTAACCTATATCTCCTGACAATGAGCAGTGTTTATCTCAAACAGTCGGAAAAAGACTTAGCATCTTGAGTACAAGAAGTTTAAGTGTACAATGGCAAGCTACTAAAATCTGAAAACATGAAAGAACTACTGAGATGAAGCTTCCTTTGCGAGAGAATGTGCAACAAAATTCCTTTAATGAAAAATGTGCTAAAAAAATAACCATGTTAAACTGAGAGAGTACCAAAAAAATCATTCGAAAGACATGCCATCCAGTCCATGTAAAGTTTTGAGACCTTAAAAAAATGCAAATGAGTTGCTCTGAATCTGATTGAAGAACAACATTAATCAGAAGAGTGGGTTAAGCAGAAGTATCCCGATCTAAAATAGAAGTATGCTTGAATTTCGGGACGAAATTCTTCTAAGGAGGGGAGGATGTGAAACCCCAGTCAAAACCAACCTTAGAGTAAGGGGGTTGGGATGCATATCATATTTTATTGTATGTTTAAATATATTTTTATATGATTTTATGTGCATTGAATTTGTGTTTTATAGTCTAGAGGGCTTGATTATGATTATTGAGTGAGAAGGGCAAAATGGTAATTTTTGCTTGAGGTGGAAAACGGGAGATAGCTTGAGGATTGAATAAGAAAATATTTTTAGGGGGAAAATAAGAATAAGAGTCGTTGTGGTTTAGTGGTTGGAGCTTTGGAATTACTTCTTGAGGTCTTGGTTTCAAATTCCATCATAATAGCTTTAGCTTGGTTAAATTTTATTTTTGCTTGGGAAGTATCATTTTCGGCCTTATGTGTTGGGAATAGGGTAAAGATGTTGTCCTAAGAGAGACAAGATAGAAATATCCAAATCCTACTCCTTTGCTCTACACAAAATTCTTAAGGGGAATTCATTTCCTATTGATCCTTAATTTTTCCTATTTCTCAACTCATTAGTTTGATCAAATTGTTCTAGCCATTTTCTTTCCAAAAATTTCCAGCAAGGTGTTGTGGCTTTGAAGGTTCAAAATGTCTTAGTAAAAGACATCTTATGGACTAAAGCAATGGAAGAGGGGGGAAGGATTTCAAGTGAATTAAATTCCTCTAGTGAACTTTCTAAAAATTCCCTCTAGTGAGGTTCATCTTCCTTCTTGGAATGAACTGAAAATTTCCAACTTCTTGTGCCTTCAAGGTGTCAAAATTCTTAGCCATTATTCCCTCCCAAATGCTGCCAGAAAATAGCCTTGTGGATCAGCTTGCAACCTGAATTTTTCTGGCCATTTTCAGACTGCACAAAGGTGGTGCAAAACCAGGAAAATTCCTGGGCAAATTCGCAGCTTTGGAGGTCCAAAACCAAGCTGTTTTCTTTTAGTTTTTGCTCAACACCTTAGCCACGCTTTTCCTTCCTAAAGAAGGCTGGAAACCAACCTTGAAAGACCCCTGGAACCTTCTTCAAACTCTCTGCAAGCTTGCTGGAAAATGGCAGTAAAAAATTTCCTAGAAATTCCAGCCTTGCGAAAATTCTGTGCAGTAATTTTTCAGCTTTGTTTCCTAATTCTACCCTAGAAACTCCATCGTTATTCTGGAGAAACCACCCTTAAACCTCCAATAACTGAACTCCATTGTCCTCCCCAAACTTCTGCATGAAAATCCAGTCATGGCTGCCTAAAAGATTTCCAAAAAAATTCTACAATCATGTCTTGATTTGGATACCAAAATTCCAGCCACCATGATTTAACAACTTTCTATAAAATATACCTCAAACAACCAGACCTTCCCTTCACTATTACACTCCTTATTTTCAGCCACCCTTAGCCTCCCTCAACCAGCATTCCTCTAGCCGAAACATTGCCCAGAAATTCGGCCATGGCAGACTTCCAAAAGCTCTCCAATAATCAAAGATATTCTTGAATATTTAGTTTCCAAATTTGCTTCCTAAAAATATTCTTCAAGGATTTCAACAACTAGCCTTTCCTTTTCCCTTTCAAATCAGAGAATCATCTTCCTAAACCCTACAACCAATTCGGCCAGCCCTAATCCTCCAGAATTTCGACAGCTGCAAATCAAAACCTCTCAATTCCCTTCAACCTTCAAGAACACATAGCATACCAAGAACACCTACTTCTTCCTTTCACCTAATACCCTTCCAAATCACTTCAAACCACTGCTAAAAACACCATAATTCATCTACTCACTGCCGTGAGTCCATCCACACCATTCTTAACATCAAACTCCAAAATCTAACTTGCTAGTTTGGATAAAAAACCAGAAATTTTGTGAAGACTCAAGAACACCTTCAATGTAGGTTTGCTCTAACAACTTCGTCTTCTCCAATCTTAATCTCTAATGAATATATATATATATATGAATAAGCATACTAATGGACTCTCTCTCTCTCTCTCTCTCCCTTTTGGCTGAATGACTTCTTCACCAATGGCCATGCTTTCTTCATCTTCCTTGGACGAATTTAAGCCTCTAGGAGTTGAGATCCATTCGAAACTCTTTCAAGGTATTCATCAATCAAGTAAGCCTTTTCAACCCTCCTTGTAAATTCTAGATTCATGGCTCTAGGACGTTATTGGTAGGAGATGGATTATGAATAGGATTTGAGCATGTGTGTGTTGTGATGAGTTGAGATTGAAGCATGAATGAATGTGTGTATATGATGGAGATTGGATTGATGCATGTGATGATCTATCTTGGATGATATTATGATGTTTTAGGGTTTAATGCATGTCTCTATGTTCTGAGTGATGTATGTGATCAAGCATGCTAGAGATTATGTCATCTATGATGAATATGATTTATATTCTTGGTTGATTATTAAAGCCATGGTTATATTTATGCTAGAAAAGGTAAGATCATGTCTTGATATAGTTAGATCTATGCTTATATGCAAGATTTGGATGATTTGATGAATTGAAGGGTTGTAAATGTTCATGATTGTGGTTAGCAATAGAACTATGGTCATGAACTAGTTGTCCCTAAGCTAATTTTATTTCTTCAATAAAATATTTAATATTATGATTTTTGGCTAGTAATTTCGAAAACCCTAGGAGGGGTAGATTTGGAATATTATATATATAATAAGGATATTTTAGTCAAATAAATAATACATTTTTCTAGAAAAATAAAATATATAGATATTATTATAAAATGATAATGTCAAATAAAGCCTTTTATGAAAATAATCATAATAAGTAAAATATTTACTATTAAAATTTAATTATTATCTTTTAACCAAAACCTACTAAAATTTATTTAGTATCTTTCAATCAAGACTCATTAAAATTTATTTTCAGCTAATTTTAATTATTAATTATTTTCTAGCAATTAATTATTAATAAATTATTATTTTACCTAGTACCACCTAGGACTTTTCATCAAATAAACTCTAAATTATTTTAGCAAGATTTAAACCTTCAACTTGTTGGATTGTATGCCCTCTTAGACTAGGTTTCTGATGTAAAATCGAATTATTTAATGAAAGAATTTATTTTTAGAAATTGTTTGTGAATTTACTTTTTGTTTGTGCACGATTTTCGTTTGGAACAGACCCATTGTGTTTAAATAAGTGATCCATGTAAATGGTGGTCTTTCACAGTAAGGTATGGATCACGGGTTATTTAACACATAAATATTTGTTCTTAACCTATTGATGAGACTGGGAACCTCATCATGTTTAGGTTATTATGTTATGAATTCCAAATGGGGAATGGCTTACCTTTAGCTAGTGGGTAGTCCACTCACTTCATGACATAAATGTATTTCGAATACGTAGAACAGGACCTGTAGTAGTGGTTTCTCAAAGTATTATATGGTAGAAACCTAGACTACTACCGCTACAGCGTGGACTAGTACTCTACGACTTGAGTATGAGTTGGTGGTCTAGCGAAGCTGGAAGCATATACTTTGATTTGCTGTAGTTGAGGTTCTATCGTAGGGCCAATATACTTGCATGTTGGGTATGTGTGACTAGTTAGTTAAGACAAACTTTTACAAGATAGTTTCTACACTATATCGCCCCTTGTGGTTGTCCGAATGGTCTAAATTATCCAGGGCCCTGGGAAACATGACTTGGATGTTTGCTTTAGGGTAGCTCCCTTGGAAAGCGGAAACACTCCAGGAAGTCGTGGATCATTGGACTAGAAGCCTAAGGATGGTAGATGTCATTTAGGGGGGTGTTAGTACACTTCTTCCTCTCTAAATGTACGGTGATGTGTAGAGGGGGTATTTTAGTCATTTCACCTGTAGGTCGGAGACTTTGCGAATGCAACATTGTCCTTGGGGTCAATATTTCCTTATGGTGATATTAGGAAATATTTAAAATGCAAAATACAGCTATTTATATAGCAGGGGTATTTTGGTCTTTTTAGCAGCCAAGGCGATGTGTCTTTTTGGTCCTCGGTATAGCCCGTAAGTCCTAACTATTTTGGGTTGAGGAATTGGTCTCAATTGAAGAGGATTTTATTTTATTTTGTTTTATTTTATTTTATTCAGGAAGTCTAATTTATTATTGGACTGGAATAAAATAAATAAAATAGGAGTTGAAAGAAATTAATTATCTAGTTTATTTGGTTAATTAATTATTCAGGGCCTAGGTCCAGTATGAATAATTAAGAAATTAACCTGGGCTTAAATTAGGGAAAATAATTAATGTTTAATTATTTATTGGGTTATTTATATAGGCCCAAGAAATAAATAATTAAAGATTAATTATTGTGGTTCATTTGGGCTCATTAATTATTTATTGGGTTACTTATGTAAGCCCAGAAAATAAATAATTAATATTTATTATTTTGGCCTTTTGGGTCCAAGAAAAATAATAAATATTTATTTGGCCCAATAGCTTGGACCTTAGGGTTTTTTCCAGATACGGTTAAGAGGAGTTTAAGGTTAGGCCAAACTGTTTCTCAGGATAACATCCGGGTGTTTTGAAATCCCGGGGATATGTTTATCAGATAATGAGAGACCTAGTTTAGGCTAAATATAAACAACTCTTTGAAAAGGTAAAACCCTAATTTTTCCTTTTCCCTAGCCACTCTGAGACTCACGCCTCTCTGTAAGCTTCACGTGAGTCTCTCTCTCAACGTCTCTCTCCTCGTCTGTGATTTCTCCTTGGACTTTGCTAACCAATAGCAAGAGAACCAAGGAGATTTGAGACCATTCTTCTTCTCTGTTGTGTTCACCGACTAGAGGTTAGGCTGAGGAATATCCCGAGAGCTGGAGAGCTAAGCGTTAATGCAAACAAGGCGAAGTCGAAAGCTAGCGGGTGTTCAACCGGAAGCTCCTTCAAGTGTGCAAAGCGAGGCGATTCCAGCCGTTCAATCTGTTCCTACGCAACCTAAGAGGGTTAAGGAACGCAAAGGTATGATCTTCACGCTTCCGCATGGCCTTTATGGCTCGCGTTTTATTTTTCTCCAATTTTTTTTAACTTACGGTGCATGCCCCTGTTTCTGTGTTTTCCATCAAAGTGGTATCAGAGACACTGGTTTTGATCAATATAAGGAGCATGGTAGTTAATAAAATGGAGAAGATGATTATACCTGTGATCCTTCGCTATTTTGGTATGGGATAGATGGTTTTGTAAGCTTCACCGTTGAAGCATAGGAGCTCTCTGTAAATTTTTGGCTTTGATGTTTTAATCGTGTAAACCCAATTTTAATGGGTATAGGTGGTTGTGGTTATGTTTTGGATGAGTTTTTATAAGTAAAAATGTCCAAAGAAGCCAAAGAAGACAGAAAAAATCGAAGGAAAAAATGCTCTGCAAGTCGCGCGTGAAACAGAAGAAAAAACGAAGAAGATGCACTGTTCATAAGCCGCCGCGTCCAAGCCGAGCCGCCGAACCGAGCCGCTGCTGTTGGTGAGAGGAGCCGGTCGCTGATGAGCCGCGGAAGCCGAGCCAATTCCTTTGATTTGAGCCGAATTCAATTGCAAAATTTGCAATTGAATTTCATTTGGCTTTTGGGTTCTTGCGCGGGTCAGAGGAGATCCGACCGGGGCAGCTCGCCGGCTGAATCGCGGGTCGGCAGCAGAGGAGAACCGGGCGCGGGCGAAGTCCACGGGTCGTGGCTGGCGTGCGATCTGGTGCGGCGCGGTGCATTGCGGCTGCGGTGGACCGTAGGCCATTCTGGCGCGGATCCTGTGCGGCCGGTGCAGTGGACCTCCAGCCAATTTTGGCAATTTTTTATATTTTTTTCCTTTTTCGTTTTGGGTCCCATACCAGGCGAAGTTAATATTTTTGCAATATTTATATTCTTGGAATATATTTGCATGAAAAATATTAGTAAGGGATTTTAGGATTAAACAAGATCATTAATTAATTAATTAATGTGTTTAATTCTATTATTTGGGCACTTAGGTTTAAAAAATAGAAAAGCATGAAAACGTTTACTGTTTTCGAGCATGCTATTTTTTTTATGTACCTATGTGTGGTTTTCTCAAAGACCAAAGTCTTTGGGAACATTTTTGACAAGAAAAATATTTTTCCTTCAAAAACTAAATGGTTATTTTAATTGGTACAAAAATTAATCCTTGAATATTTTTCTCAAATGATATAATCCTTGACATAGAAAATATATTGGATATAGATATTTTTGTAAATTAAAATGGAGAGCCATTTTGTTTTATTTTGCACTAGAAAAATTATTTTGTCAAATAAACTTGAGACCAAAGACTCTAGAAAGTTTTAATTGGAAAATTTTTGAAATCATTAAGTTTTAACTTAAATAAAATTAGTCCATGGAGGAAATCTCTCAAAGGATATAAGCCTTGACATAGAGATTTTATTGGACTTAGATATTTTATTTTTGAGTTAAGGAAAAACTTAACGGAAATTTCAAAATGATATTTTCCAGAAAACCTTTATTTTAAAAGACTAAGTGGGAGAGGGGTTCCAACGGCCCCACGGCTTCCATCACGGTCCTCATTAGAGATCGTGGATCCCCTCGCGTCACCCTGGGAGTGAACCCGTATAGGATGGGGATACCACAAGGATCTAGATCTAATGGAAGGATGTAATTAATAACCCGGGGCACGTACTATGATCGGCCAGCCCACGTTGGAGGTTATAGTGTGAGGTATGTCCATAGGAAATGAGAGGAAACGGCCATCCCACGATGGAGTTATTCTCTAGACCATTACCTAGAAGGGAAATTAATTTGTGGTGGTTAATACACTTAGCTTAAGAAACTGTTAATCTTCCCAAGAAGCTATGTCAGTTTTCCTAAGAGCCAAATTATTTTCAGTGCACAAATTTCATTTTGTTTTCACAAACTAATTTCTTTCTTTTATTTTCGATTTTCAGAAATGGTGGGAGGTTCTTTTAGTCCATTGGTCGTTATTCTCAGGGAGAAAAAGTTAACGGGTCCAAACTATGTGGATTGGAAAAGGAACCTGGACATAATACTCACAGCCGAGGAGTATAAGTATGTCCTTTACGAAACCTGCCCTGTTATCGGGGAAGGTTCCACCGCTGAAGAGCGAGAGGCTGAAAAGGCATGGAAGAAAGCTGACGAAATGGCACATTACTATATGTTAGCTTCCATGTCTAATGTGCTCCAGTTAAAACATGAGCACATGGCTTCTGCATATGACATAAGTCAATCATTGGCAAATAAGTAGGATACGTTACATTGAGTACTCAATAAGGGTAGGTCAGTAATACTAGTTTTGAAGAGCAAGAGTGAGTCTTCTGTCAGGAGGCCACCTCCAAAAGATAAGCTCAACTTAGAGAAACGTCAGTACTATTTAGTCATGCCGGTCTGAGCTAGCAATTTTTATTTCAGTCAAGTGACTGTGTTATGCCGGAATGGACATCTGGTTGTTGTTTGGGTATAGAGAAGGAGGAGTATCTTGCCCGATAGGCCGATCACCTACCTTTTGTCAGTCTGCACAAAGTGTGACATTCTGATCGGCAGTATGCACAAAGTGTGGCATACTGACCATGTGGACATGGGGCCCAACGTGTGGTAACCCATAACCACCCTTTTTGAGTGGTTGATTTTATTACACCTGTATGGTTTGAAAGCCAAAACATCACTCTTGCTTTTGACTAATGTTTATTGCTTGCCAATACTTCTCTTATAAAGATTTCACACTTTGCATCCACGAATTGTTTTCCCTGAACACCCAAAGCACACACAGACTTACTGAGATTTCTGTCTCATCACCTTTTTACCATGATTTCAGGTCGATCCTGCTGTGGGGATGAGTAGCTAGTGTTATCCACCTTGGAAGAGAATGTTGTCTTTTATTTTTATGTATTGCTTTGGGGAGTTGAGAGTGGATGATTTTATTTATGAATTTTTTTTTCTTTTGGGAATTCTTGGATTTATTTTGGAGTTGTAATAAATTTTAAGTTAAATTATTTTTTTATTCTGCTATTTTATTTGCGTGACCTAGTTATAAAGACCCCTTGTCCTTTGGACGGGGCGACATCCCCGGCTTTGGCGGGCCTAGGTAGCGGGGTGTTACATAATATGGATAAGAAAAATTCTTAATATCAATATATATACAAGCTTTTTATTTTCTGGAAACCTAATGGATTAAGATTATATTGTAGTGTCGTTTATTGCACTGTAGAAATTTGTATTTGATTCCAAATAACACCTTGAACTCTTGCCGAAATCTCTATTGACCCATTGATTTTCTAATTATACTAATCAAAATCTTGAATTCAAATCCATCCAAATGATTTGGATGGTTATATATGGTTAATATGAAATATCTCAAATGCCAATAGAATAACTAGGAATCCCTAAGATATTACCCCCTTCCTCCTGTCCCCTCCAAAATAAATAAATAAATAAATAAAAGAATCCTAAAGCATCTTCTCAAACCTTCTATGGCAAAGGGAATTTTACGGGAGCTCTTTCAGTATGGACAAAGATTGGTTATAAGGCAAATTCTCCTTTTTACGAAGTTTGGTAAATTCTATGGCAAAGATTGATATGGAAGAAGAGAATTTTATATCACAAAAAGAGAAATTCGATACTAGTGATTCCAAGGTCGGTTGAGATGCTTAGTTCTAGTGTTTTTTCGAAGTGAAGCAACGTGAGTTGTTTATGCTCTGGCAAACCTAGGACCATTTGGAATAGCTCATAGAGCTGTGTGAGGGTGAGTTACAAGGTAGAACCTAGGGATGTTCCAATGGCATTGGTTTACCTCTGCAATTGTATCACCATACTAGCTGAACTATAGGTGAGTATAGGGTCGAAGGTAAAGAAAATTGAAACCAGGCTTTCTTGAAATCATAATAGTTGTAACAAAGAGATCTATAAGGAGTAGTTTTATAGGAGAACCTCAAAATTTTCAAGAAAGAAATTAAAATATTCTTACAAATCTAACATGTCCCAAATTATATGATTTTAGATGGTATAAAGATATATTTCTCAGTAAGGTTATGGTTAGAATCGATTGTCATCATGCCTTATGAAAAGAAAGTTTTATAGTAGAAAGAATATATGCTGACAAAGTAAGGTAAATACTTAGAACTAAGGTGAGCCTATAAAGATGTTTGACTGCTACTTATACTAATCTAATATGTAAATATGTATATTTGTTTTTATGACTATCTATGGCTTCTTTAAATAAAGGAGGAGCACCTAGACTAGTAACCAATTATAAACCATTAAATAAAGTTTTGAAATAGATAAGATATCCTACACCTAATAAATGAGATTTATTGAAAAGAATTTACAAAGTTACTATTTATAGTAATTTTGATATGGAATTCGGATTTTGAAAAATACAAATAGAATTAAATGATCGATATAAAATTGTTTTTAATATACCTTTTGGACAATATGAGTGGAATGTTATGCCCTTTGAGATTAAAGAATGTACCCTCTTAATTTCAAAATGTTATGAACAATGTATTTAATCCTTATAGCCATTTTTAATAGTTACATTGATGAAATTTTAGTTTATTATGAAAATATAAACTAACATTTTAAACATTTAAAATAATTTTTTGATATTATTAAAGCTAATAGCTTATTAGTAGTGAGTACCAAAAAGGCGAAAGTAATTCAAATTGAAATAATATTTTTAGGACATAGTGTAACAAAGAGCACCTCTAAACCCATATGTAGAGTATAGAGTTTACCTCTAAGTTTCTAAAAGGATTACAGATAAAAATCAATTACAATGATTTTTTAAGATATGATTCTTAATTACATTTCTAATTTTATTCTTCATCTTCAATAGTTATGTGAAACCTTATATCAATAATTGCGTAAAAATTTAAATCCTTGGAGTCTTGAATATACCCAAATTGTTCAACAAATTAAAGGTATTGTTCAAAATCTTCCTTGTCGTGGAATTTTACATCCCCAAACAAATATGATTGTTGAAATTGATGCTTTTGATATTGGTTATGGAGGTATTCTTAAGCAAATTATTACTCCTACTTCTCTAGAATAGTTGGTTCGATATCATTCTAGCATCTGTCTTGGAAGCCAAAGGAATTATAGTGCTATTAAAAAAATATTTTATCTAAAATTTTATGTATTATAAAATTTCAAAATTATTTAATAAATAAAACATTTTTATTATGAATTTCTTGTAAAGTTGGAAAAAAGGTTTTAAAAAAGATGTTAAAAATTTAGATTCTAAAAAATTTTTGCTCGATGGCAAGTTATTTTATATAATTTTAATTTTGAAATAGAATTTATTAAAGGCATTAATAATCCATTACCTAATTTCCTTATAAGATAGTTTTATACAAGGGAAATATGACCTGCTACACTAACTCTAATGAGCATAACAAAGCCATCTTCACTATAAACTAATAGATATTCGTTTTTAGCCTCTTTTTTCACCACTACCTTAACCAGATATTCTTTCTACTACTCTTAGTTCGTCCCCAAGATCAGTCATTAAAGACAAAAATAGTTATGCTATGCAAATTTCCATTTCTTATAGTGAGGTTGTTAAGCCATCATAAACACTAACAAAACTAAAAGTTAAAGAATCAACTACAAAAGCCACTTTTGAATACCACACTCTTTCAATTAACCCTTTATTTCCAATAGAAAACTCTTAAATCTATTAATCTTTACAAGATTTTACCAAAAATTAGTTTTCCTACCAATAATTATGTGACTACAAAAGATCCTTTATAGCCTAAAAAGTTATCTAGTTGAAGGATATTTGAGCCAATATAATTCCCTACTCCTTATCGATCTCCTTGTTACAACTACTATGATTACAAGACAGTCTGGTTCAATTTTCTTTACCTTCGACCCTATACCCACTGTTGGTTCATCATGTCTGGCAATACAGTTACAGAGATTCTTCCAAGATCATTTTATGATAGGTAGTTACAATTCTGCTGAACTGATCCCGTGCTGGCCAGTTTATTTAAAGTTCAATTTACCAAATACTTCACAAAAAATCAACTTGGATATTTACTTTAGCATATTGAGTACTGTAAATTCTTTTGCAAGAGAAAGACTTCTTACATTATTAGGTGGAATTTCTATGTCTATAAAATCCATAAGATCTAATATTTCAATAATAAGATTCATATTATAGGATGGGCTTCGAAAAAGAAGTCTAGTGTAGAAGTGCTAACTATTACAAATAAGTCTGAAATGATCAAGACCAAACTTAAAGTGAAACTTAAGAGAGCACTTTTAGATATTGAGTCCTACATTGATAGTGAGGAGTCTACTTAGATTTTAAAAGATAATGATGACATTAAAGCCTTAATAGGTATGGCCCTGGCATATGTCTATCAAGATTTTTGAAGATTCTTTACAACTATGTATTTTCAAGACTTTCAAGATAAGTATTATAAAAGTTATGAAAAAGTTATCAAAGTTGTTGACTTTATTAAAGTTACTATATTACAGTTAGGTATGAGGTCAACATTATTGGCCATTTAGCACAATTATTTTCAAATAACAAAATTTTATCAATTTGAATTTGTAATCCTTTGGAATTCAGCTATTATAAATGTACAATTCCCACTCTACTTACGTAATCTAAAATAAGTCGGGGATATCACTCCGTCTGTAGTCTAGGGATCATTATAATGGAAATTACACATTGAAAATCTAAATTAAAATAAAGCTACTCAAACTTATTACAATGATTCAATACTTATACATTGTCCTAAATAAAGTAAAATAGAATTGGTAGTCTAAAACCCCAAATAAAGACTATATAAAACATTATAGGACAAAGCTCTAAGCAATGAAACTTCCAACCTTGTGAAAAAATGAACTCCTTCAAAATCATGAAAAAAATAGTGCGCGAAAGAATCCCAATAAGTCCTATGGATGCTCATGTAATTCAAAATTCATTCATAATGCTTTTGAAATTTAGTGTTTGAGGTAGTTTCAAGAATATAAAATTTTACTTCTAGTATTTGCTCAAGTGGTTCTTTTAAAAAGTCATGCAATATTCACATAATCAAATGAATCGTGTCACAAACAAAATTATTCTCAAAATCATTTCAAATGTAAGTAAATTATTTACTTGAAAATCTATAAAAGTGTCATGAAACCCTGTATCATGACAAAATACCCTACATCATGGTATTAGTAGGTGATTAGTCCACCAAGTGAGACTCCTTCTGTCTTTCTCAAACATTCTAGTTGTCCTACATCTGGTCATCAAACACACTTGGAACTACATTATTAGCTAAGGACTGGCTCAACTTACTAGTACTATCGCCCCATTTACAAAGAGTCCACTTTTCAGGGGTGGCCTCCCGCCAGAAGATGTGCTCAGACTGTCAATGGCAAGTACAAGAAGTCTGTCCTTATTGAGTATTCAATGTTTTGCAACCCTATTTAGGGATAAATCTAAAAACAAGTATTTATGCATTGTTAGCTCAAGTATATTTCCATATTCAAAATCTTTCTCAAAAAGAATATATTTGGGAGCCAAAGATGTTACAATTCATGCTATGATTTTCACAACTTTTTTCATGCATGACAACTAAATCATAGATTGAATGTCGTTAAAAAGAAAAACTAAAAAATTCAATGGGCTCTGATTCCATTATAGTCATGTTTAAAAGATTTCTACAAATAGTTTATGCATAAAATATTTTATAGATATATAGATTCATAAAATCCTAGAATCGTTTTATAGAAAAGATTTTATTAAACCGTAAAGACTTACCTTTCAAGCTTAAATGACTACTGAGTCTAACAAGTTGTCCATTGGTCTTGGAACACTCCTACTTCTAACAAGAACATAACAAAATTCAAAGTCAAAACACTTATCCCACTGATGCGTTAGATTTGGGCATATAAAATTATACATTTTTAAGTGCATTCCTAATCAAGTTTTAATTAAAATGTTTATCCTAAATTACATATATAAGTAAGTATACTCATTGCAAAGCATAATACAAGGCATTAACAAGTATTGATCCTCAAGAAATAACTACTATTACTCACTTTTTATCCCTTATTTAACTTACCAACTAGAGTGAGTAAAGAGAAATAAAACAAAAACAAAAGTAAAAACTAAAAGTATCTACAAAATCTCGAAGAAAAGACATGTAAGTAGTTAGAAATCCTTGAAGATATGAAAAATGTTAACTAGCAATTATGACAATTAATTACCATCCTGGCATCATGAATGAATAAAATAGACTCCACTTCTTTTTCAATCCATGGATTCACTACCGTTTAACTAAATTAATAGATATATTCTACCTTACGAATCAACCAAAAGATGCATTAAGACTAATCCTTAACATATATCCCTATATTCTAGGCAATATAAAAGTATGAAATTAATCAATGATCCTATATTCTAGGCGAAATCAACTAACTTTTAACTATTCAAGTTCTTCACTCTTAACATTCTTTTTCAAGTCAGTTAAGAAATAACCAATATGAAATTAACTAGATTGAAATCACTCCTAACTTATTTTTCAAGTTAATTAGAAGGAAGAAAAAAAAATTAACTCATCAATAAAAGTAAGTAATCAAATACTAGAAATAATAACTAATTGATCAAATAACTAAAATTAATATAAAATCATGAATCCAAAAATGTCCTCTAAATACAATTAAAATATTGATCTCATCATTGTTCAAGAAACAAAAAACAAAGGAAAAAGATAGAACTCATAGACAAGCCATCTTTTTCTCCTATGACGACTCCTCCAAAGTAATGCTCCTTAATTGATGAACTCTTCCTTGAATGATTAATTTTTTATTTACTCCTTAAATTCATATGTTCGCCATGTTTTTCCATGCTTAAATAGATGTTTATGGCTGCTAAATCCCAAGAAGCTTTGGTATGTCCAAAAGTCAGTTTTCAAAAGATCTGCACAACAATTTTCAAATTTTGATCAAAGAAGGGTTCTTCACCACTATTGAATAGTATAGAGCCAGTGTCGATTCACCGTCACTTCTAGGGCCTAAATTAGTCATATTTTTTCTTGTTATTTGAGGCTAAATTAAGACATTTTTTTTTATACAATAACTAGTTATATTCCTTCCTATTTGATATTTCTCTTATAAAAATACTTTTCTGTAATTTTATGCAAAAATAAGGGAAAATTAGAAGCAAATTGTGTGATTTTCCAGAACAAGACCAGCACCAGCTCAGGAAGGACAGCCGGCGCTGGTTTTCCACTGGAAAAACAGAATAGCGCATAGAAATTGAAGGAATGAAGGAATGAATTGTAATTGGAAATTGGAGAGAAAAAGGAGGGAAAATGGCTTCATGGCTTCACGGCTAACAAAAGGGAAACAATTGCAACGAAAAGAAAAGGAAGAATTGATTCGGTCAGCCAAGGAAACTCAGTCTTCAATTTGGTGGCTCATTGAGCCGATGTAACAACAGCAAGAAGAAAGAAAAAAAAGAGAAGGAGAATTTCGGTCAGCAAAGGACAAAAACAACAAAGGAAAAAAGGAGAGTTTTGGTGGGGCCAAGATGCAAAGCAAAGTCAACAAAGGCTGCTGAATAAAGTGAATTGGGTGGTGGCTTGGTTGGTGGCTCAATTGAGCCGCTGCGACAACAAAGAAAGGCAATAGAAATTCGGTGGCTTCCGTATGGCTCGAATTGAAGTCGATTAAAGCAATTTCAGTTCAACAAAAACAAGAGCTTCAGCAGAAAATGGCAAGAAGACAAAAGTCCAAATTGTTCACAAAAGTCAAAGGCGGTGGATTTAGAGTTGTATTTAGAATTTTTATTTTAGAATTTTATTACTCCTTTTTTGTTTTGATTTTTAGGTAATTTCTTCTTCTTTATTTAGGACTTTTTTAGGAACTTTGTGAGCCTACAAATAAAGGCCAATTTACCCTAGAAAAGGGAGGTGCACAATGTAGAGACTTAGATATATTTTAGAGTGCATTGCCAATATTTTTCCGAGATAAATAGTTCAAGGAGGATTGTACAAAAAGGTCTTCAAAGGAAGAAGAAGAAGGCTTGTCTATGAGTATCTATTTCTTTCCTTTGTTTTCTTTTTCTTGAACAATGATGTATTAATTGTTTTATTGTAATTTGACATTATTTTATATATTCATGATATTTAGAGTTATTTGATCTTTTGATTAATTGATTGTTATTCTTAGTGTTTAATTACTTGTGCTAATTGTGAGATTAATTGATTGTTTCTTTCCATTAACTTGCTTGGACAAAGGGGTTAATGGTGGTCTCAATTCATTAGCTTCATATTTGTTGGCTCTTAACTTGCTTAGACAAATGGGTTAAGAGTAGGGACAAAGTAGTTAAAGGTTAATTGATGTTTGCCAGGATATGGATTCATTGGTTAATTTCATATGTAAATTGGCCAAGAATGAAAATTTAATCAAGGACTGTGGTTAATGCATCTTTTAGGTGAATTAGTTGAGACAGAATATGTGATGCTAGTTTATCTAGAAGATAGGGATTTCATGGATTGGACAAAGAAGTGAATCTATATTATCATTCATGATGTCAAGAGAATAATTAGTTATGATAATGATTAGGTACTTTAAGATCATGATTGTCAAAATAATGGGTTGAGTTACATATTTCTCCATCCTTGACATGTATATATTTGTATTTTACTTTATTTTTCTTTTTATTTCTTTTTACTTTATTGAGTCGGTTAAACAATGAAAGAAAGGTGATTAATGCATACTTGTTCCTGGAGGATCTACACTCATTTGAATCCTATGCTTTGTCAATGATGATTACGCTTGCTCTTATGTGTAATTTGGGATTAACGTTTTAATTTAAATTTGATTGGGAATGTGCTTATTTTTATATGATTTTTATACCCAAATCCATAAGCACTAGTCACTGAGCCAGTGCCTGTTCAGCTCTAGTCCTTGTCCGAAATTGCTCTACCGACCAGTGTTAAACTATGGTCGGTTCAAACACTTGAGCAGGCACTAGTTCACTATTGGAATAGGTCTATTTCAGCTTCTTTTTCATCTAAAATCTAGAAAAAACTTTCGGACAACAATAAAACCTTTCTACAATAGAAATTCATCAAAACATCTTAAAATATAGAAATTATAGAACTATTACATATAAAAATAACTGAAATTCATCTCAAATAACTAAGAAAATATAAGTACATTTTAGCCCTATTACATTCCCCCACACTTAAAACTTTGCTTGTCCTTAAGCAAACAAGACATTAAACACATCAACAAGTAAAACAACTTCTTAACAAAAGATTTTAGTGATCATGGCCATTATAGTAAATATATTTTCTTTCCTTTAATTTAAGAATTCAATCCAACACCTGTTTAATCAAGTCAATCTTATGCAAATTGATGTACTAAGATAGATACCACCAAGGCCATTGAAGTTGAATTAAACAAGTTTATATTCATTCAATGTGTTTCACTTCAATTACTCCTTACGTCAAGAATGTAATATTATGATTCATATAAGTTAAGAATAATCAATCAACTCAAGGTCAATAATTTCTAAAACTATTACAATTTAAGTAGCAAACTAGGAACATTCTCTTTCTTTTTTTCTCAGCTTTTAGGAAAATTTAGCCTTAATTGAATGGATTTCTCTTCACTTATCATATCGGCCCCCTCTCATTTCTTTTTTTCCACTCACATGCTTATTTTCTCTTATTCTCACTCTTTTTTTTTCCATTTTGTCAAGCATTCATTTTTCAATTCTTTTTCCCTTTCACATGTTGTTTTTGGCCAAAGGATATGCATTTTACATTCCTAGAACTTTTTTTCTCCTCACTTTTTTCATAATGGGTTCGTACATCCTTTCTAACTTTTACTTATTACTTTTTTCAACTCTTTTTTTTTTTTTTCAAACCTCACATCTCGCCTTACTTAAACTCAAAATAAGGACTAGTTTTGAATTAGAACAAAAATCATTCAAAATTCCCTACTTCATCACAAAATAAACACCAATCATCAAGAAATAAAATGTCGCAATATCTACTAAAATATAAATAAGATTAATCCAAATTCTCAAGATTTAGCCTATATCACACCAAATATACAAGTTTACTCAAAACTAAACCCAACAAAACAAGTATTAACCCAAATTCTTATGCAAATAAAAAAATAATAAAAATACTATAATAGCAACAAAAAAAAAATGCAATTTTACTCCAAATTTTTTCAAAAGTTTTCAAGTTTTCAAATTAGCTCAAAATTTCAAGAAAACACTAAGAAAATTGATAAAAACTTGGACAAGAAATTTCATCAAACCACTCCCCCACATTTATATTGGACAATATCCTCATTGGTTAAAAATCAACATGATAAAGCATCTCCAAAGGGACCAAAAATAATGAGGAAGAAAGTTTAGCAATACTCCCCAAGTGCAATTATGCTCCTCAAAATATGAAACTTGGAGAAAATAGAAGATCTTACCCAAGAAGAATTTATTCCTACCTGCAAAAGAAAACACTAATAAAAGCACAAAAAAATAATAGCAAAATAAAACACATCGAAATAAAAGAAAACACACTAAAGCTAAAGACTATTAAAAATCATAAGAAAGCAAATAAAGACTCAACTCTCTCCCCCACACTTAAGATGAAAAATATTCTCCTTATTAGGACCAAAAGTAAAGCAAAACCAAACAAGATATTGACAATGATTGAAAATCCTAAATAACCCCAAGAACAAAACAAAACTAAAATAATAATACAAACTCTTTCCAATCATTATGCTTTCTCATCTATCCTTTGTAAAAGAAATTAAAGCTCAGTGAAAAAAGTAGGCATAATGAAAGAAGAAAGAAGGAAGGATTTTGGAAAAGGTAAGGTACATGGAAATTATAAATGCTAATAGGACTAAACACATGGACCCTATTCCCTTGCATTTTTTTTAGACTCATAAATAAATTTTTCTACACATGAGTTCAAGAGAGCTCCAAAGATTGCATTAACATTGAAATCGCTTATCAACTCATCCAAAGAATGGTCACAATAAAGCTTTCCCTTTGAATAAGAATGGTCACAATGAAGCTTTCCCATTGAATCTAATAATATAGTACTTAATGGGATCAAGAAATCCTAACTTTGTAAGGCATTATCTACAAAAACTAAGTTATCTCCCTTTGAATGTGGTGAAGGAAAAAAATTGTCGATATCCTCCAAGATTTTCTGATAATGTATTAGGGAAAAATCTAATTCCTTGAGGCATGTTAAACTTCACACATTATCATTGGCATCATTGTTTTCCAAGAATAGAAAGGAACCTAAAAAATTATGTGATAAAGAAATATTATAGGGCTTAGAGCATAAAATGGAATGGAATTCTTCCATTATCACATCATGCAATTTCTCCTCATGGCCTCTTGCCTTTTGTCCTTCATCTCACAGTTAGTTCATTGATGTTTCAGGAGTTATTGGAGAAGCCAACACCAGTTCCCTCATTGCATCCAGTGCCGGTTCATTTCTGTAACATGTCCCCTATTTTTCTGCAACCTTTGCTGTGCTAGATGAAAATTTTTCTTGAAGCCTCTCAATGATTTTTGCTAGTTGTGTTCTTTGATGGCTTAATCGTTGGGAAACTTCTTCATTCTACTTACTAGATGAAATTGTATTGGCAATAAAAGAATTCACTAATGCTCCAAGTAGCGCCTCACTAAAAACATCAATACAAGCTTGCAACTTGACAAATCTATCATCATTGTAGCTCCTTTGATTTTGTGTCCATGGCCACATACTTTCCCATGAATAATTATGCATGATGATGTCAATCTCACGCTCAAAGAAAAACAAAAATCAAATCTAAAATAAAAAATACTAAAATACAAAAACTAATAGAAATATAAATAAAAGAAAAACACATAAGTTGGATATATTCACAAACTACCTAAATACAAAAGTTAGTAATAGTTACAAATACAACAAAGGCTAAATCAATGGAATTCAAGTTTTCATAATATTGTTCCTGGGCAACGACGCCAAAAGCTTGATGCATTATATTTAGGCATATAAAATCATACATTTATAAGTGCATTTCTAATCAAATTTTAATTAAGACGTTAATACCAAATCACACATATAAGCAAATATACTCATCGCAAAGTATAAGATAGTGTATTAACAAGTATCGATCCTTGAAGAACAACAATCATTAATTACTTTTCATCCTTTGTTTAACCTACCAACTAGAGTGATTAAAAAGGAAAAAAACAAAAAAAATAAAAAATAAAAACTAAAGTAAAAACTAAAAGTATCTACAAAATCTAGGAGAAAAGATATGTGCGTAGATAGAAATTCATGAAGACATGACAACTGTTGACTAGCAATTATAACAATTAATTACCATCCTAGTATCATGAAGGAATAAAATTGACTCCACTTTTGTTTCAATCCATGGATTCACTATATTTTAGCTAAATTAGTGGATATATTCTACCTTACCAATCAATCAAAAAATGTATTAAAACGAATTCTTAACAAATATCCCTATATTTTAAGCAATATAAAAGTATGAAATTAGTCAATGACCTTATATTTTAGGCAAAATCAACTAACCTTTAACTACTAAAGTTCTTCACTCTTAATATTCTTTTTCAAGCCAATTAAGAAATAACCATTATGAAATTAACTGGATTGAAACCACTTATAGCCTCTTTTTCAAGTTAACTAGAAGGAAGAAACAACCAATTAACTCATCAACTAAAAGCAAGTAATCAAATACTATAAATAACAACTAATTGATCAAATAACTAAAATTAATACAAAATCATGAATCCAAACACATCCTCTAAATACAATTAAAACATTGATATCATAATTGTTCAATGCAAAAAAAAAAAAAAAATACAAAGGAAAAGAATAGAACTCATAGACAAGCCATATTCTTTTCCTATGAAGACTTCTCCCAAAGCAATGCTTCTTGATTGATAAACTCTTCCTTACATGATTAATTCTAATTGAGCTCTTTGAATTCATATGTTCTCCGTGCTTTTCTATGCTTAAATAGATGTTTGTGGCTGCCAAAAATTGTCCCAAGAAGTCCTGGTACGTCCAAAAGTTAGTTTCCAAAAGATCTGCACACTAATTTTCAAATTTTGATAAAAAAAGATTCTCTGCTACCATTGAATAGTATAGAGTAAGCACGGTTCACCTTCACTAAGCTGGCGCTGGCTCTAGCTTAGCTTTGGTCCCCATCCAAAACTGCTTTGTTTTTTTCCCTATTTTCAGTGTTAAACCACAGCCTATTTAGATACTTGAGCAGGAGCTAGTTCACTACTGGAATAGGTCTGTTTCATCTTCTTTTTCATCCAAGATCTAGAAAAACTAGAAAAAAAACTTTCCTACAATAATAAAACCTTTCTACAATAGAAATTCATCAAAACATCTCAAAATATAGAAATTATAGAACCATTATGCACAAAAATAACTCAAATTCATCTCAAATATTTAAGAAAATATAGGTAATTTTTAGCCCTATCATCCACAGTTAATCCTATAGTTTTATAAGCATTCTTATATTTGCATGCATCTTACTCACCCCCTAAATCAATTGAGGAAATAAAATTTAGAAATCACACATCTAAACATTTTTAACATAGCAAATTTTCCAAATCCAAAATCACATTTTTTTTTTATCATATGTACCAAATAAAATCATCATATAATTTGATCTTAACTAGTTATATGCTACACCAACAAGGTTCAGAATAAATCCCAATGATTTAAGCCCTAAAATCATTATGGTACATATTTGAACAAAAATTTTAATAAGCACATAAATCTACTCAGCAAAGACACTTCACATTCTATATTTAATCTCATAAAAATGAAAAATATTTTAGGTCTCTAAGGATTAACCAAACTCGCCCTCATTAGCTCTATTATCTTAAGCGAAATGTACCCACGAATAACATAAAATAGGATTTAGGTTATGTTTTATATTTATGCAAAGAAAATGACGGATTCTTTTCTTTAGAAAATCATTCTTTACATCATAAAAATCACAAGGAATCAAGCAAATACTATTCCTATGAATTTCAAGCAAAACCACATTCACTACCTTTCTTGAATCTAAAATTCACCAGCAATAATTCGGCAAGATGAGAGAAAAGAGAAATGTGTGTTCTTTGGTTACCTTCCTTACAAGGATTCAAATAATTTAAGCCTAAGAAGTAAGTGACTTGATCCTTCTTCCAAAGCAAAAATACCGTCCTTGATTAATGAAGAAAATCGAAACAACTAGGGAAAGAAAAGGTAAGAATCAAGAATACAAGGGAAGGAGATGTGGCACCTACTATGTACTTAGAGTAAAGCTTCCTCTATTGAATGAGAAAGGAAAAATCATGCATTCTAGAAAGGGAGTTAGTGAGTGATGGCTGAAGAAGCAATTAGTAAATGAGTCTTGAGAGTTTTAGGATTATAAACTTTTGAATTCACTTGAATTTCAAAAGTGATTCAATAGCTTAAGAATCTCCTAGGATGATGTATAGCTATTGTAGAAATTCTAGGAGAGTTCTTAGGAATTTAAAGCTAAAGAAATCATATTTTATTTTTTGAAATTCAAAGGCTTCATGAAAGTGACATAAAGTGGCAACTAGAAGAACAAGAAAAAGGCCATAGAGAATTTGTAGCTTAAAAAGCCGCAGCTTTGCTAAGAATAAAAGCTAAAATTTGTGAGGCTTAGAAGTACGTAAAAGAATCGGTCAAGGGGAAAAATCAGTAGGAAAAATTGCAGCAAAGATTAGAGTAAAAGAAGTTTTGAATTTGATTTCAAAAGCAACAAAATCAATTGATAATAGGATGAAAAGGGTTGGCCAGCAATATGAAGTAATTGCAATTCTTTTCAAAAGCCCTTGTGATCAAGATAGTGTGCAAGATGTAAGGATTAAGAAGAACTAAATATGACTACTGGATAAGATCTCTAAACAGGATCATAGGTAAGGGTCAACTAGGATAAATGAGGGGGATTGTAACCATGATTGCTGAAATTTTGAATTCAAATTGAAAGTAAAACTTGGAGTTACTAAATTATTGAAGAGGGGGTTTCCAAATAAGGGAAAATATGAAATTATAGTTATGGTTATTCAAATATAAATTAAAAACAAATGTATAAGAATATAAAGGTAAGAGAGAGATAGAGAAGTAGGTGATGAAAAAAAGAAAGTTAGGAATGATTAGCAAATTAGTAGATTTAGTCCCTAAACCTTTTTCGATTAACAAGTTCGGTCCCTAATCTTTATTTTCAAAATTTTTAGCATTTCTTCTTTTTTTGAGTAAAATATTTGTTCTTCCATTTACCATATGGTGGTTAATGCAAAGTCAACATCTATTTTTGGAGTCTTGTGGCAAACACAAAGGGGCATTTTTAGAAGAGAAAATTTCCCCTTCTCCCATTCAAATCACGTGCGGCGCATGTGTCTTCCCAAATCTAATCCCATATTTAAAGTCTCTCTTCTCCTCCAATAGCATCAATCAAGAACTCAATCTAAGTAGAAAGGTAGCCAAATTAGAGCAGCAGATTTAGAGAACAATTAGGGATGCAATCAATAAAGACTATGAATCCTATAAGTTGAATTCAAGGTTTCACGGTAGAAGCAAGATCTATGGCAACACCCCATAAAGATATAATTCTTAGCTTGGAGATAACCATATGGATAACTATTTAGTACTAGTGATATATTCTCATTATAGTAAATGTGCAAGTGTCTTTAGACTTAGAATCTCCAAGGTACTTTGTTTATTGAGCGTTGTACTTTGATTCTAATCTTTAGAGTCTCATCAGGGACCACCTATAAGATTGATATTGGATACAATATAAAGTAAACGAAAGTAGTTGAGATGATTAATAAATGATTTATCACTTTTAATAGTAGGGACATATGTCTCACGGCTATTTATATGGAATCATTACTCAAGAAGTCCTTGGCTAAGGTGACTATGTATTGGAAATAGTATCAAATGATACATATGTTGAATAATAGATTCCTAAATCAAGTACTAATAAATTTGGACTCTAAACCGAATGATAAATCATTTATTAATGTACTCTAGTAGGAGTTGACGCTAATTCTGTACTCTAAACTGAATGAGATATAGAATGATAAAAAGAGTTTATTCTATTAATATTTTGTTATTGATAAGTTCATGTCAAACCACTTGACTTTCTGAACTTTTGGAAGGTGTTAATGCATTGCTAGATGCCGCTCATGATCTGCTAAATATGAATTTATTAATTAGAGAATTAATAAATTAATCTTAGTTAAAGTTAATAAGTTAATTCTAATTATAAAGGATTACTAATTCTATAGTGATAGAATTAATTCATATTAGCTACAAATTGACTAAAAAACCTAATATGTTACATATTAGAGGAATTGGTACTCAAGATATTATTTGATAAAATTATAGGGTTAATTTATAAGAAAAAAATATTTATGAATAGACTAATTATAAAGTGTTATAATTAGTTGTGATTAATTATAATTATTAAATTCTTATGGGTGAATTGTAAACTTGTTATAATTCAGGGGGCCTAATTGCAATTCTTAAAAACTAAAGGCCATAATTTGAAAGGATTTATTACATTATTTGTTTCCTAAAAGGTTTTGGAAACCTTTCGTAAAGTGGATGTGAAAAAGGACTTGGAGATAGTTCTCTGTAATATAATGCATTCCTGCAAGAAGACGAAGAGATAGAGAGATAGCATGCGGTTTCTTTTTCTTAATGAAGCAAACAAAAACCATTATTTTTCATGTAAAATACGAAAGCCTTTCTCCCTTTCAATTTTTCTTCGCTAAACAAAAATACCTAACTGCCAATAAATTTTTCTAGCAGAAAATTTTGGTAGTTCTTGAATATATCCTCGCGTGGCTCAAAATGAAAGAAATTCCTAAACATGGAATTTGATGGTTTATGACTTGAACAATTCTCGGAAGGGTTTCGCGGGCGAAGAAAAATTTTAAAAGTTACATTTTCAAGGTAATGAATTTCTCTTCCCTCTCTTAACCTATTTAGTTACATACAAGTGATTCATTTGCATGGATTTCGTTTCATTTTTCCGCTGCGTGTAAATTGGTTTGCTTAATCGAAATCCAACCGTAGTATCAGAGATATCTTGTATGTATTTTATGGGTTTATTATTATTTTTGAGTAAAAGAATTTACAAAATCCCGACCATGCCATTGTTCTTGTATGAACATGTGCCAAAAAAAAAAAAAAGAAGGAAATTTCTTATGAAAGAAAAACTATAGAAATTGTTTTTGCAAGCTGAAAGGGTTTAGCAGAGAAAGAAAAAAAAATGTTAGTTTCTGTTTGGCTGAAAGAGGAAACAATTGAATAGAAATTTTTTTTTAAAAAAAAAGGAAATTTCTTAGTAATTGCATGTGGACGACTTTTTCTTGAAAAATATTTTCCTATATCTAGAGCTGCATCAATTAGGAACCAAATATAGGGAATTAGCAATTGAATAGGGAGTCTATGTATGATTATTAAGAAAGGCTCAAAAGACTTTGTGCTAGTTGTCCACGTCATCAAATTAGTGACTAATTGCTTGCTTAATATTTTTATAAAGGTCTCCACATGATAGGCTAATGATTGATGAAGTTAGTGGCGGTGTCCCTATGGACAAAACCCCACAAGTTACTACAATTTTAATTCCTAATATGGCAGCTAACACAATTTTCTGGCAGTAGAAATGACTCTATTAAGAAAATAGGGGAACCAAGGATAATTTGTTTACAGGAAAAGGCCGATAATCTCATAAATTTTGTAGGCAAGATTTGGAAACCCACTCACTAATTATGTCATGTCATATTTGCAATTCTATTGATCATGCTAGTGATTCTTGTTCCAATTTTGATGTCACGGAACATGCTGATATTTTTGGTTTTCCTAATTATCCCCCTAGAAGATACCATACTTATTCCAACACCTATTATGAGGGATAGAGAGATAGCTCAAATTTTTGGTGGAGAAACCAAAGGGTTAGGCACCTAATGCTAGCATTCCTTTTATAAATGCACCTCCTTCTTCAAATCCATCTCAAGGCATGTCCCTAAAAGATATGATTAAGTCTTTTGCACTAGTTCTATATATTTTCAAAATGAGACCAAATCTAGCATCTATCATCTTGAAAATCAACTAGGACAATTGACATCAAAGATGATTCAAATCAAATCCCAATTTTTAAATAAGCTTCCATCTCAACTGTAATGCCCTAACCTAAACACACCTGGATTTGGAAAGCATATCATTCATTGAACATAAATGTATGTGCATATGGGCATGTTATATGATTGAAACATGTGAATACAAAATTGTGTATGTGTGCAAGGTGATTACTTGAACTTCTATGAATGTTTGAGTATATAACTTTTATGTTGGAAAATTGGGGAAGTCATTATTTGAATAAGGTGGTATACAATGTCTTGTAGGGGAATTATTTGTTAAGAACTCCAGTCATGCATAATCAGATTACATAGCAGAAAAAATTGAATTCTAATGCCAAGATCTCATGCCTGTGAATTAAAATGGGAATATAGCAATAGTCATGGAGTTACCTTTGATGTGTAAGGTTTTAAAAAACAACTCATCTCTTTTGATGGCGTGATCTAGCAAGCCAGGCAACCAACGATCGAGTCCTCTTGTCTTGATGGATCAATACCAAGCCACTACAATCTAAGAATAGGATTGTTTCTAATGATAATCCACACAAGGATTGCTCAGTTGATTGAGAACGAGATGCTAGAATGTTCACTTGCAGCTAGGGTTTAGAGAGGAAGAAGATTAACACTAAAACAGGAAAACATTTTCCCTTTGTTCTGTTATTGTTCGACAATATCACACAAAAACCAGCACTTCATATATCAAAATATATGCATCATGTTTGGAAAGCAGAAACTTTAAGGAACAAGGATTCCTTAATTTCTAATTAGTATTGTAATTATTCTTAATTATAATATAGCCTATAAATTATAACTAATTATAATTCGACCTCAACAACTTCTTCTTTTCTCAAATAGCCTTGTAATGTTATCAAATAACATCTCAAGTACTTTATCATTTATTGTGTGTGACCTATTAGGTTTTCTGGTCAATTGGTAGCAAAATATGAATTAATCCAAATATTTTTCAAATTAATAATCATTAATAATTATAATCAACTTATTAATTCTATTAAGATTGATTTATTAATGCTCTAATTAATAAATTCATATTCAGCGGCTCATGAGCAGTATCTACCAATACATCATGACCACCCAAAAATCTAGAAAGTCAAGTGGCTTGACATGAACCTTTCAATAGCAAACAACAGTGCAGTAAACTCCTTTCACCATACAACATCTCATTCGGTTTAGAGTATGGAATTAATGCCAACTCCCTCAAGAATATTAATTAATTTTGCCTACTTATTCCTAAAATTCATTACTCATCATATGTATCAATTGGAACCATTTTTAATGCATAGTCACTTTGGCTAAGAACTTTTCGAGTAGTGATTCCTACAAGAGGCTGTGAGATTTTGCCCCTACTATTAGGAGGATGAATCCTTTATTGACTATCTCAACTACTTTCATTGACTTCACATTGTACTAAATATCTATCTTATAGGTGGCCCTCGATCTGACTCCAAATATTAGAATCAAAGTACAATGCTTAGCAAATAAAGTACTTTGGAGACCTCAAGTCTAAGGATACTTGCACGTTTTCTATAACGAGATTCTCTCACTAGCACTAAATAGTTATCCACAAAATTATCTCATAGTTTGGTCATCCAATGTACTTATTCTAGTAACAAGCATCCGTGTGTTAACTTTGAATATCACAATACTCATAGATGTGAGAACCACTGCCTGATTAAATCAGAAAATATAAGACGTGTTAGTCTTGATGTGTTAATGATACCCAATCTCATTAATACTATGACTAGGGAAGAATTAAATACGAACACCATTCAGTGTAATAGGAATCCCATGTCATGATCTCCACCATGATTTCTTTAATGCAGTATTGCACTTGGGACTTTACCTAACAGTTATATATTTACACGAAGTATAGATAAAATAAGTTGAAAGATAAAGAATGTATTGTATTATTAAATAAATGTATAATATACAAAATACATTGATTATCTCTAGGGAATAACACTAACAAGAACCCCCTTATACTAGAGCAAATTATTCATGTATCTAATATTGAATAACTCAACGTGTCTATCATGTTTCTTTTAGGATAGTATTTTAGTAAGTGGGTCAGCTATGTTCTCATCAGTGGAACTCTCTATATATTTACATCTTATCTATCTATGATTTCCCTAATTAAATGAAAATACCTGAGTACATGCTTGGATTACTAGTGAGACATTGGCTTCTTTACTTGTGCAATATCTCTATTGTTGTCACAATATAGAGATATTGGTTCAGAATGCTATGAACCACTCCAAGTTTCGTTACGAACTTCTTGATCCAACTTGGCTATGTACTTAGCTTCAGTCATTCAGTCAGCAATAGTATCTTGTTTGGAACTTTTCTAACTTATTGCCCCTCCATACAATGTAACTACATAAGCAAACTGTGATTTGAAATCATCTTTATCATATTAAAAACTAGCATCAGTATACCCATTTACTTTTAAATCACCTCCTCCGTAAACCAATAATACATCCTTAGTCCTTCGCAAGTACTTAAGGATATTCTTCACAACCGCCCAATGACTCTCACTAGGGTCAGATTGGTATCTGCTCATCAAATTGAGAGCACATGATATATTGAGCCTAGTACATATCAAGCATACATGATGGATCCAATTGTCGAGGCATATAGAATCCTACTCATGTGATCCCTTTCAATTTGTGTCTTTGGAGACATTGATTTTGAAAAGCTTACCCCATAAAACATAGGTAAGAATCCCTTTTTAGATTGATCTATACTAAACCTCTTTAGCACCTTATCTATATATGTAGACTGTAAAAGATCTAACAACCTTTTTGATCTATTTCTATAGATCCTTATTCAAAAAATATAGGTTACTTCTCCAAGATCTTTCATGGAGAATTTCTTGGACAACCAAACTTTGACCGATTGAAGGATAGGTACATCGTTTCCTATTAGCAATATGTCAACAAGAAAATGCTGGCACTCCTTCTAACCTTCTTGTATACACAAGGTTTATCCATATTTTGAATGAAACCAAACTCTTTGATTATTTCATCAAAATGGATATTCCAACTCTTAGAAGCTTGCTTAAGTCTATAAATAGACCTTTGAAGCTTGCACGCTTTTATGTTGTCATTGGATGTAAAACCCTCAAGTTGTGTCATATACACTTCTTCAGTTAAGTTTTCGTTTAGGAAAGCTATTTTCACGTCCATTTGTCGGACCTCACTATAGGAAAACTGGCTTTCTTGATGCCAAAAAGTGTCAGAAAAATGGGCTTTAGTGATGCTTTTGGGGCTTTGTAATGGTGTTGTCCAAAAAGCCATCGCAATAGCCTCTATAGTGCGAAGAAGCGTCATGCCATCAAGTCTACGATAACACAAATAAAGTGTCACTATAGGCTTGTATAATGACTCTTGTTTGTGTCATTAAAGGACATACATTCCATTAAAGTGCATGTATTGTGACGCTGCAATTGCATCATTCCCACAGGTCTAAGATGACACTGTTCATGCGTCATGCAAAGTGCTATGTAATAACATAGATATGTGTCATTAAAGTATGTATACTTTGACACTAGGCCTTGTAATTTTAGGATATATATAATGACATTAACAAGTTGTCATTAACATTTATATAATATGACATGTCACTTTATATGTATGTATGTATGTATGTATGTATGTATGTATGTATGTATGTATGTATGTATGTATGTATGTATGTATGTATGTATGTATGTATGTATGTATGTATGTATGTATGTATGTATGTATGTATGTATGTATGTATGTATGTATGTATGTATGTATGTATGTATGTATGTATAACAACATCTGCTTGCATCATTAAAGAGTAATTAAAATTTTAAGTTTGATATTAGTCGATTATTACACTAGAAACATCGTAATACAATGGAAACATATGTTAGCATAGATCCATTTAATTAACATCTTTTCCATTCCAACCAACCTACATAGCTATTTTATCCACTTATAAAATACAATTGATAAATGCATTAATAAAAGTCAAAACAATAATAATAAATAAAAAATAGACCATATTGAAACAAAAGTCAATTCAAATATAAGTTTCATAACATCCAAACTTAATATGCATAGCCATTGAACAAGAATAGTTTAAAAATAAGAAATATTTAAATACACCGGTTTTCTTTTATCCTTTTAAATCCTCCCTAAACATGCATAAAGCCAAACATTTAGCCTTCAAAACCAAGCATATATCCTGCCTTAGTCCCCAATTGTTTTGATAACGAAATACTTATTTAATCTTCACCTACAGTATTATAAAGAATGAATTTAGTAATTACATTATAAAACATGTCCAAAAAATATTTCATATTCTTCTAATAAATAACACAAGTGATAAGAGATTTACCAAATGGCGTAGCCAAGCAATAGCTAATCCAACGGAGTCTCCAATGGTTTGAATAATGTCTAATAGCCATGTCATTTGTTCATCAAGCTGAAAAGAAGCCATAACCACTACTTCACACCATCCCTCACCCAACCTTAGGCCTTCAACTTCTTGCGATGGATGTAAACTTTGAATGCGTCCCTTTGCAACTACTTTAGATGTATCTAACATACTTAAAATTGACACATATGCATGAACCTACTATTAATGTTGTGCCCTAGAGACAATAATTTGTACTATGTATATTGCATAATAATTAATAAAAGAAGCATTCTTTATCTTTTAGTTTGATTGTTATATCTTAATATGAGTATAAACTGCTTGATAAAGTCCCTAGTACAACACAGTGTTAAGGAAATCATGATAGAGATCATGATGTGAGATTCCTACTACACTATGTAGTGTTTATACTTGAATAATCCTTAGTTATAGTATTAATGAGATGGACATTATTAATATGCCAAGACTAGCACATGTTACATCCCTTGATTGGATCAAGCGGTGGTTCTCATAACAATGAGTATTTTGATACTCAGGATTAATATGTGGATACTTGTTATATGAGCAAGTTCATTGGATGACCTAACTACGAGATAATCACTTGGATATCTATTGAGTGTCAGTGATAGAATCTTATTATAGCAAGTGTGCAAGTATCCTTAGACTTGAGATCTCTAAGGTATTTTGTTTATCGAGCGTTGTACTTTGATTCTAATCTTTGGAGTCTTACAAGGACTGCCTATGGGATGGACATTGGGTACAATTTAAAGTAAACAAAAGTAGTTGAGATGGTCAATAAAGGATTTACCACTCTTAATAATAGGAGAATATATCTCAAGGCCACTTGTAGAAATCATTACTCATAAAGTCCTTGACCAAGGCGACTATGTGTTGGAAATAGTTCTAAATTGATACACATATCAAGTAATGGATTTCTAGAATAAGAACTAAAATATTTGGGCCAGAATTCATAATATTCCCGAGGGAGTTGGCACTAATTTCATGCTCTAGACCAAATGAGATATAGTATGGTGAAAAGACTTTTTTGCACTGGTTATTTGTTATTGAAAGGTTCACACTAAGCCACTTGACTTTTTGGATTTTTGGGTGATCAAGAGTCATTGTTAGATGTCACTTTTGATCTGCTAAATATGAATTTATTAATTAGAGAATTAATAAATTAATTCTATATTTTATTTAAGATTATTAATTCTAAAGTTATTATAATTAATTTACATTATGCTACCAATAAGACCAGGAAACCAAATGGGTCACACAAAATAAAGGTTTGATTGCTCAATATATATTATTTAATAATATTGTGGGGTTAATAAAGAGAAGAAAATATATTTATAGGTGAATTATAAGTTTGTTATAATTCATGGGACTTTATTGCAATTATATAAACGTCAAGAGCCCAATTGTAGACATTGAATCTCGGAGGACTCAATTGCAATTAGGATAAATTCTAAAAATTATAAATATAGAAATCATTCCCTTTTGCAGAGAGGATTTCTGAGAAATCATTTGTTCTTCATCCCTATTCTTCTCCAATTAAAACTTAGTTGCCCCTCTTCTACTAGTATAGTTTTGAGTGGGTTTTGTGAGAAATTCAACCTCATGTGGATTACTTCTAGAGACAATCCAACTCTTAGATTGTAGTGGTGCAATTGGACGATCAAAACAGAGGGAATTGGTTCCTGGGTTGCTAATCAAATTTCTATTCTCAAGAAAAAATTTTATTTTTCTACTACAGAAGGTAATCTCCGTTTTCTTCTTCTATTCCTGTTTTAATTGCAAACACGTAATCCTTGGGCATGGATTTCATGGTTATTTCTGCTGCGTTTTATTTGATAAGCATGATGAAATCCAACACCTACAACGTAAGTATACACTAAATTAATCTAGTTCTAGAACTTGAAAGTTTTTGGATATCCATCACAAGAAATGTTGCTGGATTTCCAACTATGAATAGACAGAAGAACATCACACATAAGTACAACATTCTAGTGTCAAGTATGTATAACTTCCATATTACACATCACATAAATATATACATGCATCATAATATTCATAGTATCATAATTTTGTTGGCATAAGGGTACTTATACATCTACTGTATAGTAGGTGTAAGAATTTAAGTTAAGTTAAATAGTGCAAGATGAAGTCCCTTAAATGCTAAAAAGTGCAAAGATGCTTATTCCTAGAAGTGAACTGTCAAAATATATTAGTACAGCTAGAATGGAGGCAAGTGGCACAAGCAACATGAAACTTGCCTTCAATGGATGCCTCATCATAGGAACACTAGATGGGGCCAATGTGGAGTATTAGATAGGAAATTGGGGAAGAGAATTTTTTTCTTTTTAGTGCAAGAAGTAGATGAAGTCGCAAAGTTGTGCAAAGATAGAGAGAATGGATTGGTATTGTTTTGTAATTTTCATCTTCCAATAAACAAATCTTATTTTTAGATTGCCAGAAAAACAACAGTTGGTAAAACTCTCGGCATTATTTAGCTCTTTTCATGAGAAAATTTTGATTTGATTTTTCAACTGGATAATTTTATACTGTTTTCCAAAAATTATAGCTCACTATTTGCACCCTTGACCTGTTGCCTAGAGAAAAGCACAAATCTAATTGCCAATTTCCTAATATCGCCTCAGTATGGCTGAGGTTTTATGCACTGATATAACTTCCAAAGATGGCAGGAAAAGAACAAAAAGAACAATCATTAGGTGAAAATAGATGCATGAAATAGTAGCAATTTGAAACGGAACCTTGAAGAAGTAGTTGAAGGATAAACTTTTACAGTCATTAGTCTCCTCCTAAAGAAGAGCGCAGTTAAACCATTGACATAACTTTGAGCCGATTTGAATCCCTTTTTGATCTTTTTCTTTTACCTTGTGATCAGCTTTTACTTCTAACTAGGCAAAGAGTGGTCAAAGTACATACATGCTTTCTTCATGTTAGTTATTACCCTTTTCATGGTCTAGCTATCATAATGCAATAAAGAATATCTGCAATGGCTTCTCAAGTAGACATCTAAAACAAGACTCAGACTACAGACTCAAATCAGCATTCCAGATCTAGTTACTCTACCCCCAATCAAGTGGCACCAGATACATAGCTTATCCAGTGCAATCGAAAGTATCACCAGAATGACAACCATTTTACTTAGAGAAAAATTTTTACCATCATCTATTATTTCATGTTAATCACTTTACCATGAACCTATTTAACAATTATTATTTCTAAAAATGTAAGGAAACAAAGTGACGCAGGGGAAACAACTCAATACTTTTAAGAAATGTGAAAGATAATATATACAAGTCTAACGTCAACTTGTTCTCATTAAATTGCATAAAATTTTTGAGAAACCATGAAACCATGGCATTAAACAACAAATAAACTATTGATGCAATAGAACATTGTAGGGATATGGACCTATAAACTAGTGATAGAGAAAGTAAATCAACAACTCAAATAACATATATATATATATATATATATATATATATATATTGTAGGAAGTTGTTTGCAAGAGATGTCAGAATATCACGTTATCAAGTTGTACAGAATTAGAAGGACACCAAACACATGCATCAACCCTTCCCACTCCCAACTTAAAAAACACTTGGATGAGATTGTAGAAACTATTGGAAAGTAAAATATTCAATCTACCGAAGTAAAGTAGAATCCAGCATGACAGATGATCATGAAGCAAATTCACTGACAAAAGTCACAGAATGAATTAACTAATAAAGTATCAATTGAGATTGGGATTAGGATTGAGAGTCAATGGGGTTAGGGACAGTAAAAAAAGTCATAGTTAATACATCTAATATGCATCAATTATAGAGTATGAATTGAGAATTACTAGAAGACATGTGTGCCTATAAGTTAAGTTTGTGGGTGGGACATGATATGCATCCACTAATGCTACAGATCACCATATTTTTCTACTAAGGTCCTCGAAATATCAAGAACTATTTTTCTATAAGTTAAGCATTCAGCCATTATATCACCATGCACAGTGAAAGCAAATTAGAAATGCTGAGGAACAAGATGTAAAAAATGCATTTGGTAAAACAAAAGCTTTTAAAATGAAAATTCAAAATCGTATTATCATAGATATCTTAGTAAAATAGAAGCTTTTATAAAGCAGTAGATATCTATAGGACCACTAACAAAATAGATAAAAATGGCATTAGGAAAATCCAAACATATACTTTTCAATTATACTAAAGTAATAATATGTAGCAGTTAAGCCTCTAATTAATGAATCACCATATTTTTCTTCTTTCTTAGTATTTATCTTAACTTCCATGCATAATGACATAAAAGACATAGAGAAAGGTTCAACCATTCATCTTTTGAGAAATAGATTTCAGCAAGTCAATTTTGGAAGCTATTGTGTTATTGGATTGTTATCCATTTGAAACCAAATTTACCCTAGATTTCCTTGAAAACAACATCATAATGCACAAGAAGAATTCAAAATGAAGGTTAAGAAGGCAAATTCTCATAAGTAACATGTGCAAAGTATCTGCCATTTAACATGCTGCATCTTATGCTAGAGACAGATAGTAATCTAGCTCAACAAGATTGGTAAAAGTTTTGCTAGGGATATTATACTAAATTTTACCCAAGATAAAATGTAGAATGCAAGTGTTTAGCTTTATCACTTCAATGCTAAAAAGCAGAACATGATAAAACTTAGCTGCAAGACTTTTAAATATGGATTAGAAACCTAGAAAGGGAAATGGTAATAGTTGATAGCATTCGGGATAGTAAATTGGGCTTCCCCTTATAAAGCCTTTAAGTATGGTTACGTAACATTTGAGATTTCCCCTTATGAAGCCTTTACCTAGATATGCAGAAAATACAACAACAGTTGAATTGAAGTTATGCCAATAGTAAAAGAAAACTTTCAAAAGAAAACGAAAAACATAGATAAATGCAATGGCCACTAAATCCCCACTGTCAGCCCACTAGAGATTAAAAGAATTAGAAGAGGAGAAAAAAAAAAAGGAAAATGAGTTTTCTTTTCTTTCTCCTTGTTTTGGTTGTTGTGCATGGTTAAGTCAACACAGCAATTTCACATTACTAAAACAGTACAAGAGGGCATGATTGAAGACCTTCACCCTAAAAATCATTCGAACACATTAGCAACAAAAAATGTTGTTCCAATATAACTTGGCTAGGCAATCAACTATGAGAATTGCAATTCCATCAAAAACAAATAAGTACCCAGTAAATATTTTTAACATACAAAAGGGAGACAGAGAACATGGCCACAATAAGTGCTTTATACAGAAGGTATAAATTACATATCAAGTTATGAAAAGAAGAACCACATAAATATAGCGAGGAAAGAAGACTAAGTAGGTCTAAACCTAGAAAGTTTTATTAAAAAAATTTATTTTTAATATACTCTCTCTAACAGCATATTCACCAAGTAAGATAATATCAGGCACTGTGTAGGTTAACAGAATTAAGTCCTTAGTACAGTGTGGGATTGTAGTGTCTACACCCATAAAGTTAATTAACACAGTTTAATGCTTTTTTGCAAGCGTAAGAGAATTACACTTTGTAAGGAGAAAAGTAATAAAAATTTGTAAATAGAATTTTTTAAATTAGAAAATAAAAATAATATTGTTTAAGTTATCCTTACCGGCAGATATAATGAGTACCTAAGCAGTGTAGTTGAGATTTGTCTTAGCCCAAGGAATTGTACAAACAGCAACCAACTATAATTTACAAAGGCAGGAGGTAATAAAGAACTTATGGAACATAAAGCAGCTATTTTTTGTCAACAAAGATAATATAATACATCTTATCATATTTTTTTAGAGCACTTTCCATAGTTTGATAATCCTATACCTGTTTAGGAATACAAAATTGCATTTGAGATGAGAACTATAAATGATTTGGCATACAAAAAGGATAAACTAACACTAAAAGCAAACCTTGGTAGTGTGATCACCAAAGCCAGTAATCAGATAAGGCTTATCACCACCAGTGAATAACCTACACAATTTACTCCTTTGAGGTGGGCATCCAGCATGAAGTTTAAATTAGGGGAGCCAAGCTTCTAAATCTGTAGAAGAGAGAATTATCAGCATAAAATTAAACAAATTTAGAATCTCCCCATAGGGTCAAAAGTTCACAGAAATGCAATTACAGAAAATTGTGTCTATCAACAAATAACACATAAAAGTTTTGAGCTTAAATTTATTAATGACATACATTACCGATGCCAAAATAAGTACAAAAGGGGGAAAAAACATATACTATAGGTCACCAATAATTCATTTACACAGTAACATAGCTTAGAATTTAGGTAAAATGCCGGGGCATTTGGCAGGAAGAAAATTCTTAAAAGTAGGGGGGAAATTTCCAACAATAATTATCATATAGAGATTAGAGATAGAGTAGAAAACATATTACAGAGATTGAAATTGAAACTAACCAGGATCACACTTTTTGACAAAAGTCTTCAACATCTATCAAAATGGAAAAAAAATCATAAAAAATGGTGTTATAGTGTGAGCATCCAAAACACTAGAATTTCGAGAACACAAAAAGCTAAACCATAGTGAGAATTTGGACCAAGAATAACAAGTGAAGTTGACGAAAAGAGAAGAAAAAACACAAAAATATATGAAAATGAAAGAGCAATTGCAGATACTAATGGTGAGGGCTCTGATAATGCCAGTACGACAGGTTTTGAAATCTTTGAAAACTTCTTCAACAATGCGAGGATTGTATGTGGTTCCTTCTATGGCTGCGCCGTACACACAAAGCTCTCAGTGTGTGCAAGCTTCAACAACAATTTTGTCTAGAATTTTTGGCTTTGAGGTGAAGAAGAAAGCATAAACCAAGAAAAGGAGAGACATGGTCAAATTTCCTCCCCCCCCCCTTAGAGAAAAAAATTGTTCTCAAACTCGTGGTTGTTTTTTGGTGAAAAATTTACAGGAGCGCCTTTTTTTTCTTTACACTATAAAAGTGTCACAAAAAATATGTCATATTTCGGGACATAAAAAATTGTCAAAATAGTATGTTAATTTAAGTCAATATGTCGTTTTTGATGTATTATAATGACGCAAAAAATCTCGCGTCATTATAAGTACTTTATTATAATGCTTTTTTAAAAGTGTCATAAAAAAAGTGTCAGGAAAGCCACTTTTTCTTATAGTGCCTCATAGTCATAATGAGCGACAAGTGTTAGAAGTATTCTTATGGATTTCAGCATAACAACTGGTAAGAAGGTTTCGTCATAGTCAATACCATACTGTTAACGATAACCCTTAGCAACCAGTCGTGCTTTATAGGTAATTACATTACCATCCATGTCAGTTTTCTTCTTGAAAATCCACTTGCACCCATTAGGTATGATTCCTTTAGGTGGATCAACTAAAGTCCATATTTGGTTGTCATACATGGAATCTATTTCTGACTTCATGGCTTCAAGCCATTTGTTAGATTCTAAATTATTCAGAACATCCTTGTAAGTAGTAGGCTCATCTTCATCTATAAGCAATACATCATTGTAATCACTTAAGAGAAATTCATATATCTCAGGTACCACACGTGTCCTACTCGACCTACGAGATTCTTGTGTAGACAAAGGTTCATCTATTCTCTCAATAGATATGGGATCAGATGGTTAATCTATGTTTATTTGTTCTTCTTGAACTTCACTAAGTTTAATTTTACTCCCACTGTCTCATTTGAGCATGTGCTCCTTACCGCCAACTATACCATCCAAAGTGGTGCGGTTTAAATTCATAGATAAAAAAGGATCAAACTTTAGGGAAATAGTAGTGTCGTCCAAGTCAATATAACTAGGGCCCCCTATAGAGTGGATTCAAAAAAATAACTATAAGCGGCACCGGTTAAGCCAACCAGAACGGCATCGATCAACATCACAAAAAGCCCCTGTTTTCTAATTTTTTTAGGGATTTTCAAGCAAAATATATAAATACCCCTTTTGCAAATATTAGGGCATGAGTCCCTAGAGAAGTGATGAAGGTCCATCATATACATATTTTCTAGTGCTTTAGTGCTTTAATTGTGATAAATTCTTACATAAATCACTGATCACCACACTATTTTTATCTTTTTTCTTAGGAAATAAATAAAATACTAATTGGAAATAAAAATGAAGAAAATGAAGAAAAATGAGCAAAAAGAGAAGACAATTGTCCAACAAAATGGCGGCCCATGGAGAAAAAACCTCCTAGGCCGCTTTTACATAAACAATTCACTCTAGGAGAAAAATATTGGTGGCCTAGGGAAGTTATACTTCCTTGGCTGCCTAGAACACAAAGCATGGCATGCCAGTCCAGCAAGTTAACTTCTCTGGGCCGCCTATTTGCTACAGAAATGCAAATTCTGTGTAATTTTGTGTTTGGTTTTGCTTTACTTTTGGTTTATTTTATTCTTTGTATCAAGTTTTGCTTAGTTTGGTTTTTCTAGTTAGGTATCCACCCCCACTAAGGAGAATGTTTTCCATCTTAAGTGTGGGGGAGAGAGTTTAGTCTTTATTTACTTTCTTAGAATTTTTAATAGTCTTTTGCTTTAGTGTGTTTTCTTTTATTTTGATGTGTTTTATTTTACTATTTTTTTTTCTTTGTGCTCTTATTGGTGTTTTCTTTTTTAGGTAGGAATAAATTCTTCCTAGACAAGCTCTTCTATTTTCTCCAAGTTTCATATTTTGAGGAGCATAATTGCACTTGGAGAGTATTGCTAAACTTTCTCCCTCCTTATTATTTTTGGTCCATTTGGATATGCTTTATCATGTTGATTTTTAACCAATGAGGATATATATTATCTAATGTAAATATGGGGGAGTGGTTTGGTGATATTCATTGTCCAATTTTTTATCAATTTTCTTAGTGTTTTCTTGAAATTTTGAGCTAATTTGAAAACTTGAAAATTTTTGAAAAAATTTGGAGCTAAATTGCATTTTTTTGGGGCTGTTATAGTATTGTTATTGTTTTTCTTTTTGCATGAGAATTTTGGTTAAGACTTATTTGGTTGGGTTTAGTTTTGTGTAAAATTATATATTTGGTGTGACATAGGCTAAATCTTGAGAATTTAGATTAATCTTATTTATATTTTAGTAGATGTTGTGACAATTTATTTCTTGAGGATTAGTGTTGATTTTGTGATAAAGTAGGGAATTTTGATTGATTTTTGTTCTAATTCAAAAATTGTCCTTATTCTGAGTTTAAGTAAATAAGGCAAAATGAGAGGTTTGAAAAAAAAAAAGAG